>CM031610.1:92042741-92112741 GCA_018398815.1 Conus ventricosus
CGGGTTTTTTGCTTGAGTCCGTACCCTTTATTGAGGCGGGGGTGGAACCCTTCTACTGGGTCCACTCCCGCAGGCTGAAACTGTCTTTGAATTATTATATCCGACTGTTCTCCGAACCGCAGAATCCTGCCTATGACTGTGTCTTTGACCCTCGTTCCAAAGTAAGTTTGAAAACAACCCGAAATGCATTCCGCCGTTTGGTCTTCGTATGCGGCCTCACGTGCGGAATGCAGGTCTAGACCTAGGAGTTGTATCCGATTTTCCAAGTTTCCGGATCAACCTCCGTGGACCTTTTTCACCCCCAGAGATTCGTTTCTATCTTGCAGCTTTTCGTAAAGAGTCGACCAGCTCTCTGGCGTACAAAGCATTGTATGCTGAGCTCTGTTCGAAATTCCCATCCTGTCAAAAAGTTTTCACTGACGGTTCCAAGTCTGAAGATGGAGTGGCCTGTGCAGCCTACTGCCCTGAGGCTCCTTCTCAGATACTGTTGGAACACATACATTCAGATGCTTCTGTCTATTCTGCTGAACTTACTGCTCTGGTTCTGGCTTTGAAGAAAATTTCACATTCTTCGAGAGGGACTTTCTGGTTCTGTCGGATTCGCTGTCAGCTTTGGAGGCTATAGCTGGCCGCAACCTTCAGCATCCAGAACTTTTACTTTTTTTAAAAACTTTTTAGCAAGTTGTAGGCGGACGGTTACAACATACTCTTGTTTGGGGTTTCCCTGGTCATGTTGGCATCGGCGGGAACGAAATGGTGATCGTTTAGCCAAAACGCCACAAGAGAGAAACTGTCCAACATTTATATCCCTGCTCAGATGTGAAACCAAAAATTAACGATTATGTGAAAAGACCTCTGGCAGGAGGATTGGAACACACAGACGAATAACAAATCTTTCAGATCCGTCCAAAACCTTAAGGACTTCCTCCCATCTCCGTCGGGAGGTCGTAAAGAGGAAACGGTTCTGTGCCGGCTGCACACGGCCATTCGTATTTACCATTCTTACCTTTTAAAGAGTGAAGAAGCTCCGTGGTGCATTCCATGTCATGCGCCACTCACAATGAAACATGTTCTTTTAGAGTGTTGGGACTTGCACGATGTGAGACACAAACATTTACAGCGGAAGTCCATGAAGATCCTGTTCAGGGATGTCCGCCTGATGTGATCTTGATTTTTGAGAGAGATTAACATTTTTCATCTTATTTAAGATTTTACGGAAGAAAGATTTTTAACGAAGTTTCTGGTGCGTTTCTAGACGTCATTTACTGACATGTGTGAAAGTGGTTTTTTTTTTTTTTTTTTTCTTTTTCAAATGACTGGTGAGTTGATTTTAACGTGGTGACAGCCCTGATGTGGCCCTTTGCGGTCGGCTGGGCTATAAGAACATTATCTTATCTTATCTTATCTTGTGCTGAAATTTCATCAGGTATAACAGACACATATACATACGTACATACATACACACACAAAATGTTCATTCTATTTTTTATGTGGTTTATCGTTTACACACGCTCACACACACACACACACATTCTCTCAATTTTTTTTCATGAACTTATCTCTTATGCACACACACACCAAATGAACACACACACACACACATAGACATGCTCATCCACATGTGTGCGCACACACACAAGCACACATGCTACAGCACATGCATGAGAGCTCTCAGAGAGAAAGCCAGCTGCAAAAGGTTTGATCTTTTTATTTTATAGTTATCATTTTTACAGGAACTCAACAGAAAGAAAATAAAATGAAAAACTAGCCGATTTGAATTATTTTTAAATGAAAGAAAAAAAATGATGGGAGGGGGTCACATTTTGGACACACTGCAGAGAGATTGTGAAGGGAAGCAGATCCTAACAACACAGCCTCTATTTTCCCATCCTAACAACACAGCCTCTATTTCCCATCCTAACAACACAGCCTCTGTTTCCCTCCTGACAACACAGCCTCTATTTCCCATCCTAACACACAGCCTCTGTTTCCCATCCTGACAACACAGCTCTGTTTCCCATCCTGACAACACAGCCTCTGTTCCCATCCTGACACACAGCCTCTGTTTCCCATCCTAACAACACAGCCTCTGTTTCCCCTCCTAACAACACAGCCTCTGTTTCCCATCCTGACAACACAGCCTCTATTTCCCAACCTGACAACACAGCCTCTATTTCCCATCCTAACAACACAGCCTCTATTTCCCATCCTGACAACACAGCCTCTATTTCCCATCCTAACAACACAGCCTCTATTTCCCATCCTGACAACACAGCCTCTATTTCCATCCTGACAACACAGCCTCTATTTCCCATCCTAACAACACAGCCTTATTTCCCATCCTGACAACACAGCCTCTATTTCCCCCCATCCTAAACAACACAGCTCTATTTCCCCCATCCTAACAACACAGCCTCTATTCCCATCCTGAACACACAGCCTCTATTTCCCATCCTAACAACACAGCCTCTATTTCCCATCCTGACAACACAGCCTCTATTTCCCATCCTAACAACACAGCTCTATTTCCATCCTAACAACCCCAGCTTCTATTTCCCCCCTGCTAACAACACAGCCTCTATTTCCCATCCTAAAAACAGCTTCTATTTCCCCCATGCTAACAACACAGCTTCTATTTCCCCCTAAAAACACGCTTCTATTTCCCTCCTAACAACACAGTTCTATTTCCCCCATCCTAACAACACGCTTTATTTCCCCCCACCTAAAAACACAGCCTTTTTTCCCCATCCGACAACACAGCCTCATTTCCCACCAACAACAAGTTTCTTTTTCCCCCCCATCCTAAACACGTTTCATTTCCCCCATCCTAACAACACACCTCTTTTTCCCCCCCCCCCATGCAAACAAACGCTTCTATTTCCCCCCCATGCTAAAAACCAGCTTCTTTTCCCCCCACCCTAACAACACAGCTCTTTTTCCCCCATGCAAACTGCATGTGACGTCCTCACATCAAGGCTGGACCTCCATACATGAGTTAGTATATGAATCTTTTCCCCCCCCCATGACTACTAAAAAGGGAAAGGGTTTTTCTGGGGCTTGTATGTAGCGGGCGTCCCAAAAATTGTGAGAAGACCAGTAAAAAAACAAAGGGGCATTGGGTGAAAGTGACCACTGGTGATATTTAACAAGGTGGGGGTGCTGGCATGTGTTTTGAACACTGGTATGACCATAAGGAAAAGAAAAATCAGTTTTAACCCAGCAGATGGCCCTTAAACTCAACCCTGTCGGGACGTTGGTCCCTTGCACCCATCATTACCAGGGACGTAGTAGTTGGGGAAAGCTACAGGGAAAACTTAAGGAAAAAGAAAGAAAGAATTCTAGTTAAATTAAAAGAAGGTTTACTTAAACAACCTTTTTCGGTTCGGGCCCTTAAAACCCTTTTCCCTTCCCTTCACCCTTCCCCTTTAAACCCCGGAGGGGTTTGAATGGCCATGGGTGGGGAAACACACCTTGGCAGCCCCCGGGAATTAAGCCCAGGGAGAGGATGGGGAACCCCGTCATCTTCCGGGGACAGAGAAACGGGGGAAGGGGGTTTTGGAACTCATCTTCCGTGCAAGAAAGTTGAGGGAGAGGATCGGAAGTCAATTCCCGGGGAGGAGAAATCGAGGGGGCGGATGATTTCTGAGAGAGACGGGGAACCCCTAAAAGGGAAGGCATCGTAATTCGGATGCGGCATAGCAAAAGGGAAAGGAGAGAATCATTATTTTCCGGGTCGAATTTTGTGGGCCAAGTTGTTAAGCCGGATTTATGAAGTCTTGATTAGTTAGTTTCCTCTCGTGGAAAGAGAGCTTCATTTAAAAATTTGTTTAAACGGGGTTTGAGGTGATTGAAAAAAGTTTTTTTCCGAAGGAGAGGGGGGAAAGAAAAAACATTCGTAATGCCCCTTTTTGGGTTGATTAAAAAATTGCTTGGGGCTTATGGATAAAGCTGTCATAAAATTGGCGTGGCAAAAGTGACAGGGACAGTGGGACCCCGCTCCAGTTTCACCGACGTAGCTGCCGTTGTTTTGTTTCCCCTAAAAAAAAAAAAAGAAGAAAGTTTTCTATTTGACCTTCGAGAAGATTTTATTTTGTCCCCTTGGGGCTTTAAAAAAAAAAAAGTTTCTATTTGTACCCTCAAGGGTTTGAGGAAAAAAAAAAGGAAAAAATTTCTATTTGCCCCCTAAAGGTTTGAGGGAAAAGGAAAAAAAAAAAGAAAAATTTAAATTTATTTATTTGTTATTTTGCAATTTTTTGTTCTATTTCATGTGTTTTAAGGTGGTTGGATTTTTTTTGGTTGCTTACTCCGTAAGGTTTTTTTTTTGGTAGGATTTCCCTTTTGACCCTTTCCCCCCTCGGCCCAAAACCTCAACCTCCTCTTGCTCGTCCGGGGCAGCAAGGGGGCAGGCGTTGGGGGAATCGCTGTCCCCCCCCTAGAGTATTAGATTTTTTGCCCCCTTCCCCCCGGGACTGTACCCAACCTCTTCCTGCGTTTCAGGGGGGCGGGCTTTGGGGGAGTCGATAGTCTTTCCCCTTTTCTCGTAATTATCTATTTCTTTCCCTTTCCTTTTGTTTCATTTTGTTTTTCCCCCCTTCCCTCAAGTGTGGGATAGCTTCACCTCCGCACCAAATATGTAGGGGGTGGATTTGTTTACCGCTCGCCCAAATAAACATCTTTATTTTTTTATTATTTTTTTTCTGGGTTGGTCGAGATTTTCTTTGATTTGGGTAAAAGCATTTTTAATTTGTTGTTTATTTTTTTGCATTATTCTTAGTGGTTTATTGTGAGTGATTTTTTTTTTTCCCTTTCCCATTTTCACGGAGACAGTAACCAATAGGGTGCTGTCTGGGGTTTTTTTTGTTTTTTTATTTCTTCCATTTTCCGTCCTGTTACCTTTTTTCCTTTTAACCCTTTTTTAAAAACCCCTTTTAAACCTTCTCCTAAATAAGCCCTATTTATTTTTCTTTTAAAATTTTTTCATTTTTTAGGTAGGTTTTTCCCCTAGTTTGTGTTTCTTCCCTCTTTTTTAATTATTTTGTGTTTTCCTTTTGTTTTGTAAATTTAATTCATTTATCGTATAAGCGATACATTTTTTTTGTAAACATTTGAAATTAAAAAGAAAGGAAGACTGCAAAAAGAACTTTTAAGAATTTAGACTTTATAAAAAATTTTATTTTCAGAAAAACTTTTTTGTGTTTTTTTCCTTTCCAGGAAAAAGAAATTTGCATTGAACTTCATTTTTTTTTAAATTTCCAAATTGTACCTGTTTTCGAAAAAAAAAAATATTTCTGGAAAAATACACCCTTTTGGGTTTCATATTTCCTTGTTTTAAAAACCTTTTCTTTTTTATTCCGGAAAATTGAATTCTTTTTTTTATACTAAATTACTTTTTTGTGAAATAAAACAGCCCCATTATATCCCCTTATTTTTTTTTTTTTAGAAATTGTTTTTTTTAAATATTGTTGAGGGTTCATTATATATTTTAAAAATTTTTTTCCCCAAAGCGAACCGGGGTTTTTTGATGGAAAAAACTTACTAACTTGTGCAAAAATGCACAGATAGAGCAGACGGGCAAGAAGAGGGAAGAAAATAGACTACAGGGGGAAAGCTAAAGCTGAAGAAAAAAAATAAGGGAAGCTGAAGAAAAAAAACACAGGGGGGAAGCTGAATTGAAGAAAAAAGATTACAGGGGAAGCAAAATTGAAGAAAAAAGATTACGAGGGAAGCTAAAAGTGAAAAAAATAAACACAGGGGGAAAATGAGAAAATAAACTACAGGGGGAAGTGAAATTGAAAAAAAAAAGATTAAAAGGGGGAAAGCTGAAATTGAAGAAAAAGTTCAGAGGGAAGCGAAGCTGAAAAACGTAAAATTTTTTTTAGGCATTAGAATAAAAGACTGAGGGAAAAATTTAAAAAAGAACCAGGGCATCAGAAACCTCCACCGCGGTTCCGAAAACGCACCCAACCAAAAGCGGCATATATCCAAGTTACCGTTTTTGAGGAAAAAACGGATACATAATAGTTTTTTTTTCCGCTTTGAAAGTCACGCGAAGCTTGTGGTTGGCCCAAGGAAAAGTGGACATTGTATATTGCGTCGTTTTTTAAAGGGGTACGCTTTGCACTGCCACTCACTTGCACGAAAAAAAATTTTTAAAGGGGGACTTTTAAAAAAGAACTCCTAAAGAAATTTAAATGTTTTTGCGATCTTTTCAAAACGTTTCGTTTGTGCCCCCAAAAAAGGAGAAGTTTCCGTGTTTCTAATTTCGTATGGTCTTTGTTTAGATCGAGGGACGATTTTAAAAAACAAAAAAAAATTTTTTCAATCGCTCGAGATCCCTTTTTTAAGAACAACTTTTCCAAGGGAGCAAGATCGGCCACTTTCCTTAAAAAAAAGGCAATTTGAAAGCGTTGGGGAAATGTTGATGCGATCAGTATTGTACGCTCCCCCAATAAGGCTGGCGGAAAAGGAGAATTTTCAATCTTTGAGTTCAGCGCATGTATTTTCCCACAGGACGGGAAGTTCGGAAAGGAAATCGTGGGTCATTTCTGAGCCCCAAAGGATATACTTACCAGGACGGACGGGGATTTTTCCGGGGTTCGGTGATTTCGCATCCAGACTCACCGCCGGGGAAAGACCCTTTACTTCTCAAAAACTTCCCGAGGTGGGACACACCACCACAGATTTTTTGGGCCGTTCGGGACGACAGAATTTCACAAAATCGTCAGTCCCATCAGACAATGCTGTTTCTTTTGTGATGGCAAGTTCCATCTAAAAAAGTTTGCCCTTTCAGCCGGTGATTAAATCCCATTAGTCTCCATATTGTAAAAAGGGGCCTTTGTTTTGGCACCACACAAGCTTTTGATGGCTGGGTTAAAAAACAGCCCATCAATGGATTGCAGGCTTTGGGTTTTTGCGGAACTGGGTTGCACCCCCGCTGGTGAGGGAAAATTTTTCGTGTTTCAAAACCAGTATCCAACCGTCCAAAAGGAGGCTTTGGAGGCAAGATTGAAACGTTTCCGCTGGCGAAAATTTCATCGATACACCTACTACTCCGGTTTTTTTTCCCGCCGTGTCTTTGATAACCCGTCTGCGATTTGATCTTGGGCATTTGCCGTGTCGCTACAGTACATGGTGGTGCGGAGGATCGTTTTTTCCCTTGTTTGTGATACCAGATCAGACATGTAGAGCGGGGAAAGGGCCAAAAAACCCCCGCAAAAAAGTCTAAAAACGGAAAGAACTCCAGTTTCCCCCAATATCAAAAGAAATGCGGGAAAAAGACGAGACGCTGACACAATATTTCTGCTGCAAAACAGATTTAAACGGAAAAACAAGGGGACCCAAAAAGTACATACTGAATCTGACTTCTCTACAGGTGTGTACCTGGAGGGGCAACAAACAATTGTCGTTCCAAAACCACTTAAGAGACAGTCTACAACGGCCATGATCATTGTTTGCTGGGCCTGTGGAAAAAAAAAGAAAAAAAAGAGAGTCGATTTTTTTAAATTTGGGCCCTTTTTCCCCAAAAAAAAAAATTACAAAATACGCCGACATGGACACTGCCCAAAAACATCTCAAAAGGTCGCGCCCATGGACCTTTGCACAAAATGCCTTCAAATTTTCCGTTTCCCTTTCGGAAAGGAGCTATTGACTTGTTGGGGGGCCCTTTTCCACTGCTTCTTTCCGACATCGCTATATCTTAACTTTTGGGGATAAAGCGACAAGGTATCCAGAGGCGATTCCCGAAAAAAATTTATCAGTGTTGTCGCTGAAGCTTACTTCGATTTTTTCCAAGGGGTCTTCCAGACGAAATTTTCTCAATTGTGGGAAAGCATTCTTTCCGATCTCATGAAAATTTACGATTTTGTCAATTCTTCCTTTTCAACCACGCCTATCATCCCCCCAAGAATGGCATGGTTTAACGTTTCAAAGGGAAGTTTTAAGTCCGTTGAGAAAGGGTTTCAAAGGGAGGGAAACCCCCGAAAAGGGGTCGTTTCAACCGGCTTTGCTTTTTTGCTCAGGAAAGCGAACAAACCTGGGTTTTTTCCCTTTAGCTTTTTTTCGGACACTACCCCAAGGGGGCCTTTGGATTATTTATGACACAATGACGGGAAAAAGACGGACATACCTACAGTAAAACTGTTTACCAACGTTTATGAAATCTAATGTTTGAAGGATGCATGTACTTGTCAAAACCGTAGAAAAAAATGTGTACAAGGGGCTTTTCAGACAGAAAAAGCAAAGGACTTTTCCCTTTAGGTAGGGGATAAAGTTCTTTTACACTCAGAAGAACATAACAACTTTTGTGTATGTGGAAGGGTTTCCCTTTTTAGGGGGCGAAAAAATTTCTCAGTTAAAATTTTAAGATCAAAATGGGAAACACGAGAAGGTATTTCATGTGAAAAATGTTGAAGAAGTAGTTTTAACGTACAAAGTTGCCATCAAACCCTCAGTTATGGTATTCCTTGTCAGAAAAAAGATGTCAACTGAAGACATATATTTATGAATTTGACCCCTTTTTTAAGACAGGGACAGATCAAAGGTTGTGAAAACAGCAAATGGGTGTTAACACTACCAGTGCAATGATTTGTAATCCTTCCTTTTCGTCGTTAAAGGGAAACCTATGATGATTGATTTTGTCGAATGATTTTTCTTCAAGCAAAAAGAAACCAAAGAAATTTTGAAAGACTTTCAGGGTGTGTTGACGGATCCCAGGGACTGACTGGTATTGAACCCCCAAAATTTCAGTTAACTTCTGAAATACCATGCGGACCAACCAACCCCCCCCCATTTTTCAAAAAAAGGGTGGTTGAGAGAGAAAACAATGTATTTCGGGGTTTAAAGTAAAGAACCTTCTACATTCCGTACGCCACCATTTGTTTTTGGGGGCAAACCTGACGGTTCGGTGGTTTTTTGCATCGATTACAGAAAGTAAATAAGATCACTGGTTCGAGCCGATCACCCAACATTGAAGAATTTTGTGTCACTCTCAAAGGAAAAAAAAATTTTTGAAAAAACTTGCTAAAGGAATTCCATTTACTATTTACCCGCCTAAACAAAAAGCATGGCAGATTTATTCACTGTAGAATATTCATGGACAAAAGTAACTGTCTTCAAGGGAAAATTTTCCGTTTTTTTCTTTCTTAATTTATACGTGTTCATATTTACATGCATTTAAGCTACTGACGATTTTAAACAAGTGGTATTTATGCTTTAAATTTTTTTGTTTAAATGACTATAGTTTTACAAGCAAAAAACACTTGATGTTGATGTATTAAAAATTTATTCTTTGCTTTATTTTTTAGTAAGAAGGAAAAAATCTGTACATTTTTGCCCAACTTGCTGTGAAGATAATTTATTATGTGTGATGAGCAAATTACCCTTTTTGAAAAGTATAACCATGTTTTGATTGTGAATGAAAAAACCAATTGTTTTCATTTTTCATGTAACAATGGGAAACAGGACTTTTCAATGGGCTTAACATTTCATGTGGAAAAACTGTTTCAACTAGTTTATTTTGTTTTTCATGTCAAATTTTAAAACATTACACGGAAATATTCTCATTTTTTTAGGGTTTTTGAAAAACAGGATTAACAAAGATCAGGGAAAATATGTGCTTCACATCTTAATATATAAACCAAAATTTTTACTTTAATGTTAAAAATCCCCCGTTTTTTTATCAATGTAATTTTGTGAAATGTATTTTTTAGTATGGGGACAATTATGAACTTTTTTTTTAAAAAAAACTGAAAGTTGAAAAGCATTTATGGTGGACTTGTGATTGATTTTTACGTTTATTTTAAATTTTTGGGGAATCATTTTGATTTACAATTTTGAGATTTATGGCGAGATTTTTTTAAGTGAAGTTTTTATAACCTTTTTTAAAATTTTTTGGGGAAAAATTTTTTTCATCCCCGGATGGGGGTGCAGTGACTAGCCTCACATCAAGGCATGTGACGCCCCTCACATTTGTTAGTAAAAAGAACATTTCCCCATGCCCCAAAAGAAAGGAAGGAAAATTTATGTGGCTTGACTAGTTAGCGGGCCCCAAATAATTGTGAAGACTCAGTAAAAAAACAAAATTTTTTTATTGGGGGAAAGTGCCACAGTGTGTTTAACAAGGGCGGGGGGTGCTGGTCATGTGTTTTACACGATATGCACTCCTAAGAAGGAGGAAAAAAATCAGTTTTAACCCCCAGATGGCCTAGAGACCGAAAACCCCAGGGCGTTTGGGCCCTCTGGACCATCTTACCAGGGGGACGATAATAGTTGGGGAAAGCACGGGGGGAAAAATTAAGGAAAAAAGAAAGAAAGAACATAGTTTAAAAAAGAAGGTTACTTAACAACCCTTTTCGTGTTTCAGCCCTTTACCCCCTTTTACCCTTTTGCCCTTTACCCTTACCTTTCACCCCGTGAGGGGGTTGAAAATGGCCATGGGTGAGGAAAAACACCGGGAGGGAGCCCCCGGAATTTAAGGACTCCCGGGGGAAAGGGTCGGGAACTCTTCATCTCTCCCGGGGGCAGGGGAAGACGAGGGGGGGGGATGGAACCCTCTCCCGTGAAAAAGAGTCGGGGAGAGGAGTCGGAAGTCAAACTCCAGGGGGGAAAACGAGGGGGGCGAGTTATGTCTAGAGAGACAGGGGAAACCTGAAAAAGAGGCGAGCTTTAATTCGGTGCGGAAGCATCAAGGAGTGAAGAATCTTTTTTTCCTGGTCTGAAAATTTTTTGGGCCAATTTTGGTGAAAGGGCCCACTTTAGAAGTCTTGAGTGAGTTTGTTTGCCTCCAGTGAAGAGAGCTTCTGATAAAATTTTTTTATAACGTGTTTGAGGGGATTTTGTAAAGTATTTTCCCCAAGGGGAAGGGGGGGGAAAAAAACATTTGGGATGCCCTTTTTTTTGTTTGAAAAATGCGTTTCGTATGATAAATGCTGTCATAACGGTTGCAAAAATGACAGGTGACCCCAACAACCAGCTTCTATTTTCCCCTCCCAACAACACACTTCTATTTCACATCAAAAAAACAGCTTCATTTCCCCCCCTCCTAAAAACACAGCTATTTCCCCCCTTTTGGCTGGGCTATAACAACATTATCTTATCTTATTTTCCCCCCTCCCAACAACACGCTTCTATTTCCCCCCCTCAACAACCAGCTTTATTTTCCCCCCATGCAACAACACGCTTCTATTTCCCCCCTGCTAACACACAGCTTCATTTCCCCCCATGCTAAAAACCAGCTTCTTTTCCCCCATGCTAAAAAACCCGCTTCTATTTCCCCCCATCTAACAACACAGCTTCATTTTCCCCATGCTAACAACCAGCTTTTATTTCCCTGCAAAACACAGCTTCTATTTCCCCCCCCTGTAACAACAGGCAGCTTCTATTTCCCATCAGGCGGGGAGGTGGGGAAAAGCATGAAAAAAACAGAACGTATGAAGTCCCTCAAAATGGGGGCCGGAATAGCTCGTTTTTGGTGAGCGCCAACCGTAATCCAAGGGTTTTTTGGGGGTTTGAATTCCGCCGGGGCCCTTTTTAGTAAGGGAGATTTTTCCTCGGATTAAATTAGTTTTGCTCCATTCCCATACACCTTTGAAGAGACTGAAACCCCCAGGTTTGGTTGGGAAATGCCTAAAAATCTTCCCCCACGTAAACCCCTCACCAACTTTCGGGAAAGAAGGGCCCGTTTGGCCATTGGTATGGATTTCCAAGTTACACAAGCTTCACCTCCCTGAAGATGGAGTATGGCTGCCTTAATGGCGGGTAAAACAAAAGGGCATGCACATAAAGCTCCACTCCCTTTGTTGGGTAGATGGGGTTTTAACCTTTCCTGCCCAAAAAGGGATGTCCAAGGAGATCCCTCGTAGCAGAAGAAGTCCGCAAAAACGAGTAGAAAAAGGATAGCGATGGGGGATATAGGCACTGAGCCAGGTAAGGGGGGGATGGGTTGGGTTGTTAGGGCCCAAAATGGTGACCCGGGGCCCCTGTTCCCGGGGGCTTTTCTTTTTTTGGGATTGGGGTTTGGGGTTGTTGAGGGGACATTATGGTGACCCCTGGTTGCCACTGTTCCAGGGAGCTTCAAATTTTTTTTGGGGATATGGTTTGGGGTTATGGTGGGGGGCTATAGTGTGACTCCCCCGGTCCACTGTTCCAGTGGAGCTTTTTCTTTTTTTGGGTAGGTTGGGTATTGTGAGGGGCCCTAATGTTGACTCCCTGGGCCACTGTTCCCGTGGGGTTTCTCTTTTTTAGGGGATAAGGATTGGGGATGTTGAGGGGACAAAGTGGAAATCCCGGGGGCCACTGTTCCCGTGGGGCTTTCTCTTTTTAGGGGATATGGATTGGGGTATGTGTAGGGACATATATGTGTTTCCCCCCCGGGGCCCCTGTTCCATGGAGCTTTCTCTTTTTTGGGGATATGGATTGGGTAGTTGGGGCACAAATTATGGTGACTCCCTGGTGCCCTGTTCCAGTGGAGCTTTCTCTTTTTTAGGGGGTATGGGTTGGGGGATGTGTGAGGGCGCATATATGTGTGACTCCCTGGTGCCACTGTTCCAGTGGAGCTTTCTCTTTTCTAGGGATATGGGTTGGGGTATGTGTGAGGGCGCATATATGTGTGACTCCCTGGTGCCACTGTTCCAGTGAGCTTTCTCTTTTCTAGGGGATATGGGTTGGGGTATGTGTGAGGGCGCATATATGTGTGACTCCCTGGTGCCACTGTTCCAGTGGAGCTTTCTCTTTTCTAGGGGATATGGGTTGGGGTATGTGTGAGGGCGCATATATGTGTGACTCCCTGGTGCCACTGTTCCAGTGGAGCTTTCTCTTTTCTAGGGGATATGGGTTGGGGTATGTGTGAGGGCGCATATAGTGTGACTCCCTGGTGCCACTGTTCCATGGAGCTTTCTTTTCTGTGGGCAAGGTGCATGCTGTTATTTATTTTCAACACCCACCACATGCTGGTCTTTCACAATGCATATTTTCTCTGCGTTTGAACAGACATAAAAGGGGGATTTGACCTGGTACTGTCCACCAGGGCGGTTTGACAGCTCCTTTCACTCTGAGCATATCCAATATTCCACTCCCTGACCCTGACCACATCTGATGCATCAATACTTGTCTGCTGCATCTAACGGCGGTTGATTTTTTTTTTCTTTGATACGATGGATTCTACAGTTGGGTTAACAGAGTACTGGTGCTGTTTTTATACACTTTTCCAATAATAAGTTCAGCTTATGAACTATTCCAGGTACAAGTTCATACATCTCTGTGTCTCTCTCCTAGGAAAGAATTTATATGATCAGATGTTATGTTAAAATTATATAAAGCTATGGTTAGACCGCATCTTGAATATGGCAATATAATCTGGTACCCACACTTGAAAAGACAGTCAATAGCAATCGAAAGAGTACAGAGAAGAGCTACTAAAATCTTACAAGAATGTACAAACATGTCTTATACAGACAGATTAAATTACTTAAATTTGCACTCTTTAAAAGGTAGACGTATTAGAGGGGATTTGATTGAAGTGTTCAAAATATTTCACCAGCAAACAGACATACAGTGGGACTATTTTTTGGAGGCTGCTAAAACAGATAGAACAAGAAATTCTGAAGGCAAGATATTTGTTAAGCAGTTTCATACTAATATGGGGAGATTCACGTTCAGTAACAGAGTTATTGCTAACTGGAACAATTTTCCAACTGCACTTAAATTTGCTAATAATACTAATGTTTTTTAAGAATTTGCTGGATGAAGACTTGAAATTTAAAGTACAGTTTAGAAGCTTTGATGAATAAGCAGGAAAATTTTATTGCATGCATTTTCAACCCTGTCGTAAAAGTAAAATAACACGAGGGGACATTGAAAGGCTTAACGGCCTATGTAATTGATTACGTCCCTACACACTACTACTACTTGTGTTTCACATATAAATCCAGTGATCCCAGAAAAATTCTACATTTGACTGCACATAATATGTCTTAAATTTCTATCACCTGTTTTCAAAATAGGGTTCTTTGATTCGCTGCAAAGAAGGAAATCTTTGCTAATTGACACAATCACCCAGACGCATATATATTTGAAAGTCAGCTGAAATCAGCACTGGCATGACATCAAGTTGTTGGCGTCATGCTACCAAACACTGGATTTATCCAATTCAATCTAAAACAACCATCATCAATAATACATTTCAGGCTGGCTGAAATTGTCCATTTTCACATTTGTGGTTCATTGTGTCTCCATGTTTATGAACAGCTATGCATCAAAGTATTTGATTGTCTAACTTTGATTTGGAGAAAGAAGCTACAACCATATCTGAAAATAACCAATTTTACATAGTCAGAGAATGTGCAGTCATGCACTGATATGACCAGTCCAGTTTCAAAAATTGTTCAATCATGCATTGAAATGTCCAGTTAGTTTTGAACTGGGCAAGTAACGTGCTGTCATGCCTTGAAATGACCAGTTCAATTTCACACTGGTTAAAGAATGTACAGTCATGCATTAAAACAAACGACTCAGATTTTATACTGGACAAAGAATTATGCTGTGCATTGAAATAATGAATCCAATTTAAACTGAACAAAGATGATTCAGCAATGCACTGAAACAATCAACTGTCTATCTTTACTGCCATCATGCAGTAAACAATCAACCGTCTATCTTTACTGCGTCAAAGAATCTGCAGTCATGCATTGAAATGGACAGAAAATGTTGTGTGTTGAAATGAAGAATGTGCAGCCTTACATTAAAGCAACAATACAATTCAAAATGGACAAGAATGTCTGGCCCTGCATTAAAATGACCTTCCGATTTGAAGCTGGACAAAGGATATATGCCTCTGTGCTTTGAAATGATTAATCTGATCATAAGCTAGATTTGAAGCTGGACAAAGGATGCCTCTGTGCTTTGAAATGATTAATCTGATCATAAGCTAGATTTGAAGCTGGACAAGGATGCCTCTGTGCTTTGAAATGATTAATCTGATCATAAGCTAGATTTGAAGCTGGACAAAGGATGCCTCTGTGCTTTGAAATGATTAATCTGATCATAAGCTAGATTTGAAGCTGGACAAAGGACATGCCTCTGTGCTTTGATAAGATAAGATAATGTTGCTTATAGCCCAGCCGACCGCAAAGGGCCACATCAGGGCTGTCTGTGCTTTGAAATGATTAATCTGACCACAAGCCAGACACAAGGTGTGCTACTTTCCATCAAAATGACCGGTACAATTTTGAGCTGCAGAAAGAATGAGCCACCACGCACTGGTTAACCAATGCTTCCAGTGTTCACAGACTTGGCAACAGTCGTTAGCATGATAATGTGTGTGTATGTGTTTAGACAATCAACATGTAAGCACAGGTTTTGTGTGTAGTGCAAGTATGTATGTGTATGTATGTGTTTAAGCGTGCAACAAATTCTGTGTGCATGTCTGTCAGGTGCCCAACTGCGTGTGTGCGTGTGTCTGCATGCACATGACCGTATGTGCACGTGTGTGTGAGTAACTAAATTGTGCGTGTGCATCACTGCATGCATGCATGTGTGCTTACATGTGTGTATGTTAGTGTGTGTGTGTGTAGTCAACCAACTAACCTGAGCACAAGAAACCATCCCCTCCTGGTCACCAGTGTGTGTGTGTGTAGTCAACCAACTAACATGAGCACAAGAAACCATCCCCTCCTGGTCACCAGTGTGTGTGTGTGTAGTCAACCAACTAACATGAGCACAAGAAACCATCCCCTCCTGGTCACCCGTGTGTGTGTGTGTAGTCAACCAACTAACATGAGCACAAGAAACATCCCTCCTGGTCACCCTTTCCCCAAACTGAGGAAGAGAAATAATTAATAAACTTCTGTGCATGCTTGTGACGGAAGGTTTAAGAGAAATAATTCATAAACTTCTGTGCATGCTTGTGACGGAAGGTTTAAGAGAAATAATTAATAAACTTCTGTGCATGCTTGTGACGGAAGGTTTAAGAGAAATAATTCATAAACTTCTGTGCATGCTTGTGACCGAAGGTTTAAGAGAAATAATTCATAAACTTCTGTGCATGCTTGTGACCGAAGGTTTAAGAGAAATAATTCATAAACTTCTGTGCATGCTTGTGACGGAAGGTTTAAGAGAAATAATTAATAAACTTCTGTGCATGCTTGTGACCGAAGGTTTAAGAGAAATAATTCATAAACTTCTGTGCATGCTTGTGACGGAAGGTTTTAAAAGAAATAATTCATAAACTTCTGTGCATGCTTGTGACGGAAGGTTTAAGAGAAATAATTAATAAACTTCTGTGCATGCTTGTGACCGAAGGTTTAAGAGAAATAATTAATAAACTTCTGTGCATGCTTGTGACGGAAGGTTTAAGAGAAATAATTCATAAACTTCTGTGCATGCTTGTGACGGAAGGTTTAAGAGAAATAATTCATAAACTTCTGTGCATGCTTGTGACGGAAGGTTTAAGAGAAATAATTCATAAACTTCTGTGCATGCTTGTGACGGAAGGTTTAAGAGAAATAATTCATAAACTTCTGTGCATGCTTGTGACGGAAGGTTTAAGAGAAATAATTCATAAACTTCTGTGCATGCTTGTGACGGAAGGTTTAAGAGAAATAATTCATAACTTCTGTGCATGCTTGTGACGGAAGGTTTAAGAGAAATAATTCATAAACTTCTGTGCATGCTTGTGACGGAAGGTTTAAGAGAAATAATTCATAAACTTCTGTGCATGCTTTGTGACGAAGGTTTAAGAGAAATAATTCATAAACTTCTGTGCATGCTTGTGACCGAAGGTTTTAAGTAAAATTATTCTATAAAACTTCTGTGCGCATGCTTGTGACGAAATGGTTTAGAGTGAAAATAATTTATAAAATTCTGTGCTTGCGGTTTGACGGATAAGATTTAAGAGAAATTCATAAATTCTGTGCATGCTTGGAACGTAAGTGTTTAAGAGAATAAATTTCATAACTTCTGTGTGCATGACTTTAGTGACGAAGGTTTAAGAGAATATTTAAACTTGCTGTGCATGCTTTGTGACGGAAGTTTAGAGAAATAATAAATTTAAAATTCTGTGCTGCTTGTCGGAAGGTAAGAGAAATAATTATAAACTTCTGTGCATCTTGTGACGAAGGTTTAAGAGAAATAATAAACTTCTGTGCATGCTTGTGACGAAGTTTAAGAGAATAATTAATAACTTCTGTCATCTTGTGACGAAGTTTAAGAGAAATAATTAATAAACTTCTGTGCATGCTTGTGACGAAGCTTTAAGAGAAATAATTAATAAACTTCTGTGCATGCTTGTGACGAAGGTTTAAGAGAAATAATTAAAAACTTCTGCATGTTGTGACAAGTTTAAGAGAATATTATAAATCTGTGAATGCTTTGTGACGGAAGGTTTAAGAGAAATAATTAATAAACTTCTGTGATGCTTGTGACGGAAGGTTTAAGAGAAATATTAATAAACTCTGTGCATGCTTGTGACGGAAGGTTAAGAGAAATAATTAATCAACTTCTGTGCAGCTTGTGACGAAGGTTTAAGAGAAATATTAATAAACTTCTGTGCATGTTGTGACGGAAGGTTTAAGAGAAATAATAATAAACTTCTGTGCATGCTTGTGTCTGAAGGTTTTAAGAGAATATTAATAAACTTCTGTCATGCTTGTGACGGAAGTTTTAAGAAAATCATTAATAAACTCTGGCATGCTTGTGACGGAAGGTTTAAGAAAGTAATTAATAAACTTCTGTGCATGCTTGTGCACGAAGGTGTAAGAGAAATAATTCATAAACTTCTGTGCATGCTTGTCACGGAAGGTTTAAGAGAAATAATTCATAAACTTCATGTGCAGCTGTGACGGAAGGTTTCTGAGTGATTAAAAAAAAAGTCTCAAAGCGTTCTTGTGCGAATGTGCTTGGCACAGTGTTTTATGATGTAGGTGTTTTCAAGAGCAAGTATAAATATGGTCTTCTCTCTCTCTCTCGTGTTTCTCCTTCTCATGCACACACACACACACACACACACACACAGAAAACAGTGTCACAACGGTGGGCCCTTGTTCTCTAGGCCATCACACAACTGGCTGTCACGCAGTGTGGACAGAACAAAATCATCCCCTGTGATCATGTTTTTCTTTTGATATTCAACCTGAAGTACTGGTTCAGGTCCAAAGCCATTAAAGTACAGAAACTCATTCTTTAATTTCTTCCTGGGCATCACTGTAAATGTTGTTATCCTATCAAATTCAAAATGATCTCATGCAAAAATGGCTATAACCAATTGCCCTGGACAATATAACCAATTAAACTGGACGGGAATGTCCACACAAAGCTGGTATGCCAGGCAACGATTTGACTGAGCAACGAATTTGACCGCGACACGCACTGCTATGTCTTTGCAATAGTGTTAATTTTCTTCTTCTTCTTCTTCCTAAAATACTGTTCACTCAAAAACGAGTAGGTCACCACGCGCATGTTAAAAAGTAAAATAAAATAACATAAAACAGTGCGACTACAGACTGTTGGCCCTGGAGCAAATTTGGCAACAGGGTCGCAACTCGATATTCAAGAAGTTAAAAGCAATGGCCAAATTCAGGCCCAGTAATAGTAAAATATCTGGGAAGTAAAAATAGAAAATCATCAATATGCAGATCTCAAAACTGTCGAATCAATTTGTTTTTTAAATGAGATTGCATTTGTGGCAATCTTGATGGCACCCGCAGTGAGTTCCACAGCCGTACAGAACTGGGATAAAAAGAATGTAAGTGGCTGTCAATATTTGATGCAGGTATGTATAACATTGACCGCCACTCCTGGTGCTAACTTTATTCAATACTAGTTGTTCCATTGGAATATCAATTACTTTAGCTCGTGCCTTTGAAAAGATGTTAAGTTTGATAAAGCTCTTCTCTCTTCTAGGGTTTCCATTCTAATCTCCTCATGTTCTTCCTAGTATTCCCCTTTTCTCTGATGTGGTTCCCTGTTACGAACCGTGCTGCTCTCTTCTGAATCTTTTCGAGGTTATCAATGTCCTTTAGATGGTAAGGATCCCAAACTGAGCAACCATATTCCAGTACTGGTCTAACCAGTGTTTTGTAGCAGTCGTCTTTAACCTTTTGGGGGCAGTCATTGATATTCCTGTATAAGAAAGCTAAGATGTTATTTGCTTTCTTACATACTAAATTGTAATGTTCTTTCCATTTGAGACGACTATCTATAATCACGCCTAAATATTTTGCAGCATTAGTTTCTTTAAGAATAGTATTATGGATAGAATAATCTGATCTAATTGGTGAGCGTTTGTTACATATACCAACACTGGCACTTTTGGGGATGAAATTCCATTTTCCAAGTTCTTTCCCACTCTTGTAAAGCGTTTAGATCTTCTTGTAGAATGCGTGTATCATTCTTGCTTCTGATTGTTCTATATACTAAGCTGTCATCTGCAAAAAGCCTTATAGTAGTTCCAGGAGAGAGATTTCTACTTATGTCATTTATATAAATTAAGAAAACAAGGGCCCCAGAACAGTTCCCTGTGGTACACCTGACAAGACTGGTTTACAATGGATGTCGACCCTTCCACAACAACTTTCTGCGTTCTCCCAACGAGGAATGATCTAGCCCATTTTAGCAAAGAACCGCCAATGCCGATGTGTTCTAATTTAAGCAGCAGGCCCTCATGGTCACCTTATCAAAGGCTTTAGAAAAGTCTAATAAAATTGCATCTATTTGCTGTCTGTTGTTAAGACAGTTATTAAATCATTGAGAGTTGTTATAAGTTGAGTCCACAACTCCTTCGCTGTCTAAAACCATGCTGGGCGTTATTTAAGAAGTCATATTTGTCAAGATGGTCCATTATGCTACTATATATTATTGTTCAAGTAGTTTAGCTGATATGGATGTAAGAGATACAGGTCTATAGTTCTCTGCTTTGTTTTGTCACCCTTTTGAATAAGGGAACAATGCTCGCATCTCGCCACTCATCAGGTATTACTCCCTGGTCCAGTGAAGCTTGGTAAAGTAGTTGGTATACCTCACTCAATCATTGGCACATAATTTTAAGAGCTTGCCAGGAACGCCATCGGACCAGTAGCTTTGTTTTCATTGATGTTGGTCAGTAACTTAAATACTCCTGCTTTGTTACTTTGTCTTTTTGTTTGATGTTTTGCATTTCAGGGAGTTTATCATCACCTTTAGTCTAACGTTAATTAAAGGTTTGGGATTTGAGAAAACTGAACAAAACTGCTTGTTTAGTAAGTCTGCTTTCCTCAGGGTCCTGTATTAGGTTATTCTGGTTGTTTCTCAGGTCTGGAATCCACATGTTGTCCTGTCTCTTACTCCTTATGTAAGACCATAATTTCTGTTTTGACGATCACCTTCTGAAATCATCGAATTAACATAATTGGAGTGAGCAAGCCTACATTCTCTCTGACACCTTCTCTTAATATGTTTATACCTAACCAGTAAATCTTTCTGAATTAGGATGTGGTTTCAATTTCTTAAAGAAACGATGTTTCCTTCTCAACAAACGTTAGTTTTTGTAGTAATCCATGGCTGGTGGTTCTTGCTTGAAGTTATTTTAGTAGGTATGTTGTCATCCATAATAAATTCCAAGTTAGTTTTTATACACTTCCAAAGGTCACTGACATTATCTTTAACACAATGGGACCTAAAAAAAAGACGACTGAAATCATGAGTATCCCTGCGCAATTTGGGTAAATCTGCTTGGTTCCAGAGTCTGATGGTATGTTTAGGGGGTTTTCTTCGAAAGGGTTGAAAGTTGCTCTCTAAGAGAATTATGTCATGATCACCCAGGCCTGCAATTAATTCCTGATTGCCTAAAGCGCCTGGACAATTGGTAAGGTCTTTGGTGGTATCAAAAAACTGAGTATTAATATTTTACTGTATTGATTACCAAGTATGGCATCTTCACCCCAATCAACATCTGGTAAGTTAAAGTCTCCACCAATCCATAATATTGCCTTCCTATTGCAACAGGCCCATCGTTTCTTTTATACGTCTGAACAGGTTGACCATGAGGGCCTGCTGCTTAAATTAGAACACATCGGCATTGGCGGTTCTTTGCTAAAATGGGCTAGATCATTTCTCGTTGGGAGAACGCAGAAAGTTGTTGTGGAAGGGTCGTCATCCCATTGTAAACCAGTCTTGTCAGGTGTACCACAGGGAACTGTTCTGGGGCCCTTGTTTTTCTTAATTTATATAAATGACATAAGTAGAAATCTCTCTCCTGGAACTACTATAAGGCTTTTTGCAGATGACAGCTTAGTATATAGAACAATCAGAAGCAAGAATGATACACGCATTCTACAAGAAGATCTAAACGCTTTACAAGAGTGGGAAAGTACTTGGAAAATGGAATTTCATCCCCAAAAGTGCCAAGTGTTGCGTATATGTAACAAACCTCACCAATTAGATCAGATTATTCTATCCATAATACTATTCTTAAAGAAACTAATGCTGCAAAATATTTAGGCGTGATTATAGATAGTCGTCTCAAATGGAAAGAACATTACAATTTAGTATGTAAGAAAGCAAATAACATCTTAGCTTTCTTATACAGGAATATCAATGACTGCCCCCAAAAGGTTAAAGACGACTGCTACAAAACACTGGTTAGACCAGTACTGGAATATGGTTGCTCAGTTTGGGATCCTTACCATCTAAAGGACATTGATAACCTCGAAAAGATTCAGAAGAGAGCAGCACGGTTTGTAACAGGGAACCACATCAGAGAAAAGGGGGAATACTAGGAAGAACATGAGGAAATTAGAATGGAAACCCTTAGAAGAGAGAAGAGCTTTTATCAAACTTAACATCTTCTTCAAAGGCAGAGCTAAAGTAATCGATATTCCAATGGAACAACTAGTATTGAATAAAAGTAGCACCAGGAGTGGCGGTCATGTTATACCATACCTGCATCAAATATTGACAGCCACTTACATTCTTTTTATCCCAGTTCTGTACGGCTGTGGAACTCACTGCCGGGTGCCATCAAGATTTGCCACAAGTGCAGTCTCATTTAGGGACAAGTTGATTCGACAGTTTTGAGATCTGCATATTGACGATTTTCTATTTTTACTTCCCCAGATATTTTACTTTTACCTGGGCCTGAATTTGGCCATTGCTTTTAACTTCTTGAATCGAGTGCGACCCCTTGTTGCCAATTTGCTCCAGGGGCCAACAGTCTTGAGTTGCACTGTTTTATGTTTTATGTTATTTTATTTTTACTTTTTAACATGCGCGCTGGTGACCTACTCGTTTTTGATGAACCAGTATTTAGGAAGAAGAAGAAGACGAACGAGTTGTGCGATTGTATACTATGTTCAGTGTGGACAAAAGCTGATCTATAGGTAATAGGTATAGGGGGACTTTTCGTGCCTCTTCAAATTCAATACCAGAGAATTTTATTTTTTCGTCCAGATCGAAGGAGGTAAACTATGCGATGTGGCCTGTGATAAAACATGGCATCTGCCCTACTAACACTGTTACCATACTTTCGTCCTCCAACGAGATGACAGCGCAGCGAGGTCAGCTGAGCTGCAATACAACTGATACTGGAAAAGCTGACGTAACTGGCGTCATGAACTCTTCAATTTTGCCCGGTAATAACTCGCGTCACTCGATGATCAGTACACGTCTAGCCTGGAAGCGGCGCGACAGACAGTCGATGTTAGGCCCAGCCTAGGTCAAGTTGACGTGATAATGTGACCTTGACCTTGCAGACGCCATACGCCAGGCGTGAAACAAAGCCGAGGCCGGGTGACGCATGGTCGCCGTCCGTTCGGCCAGTCGGTGATTAACAAGTCCGGATTAATTAATTAAACGTGCTGCCATGAATTCTTGTGAAAGTGTGGACGGCAATAGGCAGTAGAAGATACACAAGGTCGTAAACGCATTTGGCCAGTGAGTTTCATAGCTGCTGCTTGTAACAGACATCTAATGAGTCGCTCAGAGAAAGCTGGAACTGTGTAACAGACATCTAATGAGTCGCTCAGAGAAAGCTGGCACTGTGTAACAGGGAGCACTTCAGGGGGGAAGTAGTTTGGTATTTTTTGTTTGACAATAGCGCCAATGTTTTAATATGGAACATACTGGTGAATTTGTTTGTGTTGTACTGATTGTTGCTGGCTTTGACGACAGAATGTGTTGTGTGGACTACCATTTGAAACGATGATGAGCGGAGGTTTGGAAGAGTAGGCCTTGTAAGTGTGTGTATTCTGATTGTATTTGTGAGTGCATATGTTCATGCGCGCGTGTTCGCGCGCGCGGCGCGCGCGCGTGTGTGTGTGTGTGTGTGTGTGTGTGTGTGCACGCGCGAGTAGTTAGGGCAAAAAAAAAGTGTTTGTTTTTAATGAAAGGGGGGGGGGGGGGGGGGGGGGGGGTGAGAGAGAAGAGAAACGAAAAAGGAAAAGAAGCGACGAAAGAAAGTGGAAGTTCCATCATGCTGACAAAATGCAAACCAAACCCTACAGCTCTGAAGTAGATGTGAAACGCATCCCCCACTGACTGGATTCCAACCTGGTTTCTCCTCCTCTCTCTCTCCTCTCTCTCTCTCTCTCTCTACTCCCCTCTTCCCTCTCCTCTCTCTCTCTCTCTCTCTCATTGTGTTGGTATGTCAATGTGTTATTATCCTTGGTGCCTGAAAGGACAAGGGCCAGATGAAAACGTATCTTCTTCCTTTCCTGTTACTCTTGGGAATAAAGATTCTCTCTCTCTCCTCTCTCTCTCTCTCTCTCTCTCCTCTCTCTCTCTCCTCTCTCTCCTCTTCGTCCTCCATAACTTAAGCCTACTTTGTAATTTCTCTCTTTTTGTCAGTACATGTACTACTCGCGCACACGTACACACGCACACGTACACACACACACCACACACACACACACACACACACACACACACACACACACACACACACACACTGAACGCATGGCCGCGCATCACATACAAACACGCGCGCGCCGCGCGCGCACATACACACACGCACACACACACACACACACGCGCGCGCACAACACACACACACACACACACACATACACGTTCGCAACATTTTCTTGCAAGTCAGCACACTGGCATACTCTTACAAAATGTTTGTTCATCATTGTTTCAAACGGTTGCCCATACAACACACTCAGTTGTCAAAGCCGGCATACAGTCAGTATCACACAAACAGATTCACAAGTATGTTTCTATATTCAGCATATTGTCTTTTTTAATGGAAATTTGTTAAATCAAAGAACATCTCTCTCTCTCTCCCCTCTCTCTCTCTCTCTCTCTCCCTATACCTTAAGCCTACTTATTACTTTCTCTTTTTATCCAAACTCGTCACGCGAGCGCGCTCGCACACACACACACACACGTGCGCGCGCGCACACACACACACACACACACACACACACGCGCGCGCGCTCGCGCGAACGAACGCACACACGCATGCACGGACGCACGCACACACAAACACAGACGCGCGGGCACACACACACGCGCGCGCGCGCACTCACGTGAGTGACGCACAGCTTTTGCTCATATTTATGCAGCGATCAGACCCAGACAGACAGAGAGAAAAGAGGGACGACTGGCTGTGAAGGAAAATGTGAGGAATTGTGCACAGTGGTGATCGTTGACACATCACCCTGTTACGGTGGCGTTGCTGGCAAAGAGAACAGAGCATGCCACTTCACCAGGGAGAGCACCCTTTGGTACTATGTTGAAAGTGGCAGGCCTAGGCTGTGTGTGTTCAAGAGTGGTGGAAGGAGGGAAATAAAAGAATGAAAGCGGGCATTTCCATTTTAGATCTAAAAACTAAATAAAATCTTTAGAAAGGAGTAGGGGAGGGCAGAAGGTATAATCTGCACATTGTCTTTTCAGGGTTTTTCTTTTTCTTCAGAATGGAGATAGGGTGAGAGGATCGGGTTGAAGTTCGGACCCCCTCCCAGCGCCACAACCTTTCCAGGCGCGGGTTTTAGTTTCCTGAGCCCCCCCCCCCTACAACACACACACAAAAGGAAAATATTACAAATGCGTGGTAGGTAACTTATCTGCCAGGAGAAGACTGCAATGCACGTTATTGACTTTGGTGACCGCAAGCCCTTCCCGTTTCCACAAAATTTGCTTCAACATCCTCCCCCCCCCCCCCCCCCCCCCCTTCCTCTCGACAGCTTTTACAAATCGGCGTCCTTGTCATCCCCCCCTCCCCCCCCCCCCCCCTCCTCCTCCCGCCTCCCCCAACCTGCACCTGATCCCTCTCCCTCTTCCCGCTGTCACAAAATCTGCTGTAGGTTACCTCGACCTTTGAAGCCCCCTCCCCCCCCCCCCCCCCCCCCCCCAACCTCCACTAACAAGTTCTCGACCCGCCCCTGCCTTCTTGCCGCCTCCCCCTGATGCACGCCCCTGCCTTCTTGCCGCCTCCCTGTGATGTACCCCCTGCCTTCTTGCCGCCTCCCTGTGATGTACGCCCCTGCCTTCTTGCCGCCTCCCTGTGATGACGCCCCTGCCTTCTTGCCGCCTCCCTGTGATGTACGCCCCTGCCTTCTTGCCGCCTCCCCTGATGCACGCCCCTGCCTTCTTGCCGCCTCCCTGTGATGTACGTCCCTGCCTTCTTGCCCCCTCCCCCTGATGTACGCCCCTGCCTTCTTGCCGCCTCCCTGTGATGTACGCCTGCCTTTTGCCGCCTCCCTGTGATGTACGCCATGCCTTCTTGCCGCCTCCCCCTGGATGTACACCCCTGCCTTCTTGCCGCCTCCCTGTGATGTACGCCCCTGCCTTTTTGCCGTCTCCCTGTATGTACGTCCATGCCTTCTTGCCGCCTCCCCATGATGCACGCCCCTGCCTTCTTGCCGCTCCCTTGATGTACGCCCTGCCTTCTGTGCCCCCCTCCCCCCCTGATCACGCCTGCCTTCTTGCCGTCTCCCCTGATGCACGCCCCTGCCTTCTTGCCGCTCCCTTATGTCGTCTGCTCTTGCCGTCCCCCTGATGTACG
Organism: Conus ventricosus; assembly: GCA_018398815.1. NCBI lineage: Eukaryota > Metazoa > Mollusca > Gastropoda > Neogastropoda > Conidae > Conus > Conus ventricosus. The sequence continues at coordinate 92,068,711 of CM031610.1, forward strand.
CCCCTGCCTTCTTGCCGTCTCCCCCTGATGACGCCCCTGCCTTCTTCCGTCTCCCGTGATGTACGCCCCTGCCTTCTTGCCGTCTCCCCCTGATGTACGCCCCTGCCTTCTTCCCGTCTACCCCTGATGTACGCCCCTGCTTCTTCCCGTCTCCCCCTGATGTACTCCCTGCCTTCTTGCCGTCTCCCCCTGATGTACGCCCCTGCCTTCTTGCCCCTCTCCCCTGATGTACGCCCCTGCTTCTTGCCGTCTCCCCCTGATGTACACCCCTGCCTTCTTGCCGTCTCCCCCTGATGTACGCCCCTGCCTTCTTCCCGTCTCCCCTGGATGTACGCCCTGCCTTCTTCCCCTCTCCCTGATGTACGCCCCTGCCTTCTTGCCGTCTCCCCCTGATTACGCCCCTCCTTCTTCCCGTCTCCCGTGATGTACGCCCTGCCTTCTTCCCGTCTCCCCGATGTACGCCCCTGCTTCTTCCGTTCCCCTGATGTACGTCCCTGCCTTCTTGCCGTCTCCCCCTGATGTACGCCCCTGCCTTCTTGCCGTCTCCCTGTGATGTACGCCCTGCCTTCTTGCCATCTCCCCCTGATGTACACCACTGCCTTCTTGCCGTCTCCCCCTGATGTACGCCCTGCCTTCTTCCCGTCTCCCCCTGATGTACGCCCTGCCTTCTTCCCGTCTCCCTGTGATGTACGCCCCTGCCTTCTTCCCGTCTCCCCTGATGCACGCCCTGCCTTCTTGCCGTCTCCCTGTGATGTACGCCCTGCCTTCTTGCCGTTCTCCTGTGATGTACGCCCCTGCCTTCTTGCCGTCTCCCTGTGATGTACGCCCCTGCCTTCTTGCCGTTCTCCCTGTGATGTACGCCCTGCCTTCTTGCCGTCTCCCCTGATGTACGCCCTGCCTTCTTGCCGTCTCCCCCTGATGTACGCCCCTGCCTTTTGCCGTTCTCCTGTGATGTACGTCCCTGCCTTCTTGCCGTCTCCCCCTGATGTACGCCCCTGCCTTCTTGCCGTCTCCCTGTGATGTACGTCCCTGCCTTCTTGCCGTCTCCCCCTGATGTACGTTCCTGCCTTCTTCCCGTCTCCCTGTGATGTACGCCCCTGCCTTCTTGCCGTCTCCCTGTGATGTACGTCCCTGCCTTCTTGCCGTCTCCCCTGATGTACGTTCCTGCCTTCTTCCCGTCTCCCTGTGATGTACGCCCCTGCTTCTTGCCGTCTCCCTGTGATGTACGCCCCTGCCTTCTTGCCATCTCCCTGTGATGTACGTCCCTGCCTTCTTGCCGTCTCTCTGTGATGTACGTCCCTGCCTTCTTGCCGTCTCCCTCTGATGTACGCCCTGCCTTCTTGCCGTCTCCTGTGATGTACGCCCTGCCTTCTTGCCGTCTCCCTGTGATGTACGTCCCTGCCTTCTTGCCGTCTCCCTGTGATGTACGTCCTGCCTTCTTGCGTCTCCCTCTGATGTACGCGTACTTTACTCACGGTCTCCATTCTCGCGACTCCGGAGCGGGATCCCTTTTCCTTTCATTGAAAGACTTTTCATTTCATGGTGAAGCATTGACGGCTTTGGGACAAAACAGCAGATTATTGAGCAGCAAGTCGACTTGACACTGCCGATTGTCACATGCCTTCAGACCACCTCCACCCCACCACCTCTCTGTCCCTCCCCTCCACTTTTTTTTTCTCTCCTACCTTCAACCACCAATCACACCACCTGTCTTTCCTTATGCAGCGCGCCAGCGTGATGCAGACGTTTGTGTCTCGTACTGACAGTATCGACCCCGCCGCTCTGACTCACTGTCGTCTGCGTTGATTGTAACAGACTGATGTGCAGTCAGGCGTCCATGGACTTTCTTCTCCAACGCGTCCCCCCCCCCCCCCCCCCCTCCCCTCCCCCCTCTTTCCCACACTCCTCTGCAAGTATACTGCTCAAAGCCATTTAGAAACCACTTACATTCGTTTCCAATCATTGTCTGTAGAGTGTTTGTCAAAGCAGCTCTAAAAGTGTACACCAGATTGAATCACTGTTCGACCTTTGCCACAGTCTTTTTAATGTTATTTGCCCTGCCAGACAAAGAACCAATAGGTTGAAGTGTGTTGTTTTGTAATCTGTTCCTTCGTTTTGCAGCCCAGGAAATATCAGCTTATGTGATCTACATACAACGCTGCAATTATGCGCATGGGGAAACTACAGGCGAAAATAGCAGGAGTAATGATGGATGCAGCTTTGGTTTACGTCGATCACAACTTTTTTTTTTTTTTTTTTTGGATCAAGAGAAAAGTACAGTGGTCTTTGTATTACCTTGAGTAGTGTACCTGCATCTGTGGACAAAGACAAAAACAACACACCTGTATCTATCAATGAAACAAGAAACAGATGAAGAACCCCCCCCCCCCCAGAGAAATGGAGACTGACACCACGTGAGAGGCACAGACAGGCAAATGAGAGAGAGAGGGTATGGGTGACGTGTGGTGACAGAAAGTGGAAGGGGCAGGGTATGGGTGACGGGTGGTGACAGAAAGTGGAAGGGGCAGGGTATGGGTGACGGGTGGTGACAGAAAGTGGAAGGGGCAGGGTATGGGTGACGGGTGGTGACAGAAAGTGGAAGGGGCAGGGTATGGGTGACGGTGGTGACAGAAAGTGGAAGGGGCAGGGTATGGGTGACGTGTGGTGACAGAAAGTGGAAGGGGCAGGGTATGGGTGACGGGTGGTGACAGAAAGTGGAAGGGGCAGGGTATGGGTGACGGGTGGTGACAGAAAGTGGAAGGGGCAGGGTATGGGTGACGGGTGGTGACAGAAAGTGGAAGGGGCAGGGTATGGGTGACGGGTGGTGACAGAAAGTGGAAGGGGCAGGGTATGGGTGACGGGTGGTGACAGAAAGTGGAAGGGGCAGGGTATGGGTGACGGGTGGTGACAGAAAGTGGAAGGGGCAGGGTATGGGTGACGGGTGGTGACAGAAAGTGGAAGGGGCAGGGTATGGGTGACGGGTGGTGACAGAAAGTGGAAGGGGCAGGGTATGGGTGACGGGTGGTGACAGAAAGTGGAAGGGGCAGGGTATGGGTGACGGGTGGTGACAGAAAGTGGAAGGGGCAGGGTATGGGTGACGGGTGGTGACAGAAAGTGGAAGGGGCAGGGTATGGGTGACGGGTGGTGACAGAAAGTGGAAGGGGCAGGGTATGGGTGACGTGTGGTGACAGAAAGTGGAAGGGGCAGGGTATGGGTGACGTGTGGTGACAGAAAGTGGAAGGGGCAGGGTATGGGTGACGGGTGGTGACAGAAAGTGGAAGGGGCAGGGTATGGGTGACGGGTGGTGACAGAAAGTGGAAGGGGCAGGGTATGGGTGACGTGTGGTGACAGAAAGTGGAAGGGGCAGGGTATGGGTGACGGGTGGTGACAGAAAGTGGAAGGGGCAGGGTATGGGTGACGGGTGGTGACAGAAAGTGGAAGGGCAGGGTATGGGTGACGTGTGGTGACAGAAAGTGGAAGGGGCAGGGTATGGGTGACGGGTGGTGACAGAAAGTGGAAGGGGCAGGGTATGGGTGACGGGTGGTGACAGAAAGTGGAAGGGGCAGGGTATGGGTGACGTGTGGTGACAGAAAGTGGAAGGGGCAGGGTATGGGTGACGTTGTGTGACAGAAAGTGGAAGGGGCAGGGTATGGGTGACGGGTGGTGACAGAAAGTGGAAGGGGCAGGGTATGGGTGACGTGTGGTGACAGAAAGTGGAAGGGGCAGGGTATGGGTGACGTGTGGTGACAGAAAGTGGAAGGGGCAGGGTATGGGTGACGTGTGGTGACAGAAAGTGGAAGGGGCAGGGTATGGGTGACGGGTGGTGACAGAAAGTGGAAGGGGCAGGGTGTGGGTGACGGGTGGTGACAGAAAGTGGAAGGGGCAGGGTATGGGTGACGTGTGGTGACAGAAAGTGGAAGGGGCAGGGTATGGGTGACGGGTGGTGACAGAAAGTGGAAGGGGCAGGGTATGGGTGACGGGTGGTGACAGAAAGTGGAAGGGGCAGGGTATGGGTGACGGGTGGTGACAGAAAGTGGAAGGGGCAGGGTATGGGTGACGGGTGGTGACAGAAAGTGGAAGGGGCAGGGTATGGGTGACGTGTGGTGACAGAAAGTGGAAGGGGCAGGGTATGGGTGACGTGTGGTGACAGAAAGTGGAAGGGGCAGGGTATGGGTGACGTGTGGTGACAGAAAGTGGAAGGGGCAGGGTATGGGTGACGTGTGGTGACAGAAAGTGGAAGGGGCAGGGTATGGGTGACGTGTGGTGACAGAAAGTGGAAGGGGCAGGGTATGGGTGACGTGTGGTGACAGAAAGTGGAAGGGGCAGGGTATGGGTGACGGGTGGTGACAGAAAGTGGAAGGGGCAGGGTATGGGTGACGGGTGGTGACAGAAAGTGGAAGGGGCAGGGTATGGGTGACGGGTGGTGACAGAAAGTGGAAGGGGCAGGGTATGGGTGACGTGTGGTGACAGAAAGTGGAAGGGGCAGGGTATGGGTGACGGGTGGTGACAGAAAGTGGAAGGGGCGAGGGTATGGGTGACGGGTGGTGACAGAAAGTGGAAGGGGCAGGGTATGGGTGACGTGTGGTGACAGAAAGTGGAAGGGGCAGGGTATGGGTGACGTGTGGTGACAGAAAGTGGAAGGGGCAGGGTATGGGTGACGTGTGGTGACAGAAAGTGGAAGGGCAGGGTATGGGTGACGTGTGGTGACAGAAAGTGGAAGGGGCAGGGTATGGGTGACGGGTGGTGACAGAAAGTGGAAGGGGCAGGGTCTGGGTGACGTGTGGTGACAGAAAGTGGAAGGGGCAGCGGTATGGGTGACGGGTGGTGACGAAAGTGGAAGGGGCAGGGTATGGGTGACGTGTGTGTTGACAGAAAGTGGAAGGGGCAGGGTATGGGTGACGGGTGGTGACAGAAAGTGGAAGGGGCAGGGTATGGGTGACGTGTGGTGACAGAAAGTGGAAGGGGCAGGGTATGGGTGACGGGTGGTGACAGAAGTGGAAGGGGCAGGGTATGGGTGACGTGTGGTGACGAAAGTGGAAGGGGCAGGGTATGGGTGACGGGTGGGTGACAGAAAGTGGAAGGGGCAGGGTATGGGTGACGGGTGCGTGACAGAAAGTGGAAGGGGCAGGGTATGGGTGAGGGTGGTGACAGAAAGTGGAAGGGGCAGGGTATTGGGTGAACGGTGGTGACAGAACGTGGAAGGGGCAGGGTATGGGTGACGGGTGGTGACAGAAAGTGGAAGGGGCAGGGTATGGGTGACGGGTGGTGACAGAAAGTGGAAGGGGCAGGGTATGGGTGCGGGTGGTGACAGAAAGTGGAAGGGCCCAGGGTATGGGTGACGTTGGTGACAGAAAGTGGAAGGGGCAGGGTATGGGGACGGGTGGTGACAGAAAGTGGAAGGGGAGGGTATGGGTGACGTTGTGGTGACAGAAGTGGAAGGGGCAGGTAATGGTACGGGTGGTGACAAAAGTGGAAGGCAGGGTATGGGTGAGTGGGTGACAGAAAGTGGAAGGGCAGGGTATGGGTGAGGGTGGTGACAGAAAGTGGAAGGGCAGGGTATGGGTGAGGGTGGTGACAAGAAAGTGGAAGGGGCAGGGTATGGGTGACGGGTGGTGACAGAAAGTGGAAGGGCAGGGTATGGGTGACGGGTGGTGACAGAAAGTGGAAGAGGCAGGGTATGGGTGAGGGTGGTGACAGAAAGTGGAAGGGGAGGGTAATGGGTGACGGGTGGTGACGGGAAAGTGGAAGGGGCAGGGTATGGGTGACGGGTGGTGACAGAAAGTGGAAGAGGCAGGGTATGGGTGACGGGTGGTGACAGAAAGTGGAAGGGGCAGGGTATGGGTGACGGGTGGTGACAGAAAGTGGAAGGGGCAGGGTTGGGTGACGGGTGGTGACAGAAAGTGGAAGGGGCAGGGTATGGGTGACGTGTGGTGACAGAAAGTGGAAGGGGCAGGGTATGGGTGACGGGTGGTGACAGAAAGTGGAAGGGGCAGGGTATGGGTGACGGGTGGTGACAGAAAGTGGAAGGGGCAGGGTATGGGTGACGGGTGGTGACAGAAAGTGGAAGGGGCAGGGTTGGGTGACGGGTGGTGACAGAAAGTGGAAGGGGCAGGGTATGGGTGACGTGTGGTGACAGAAAGTGGAAGGGGCAGGGTATGGGTGACGTGTGGTGACAGAAAGTGGAAGGGGCAGGGTATGGGTGACGTGTGGTGACAGAAAGTGGAAGGGGCAGGGTATGGGTGACGGGTGGTGACAGAAAGTGGAAGGGGCAGGGTATGGGTGACGTGTGGTGACAGAAAGTGGAAGGGGCAGGGTATGGGTGACGGGTGGTGACAGAAAGTGGAAGGGGCAGGGTATGGGTGACGTGTGGTGACAGAAAGTGGAAGGGGCAGGGTATGGGTGACGTGTGGTGACAGAAAGTGGAAGGGGCAGGGTATGGGTGACGGGTGGTGACAGAAAGTGGAAGGGGCAGGGTATGGGTGACGGTGGTGACAGAAAGTGGAAGGGGCAGGGTATGGGTGACGGGTGGTGACAGAAAGTGGAAGGGGCAGGGTATGGGTGACGGGTGGTGACAGAAAGTGGAAGGGGCAGGGTATGGGTGACGGGTGGTGACAGAAAGTGGAAGGGGCAGGGTGGGTGACGGGTGGTGACAGAAAGTGGAAGGGGCAGGGTATGGGTGACGGGTGGTGACAGAAAGTGGAAGGGGCAGGGTATGGGTGACGTGTGGTGACAGAAAGTGGAAGGGGCAGGGTATGGGTGACGGGTGGTGACAGAAAGTGAAGGGGCAGGGTATGGGTGACGGGTGGTGACAGAAAGTGGAAGAGGCAGGGTTGGGTGACGGTGGTGACAGAAAGTGGAAGGGGCAGGGTATGGGTGACGGGTGGTGACAGAAAGTGGAAGGGGCAGGGTATGGGTGACGTGTGGTGACAGAAAGTGGAAGGGGCAGGGTATGGGTGACGGGTGGTGACAGAAAGTGGAAGGGGCAGGGTATGGGTGACGTGTGGTGACAGAAAGTGGAAGGGGCAGGGTATGGGTGACGGGTGGTGACAGAAAGTGGAAGGGGCAGGGTATGGGTGACGGGTGGTGACAGAAAGTGGAAGGGGCAGGGTATGGGTGACGGGTGGTGACAGAAAGTGGAAGGGGCAGGGTATGGGTGACGGGTGGTGACAGAAAGTGGAAGGGGCAGGGTATGGGTGACGGGTGGTGACAGAAAGTGGAAGGGGCAGGGTATGGGTGACGGGTGGTGACAGAAAGTGGAAGGGGCAGGGTATGGGTGACGGGTGGTGACAGAAAGTGGAAGGGGCAGGGTATGGGTGACGGGTGGTGACAGAAAGTGGAAGGGGCAGGGTATGGGTGACGTGTGGTGACAGAAAGTGGAAGGGGCAGGGTATGGGTGACGGGTGGTGACAGAAAGTGGAAGGGGCAGGGTATGGGTGACGTGTGGTGACAGAAAGTGGAAGGGGCAGGGTATGGGTGACGTGTGGTGACAGAAAGTGGAAAGGGGCAGGGTATGGGTGACGGGTGGTGACAGAAAGTGAAGGGGCAGGGTATGGGTGACGGGTGGTGACAGAAAGTGGAAGGGGCAGGGTATGGGTGACGGGTGGTGACAGAAAGGGGAAAAGGGGCAGGGTATGGGTGACGGGTGGTGACAGAAAGTGGAAGGGGCAGGGTATGGGTGACGGGTGGTGACAGAAAGTGAAGGGGCAGGGTATGGGTGACGGGTGGTGACAGAAAGTGGAAGGGGCAGGGTATGGGTGACGGGTGGTGACAGAAAGTGGAAGGGGCAGGGTATGGGTGACGTGTGGTGACAGAAAGTGGAAGGGGCAGGGTATGGGTGACGGGTGGTGACAGAAAGTGGAAGGGGCAGGGTATGGGTGACGGTGTGGTGACAGAAAGTGGAAGAGGCAGGGTATGGGTGACGGGTGGTGACAGAAAGTGGAAGGGGCAGGGTAGGGTGACGGGTGGTGACAGAAAGTGGAAGGGGCAGGGTATGGGTGACGGGTGGTGACAGAAAGTGGAAGGGGCAGGGTATGGGTGACGTGTGGTGACAGAAAGTGGAAGGGGCAGGGTGTGGGTGACGTGTGGTGACAGAAAGTGGAAGGGGCAGGGTATGGGTGACGGTGGTGACAGAAAGTGGAAGGGGCAGGGTATGGGTGACGGGTGGTGACAGAAAGTGGAAGGGGCAGGGTATGCGTGACGGGTGGTGACAGAAGTGGAAGGGGCAGGGTATGGGTGACGGGTGGTGACAGAAAGTGGAAGGGGCAGGGTATGGGTGAGGGTGGTGACAGAAGTGGAAGGGGCAGGGTATGGGTGACGTGTGGTGACAGAAAGTGAAAGGGGCAGGGGGAAGTGTCTGGCAAAGTGTATCAGAGAGAGAGAGGGTTGTGGGTGACGTGTGGTGACAGAAAGTGAAAGGGGCAGGGGGAAGTGTCTGGCCAAGTGTATCAGAGAGAGAGAGGGTATGGGTGACGTGTGGTGACAGAAAGTGAAAGGGGCAGGGGGAAGTGTCTGGCACAAGTGTATCAGAGAGAGAGAGGGTATGGGTACCGTGTGGTGACAGAAAGTGAAAGGGGCAGGGGGAAGTGTCTGGCCAAGTGTATCAGAGAGAGAGAGGGTATGGGTGACGTGTGGTGACAGAAAGTGAAAGGGGCAGGGGGAAGTGTCTGGCACAAGTGTATCAGAGAGACTTGCAGCCACAGAGCACTAGAGCATGCGACACACAGACCAGCCACCACTGCTTTCAACAGATCAAAGTTTATTTACACCCGACATTACAGCCATGATACAAATGGTCCAAAAGAAGCGTGACAGAAGCCACATTTGAACCAATTCACACAGTGTATGGTCCAGACATGAATCAACAGTGAAGGTCACGACAGCACCAAGTTAATCAGTGACAAAGCTCCAATGATCATCTTCATGAATCGCCGTCATAATCATCATCCAGTAGTATAAACGCCATTTCGATCAGTCGACTTTTATCCCCACAAGAAATCTAGTAACTTGTGTGTGTAAACTTAAACACAGCTTAAAAAAAAAATTTAAAAAAAGGACAGGCAAATATAGGTTGGAACAGTTCGTCATCAAGAAAATGTGAATACAGTCAAGCAAGTAAGTAAGCAAAAATGTAAGCTAATATGCAACAGGCAATTAAAATAACAATAATAATGAGAAAAGTAACCCACGAAGAGGAAAGTGGAAAAGACTGAATCAAGGTAAGTGGAAAAGAGACTGAATCAAGGTAAAGTGGAAAGAGACTGAATCAAGGTAAACAGTCACTAAAAACATGAACTAATAACAAACAATAACAGGAGAGAGTGGAAAACAGAGATGGGTGGGGTGGGGTGGGGTGGGGTGGGGAGACTATTAGAGCAGATGTCATTGCTGAATTCAGTATTCACAACAGCTATGTACCTTTTCTTTCTGCATCCAGAGAAGTGAATCACAAACAACAGCAAAAACAAACTTGATCAACAAAGTCCTAACAATTAAAAAAACAGCGAGATGGAACATAACAAGACTGCAGCAGCCAAGAATGCAATATCATAGGGGAAAGGTTATGAACAGCTACAACAAAAGCGATGATTTTTCAACAAAGTATGAACAGAACTACTACAAACCTGCCCCATTTTTCAAAAAATATACATGTCAACGGTTGCCTCCCTTGATGAGTCACACTTATACTCTTTGCATTATTTCTTTTGTTTATTTTACATAAAATGCGATTATTATAAGTACGATGATGAACAAATGTAACACCTAAGGCTTCGCTGTTGCTAAAGTACTCATTGATCTATGGTTTGTTTCTTTTTTCCACCTCCCTTTTGTCATAGACAAATTTGTCAGTGTGCGCTCCATGAAGTAATCTACAGCACAGTCACGATACAAACAGCGATATTATAAAGTACGATGATGAAAAAAACACACTAAGGCTTCGACAGTAGCTAAAAGTACTAGCAGAAGACCAACAGTAGTTGATTCTTTGTTCCTGAACTCCTCTATCAGGCAATAAAGATTGTAGTGTTGACACTCCAGGCAGTATGCTCCATGACGGTCACCGAGACTAAAAAAAATGAAAGAAAGAAAAATGAACTGCAGTTGTGGATTAAACAACAAACAAACCAAACATCAACCCAACATCAGCCCATCAAGCCTAACAGGGACAACAACAAAGTAGTTGATGGCATGTCCATCTGAACACGGATCCATACACTACTGCTGTTTGACAACACAGAGCTGATTTCAATCCATAATTTAGGAAAAAATGCTAAAAGTAAAAGAAGAAGACGATGGCTCCTCAACAAACAGAGCAAAACAAAAAACGCACACGATGCAAGCACAGGGAAAACAATGAAGGAGTGGACGTGGTCCACAAGGAACAGTGAACATTCAAATGGCACGAGATGTGCCACAAAAGCAGGAATATCAAAGAAGTGTAGGAGATAAATGAACAGTTTCAAAAAGAAAGGCAGGAGATGGGTCCACAAAACAGGAAAACAAAGAAAGGCAGAGATGGGTCCACAAGAACAGGAAAACAAAGAAAGGCAGGAGATGGGTCCACAAGAACAGGAAAACAAGAAAGGCAGGAGATGGGTCCACAAGAACAGGAAAACAAAGAAAGGCAGGAGATGGGTCCACAAGAACAGGAAAACAAAGAAAGGCAGGAGATGGGTCCACAAGAACAGGAAAACAGTAGATAAGGCAAAGAAGCAAAGACAGAGGGAAAAAAAAGACGGAGTCAAAGACAGCAAGTCAGGAGGAAACATCAAACACAGAACTTCCAGAACGCAGAGGGGAAGGGATGGGGTGGGGTGGGGGTAGTTGCACTAAAAGAACCTCCTACATCCCCATGGTGACATGTGGTAAAGACAAGAAGCTACCGGTGCTGTCCATGTTCGGTGCAAGAGACCAACCGACAAGAGAAAGGCAGCTTGCTTGTGCTCATTGCACCTGGGAAGAAATGTTTCAAAACACATTTCTAAGCCACCAATAAACCTCCATTTCACCCATCTCCACTACCCATCCCCGATATCCGATTTTCCCCTCTCTCTCTCTCTTCCCCATCCATTCTTCTTCCATAATCCATGCGACTATGGTAATGTTGCTGATAAAACAAAATGCAGTTGCTGACAGAACTGAACAGTCGTGTATAACTTCCAGTCACCTCATTGGAGCTCAGTCAGGGTCAGGCAAGACCCATTAAAAACCATTTCACAGGGGTGCATTTTACAGATGCTGCCACTTCATGTAAACTGCCCTCATTGTACTCTACAATATAAAAAAGGTTTTAATGAAGAAGCCAGAGAGAGAGAGAGAGAAGAGGATGGGAGCGAGAGAGAGAGAGAGAGAGGCATTCACCATAAATGGAGAAGTATTTGTCCTGACAAATACATTTGCTATCATAAACCACCACTTTTCATTTGCTCATAAAACCCTTTCTGGAAACATTACTTCCTTCATGTTAACCAATGGCACACTTAAATATATACACCCCTGACATTTCAAACACGCTGAAGTAGCCTACAGTTAACAGCCCTGAAAAGAAAGTCCACCTACCAGACAGTGAAGAATGAAACGTACACATGAGGAGGGAGAGTAGAGAGAGCCTGGAGGAAAGGATGGGGAGAAACCAGACAGTGAAGAATGAAACGTACACATGAGGAGGGAGAGTAGAGAGAGAGCCTGGACGAAAGGATGGGGAGAAATAAAAAGAGCCTTACTGTGTGTGCTCCATACAAAATGCTAGCTGCAGTCGTGGTAGAAGCAATGGCCGTAACAGGCAAACAGACCTTTGGACTGGTGCCAAGGGGGTCACCACACATGCATTATCAATGAATCAAGCCAGGCCTGCAAAGCACGCACAAGCTGACACGAAGGTGGAGACAACCCACACATCTCTTCAGCTGATAAACTCTCATGCAGAGACCAAAGATATCTGTACAATACTTCAGAATTTTTTCAAAATGGAAGAAGGGCAATATTTTAGGACTTCTCCATTTTGAAGGCAAGAAGACAGATTATTTTTATAATTATTATCATTATCATCATTATTAACAGTCCAGTGGACCACAACTGCAGGGCTTTCACTGGGTTGTCACTGCTGAGGGCAATTCTAAGTTTTTACTTATTATAACCCAGATGACCACACACAGCCTCTACAGAGCTGTGCTGCTACGGACAAGTTTCAGTTTTCATTATTACCAACCAGTTGACCACACAGTTTCATTATTACCAACCAGTTGACCACGCAGAGCTGTCATACTCAGCAGGAAAGCACAAATCACATCCTGAACACGTCATCATCTCCTGAAAAAGAACCCATAACAAAACCAGGAAATGACATAACAGCTCAACAATTGACATCTCGTGGCAAATAAAAATAGGCAACGGTGAAAATGTCAGGCTTTCCCTAATGAAAAACAGTTCAATGCCACAAAAAGACAAATGGACCAATTCACTCTGCACACTGGACAACTACAGTCCACCTTGCACCGTGTATACAATTTTCATCACCTAATCAGGTTACTCTTTAAAAATTAAAAAAAAGAAAAAAGAACTGCCATGTCAGAAATTGGAACTTGGAGGGGGAGGGGGGGGGGGGGGGGGTCAGTTAAGGGGAAAGAATAAAAGACATTACAGCCACAGAATTTCCAGAAGGCTACAATATAGACTGAAAGAGCCCCCAACAATCCCATTGAGATCAGCAAAGACTACCTACCAAATATCATTTATTAGTTTCAAACTGCCACTACTGTCAAAACACTTTATGATCCATACTGACCACAGTGTCTAAAAAAAAAAAAACAGGGAAAAAATACTGACTTAAGTGTCTGCTGACTTAAAAACTTAACTATTGCATACGGAAAAGTCTGCACGGCTAACTGCAATTATAAAAATGCATGTGCTATTCAGAATGTTGGACAGTGCAGGAAAAAAGTGACTAAAAAAAAAAGAAAGAGATAAAAAGATGGTGCTAGCAAAAGAGGGAGAGAGAGAAAAGGAGAGTAAGAAGAGCCCCCACACATTTACAGTCTACACAGCAGGAGAAACATGTACTGGAGCCTAAGCCAAAGAACAAATTCGTCTTATCAATCTCAACAGATCCTAATGGCAGGTTTCCAGACACAGTGTGAGCTTGCAAACGTGCAAAAAGTTTTAGTGGCAGACAAACTTCATTCAGCATTAAAGCAAACAAACAAACCACCCAAAAACAAGAGGTTCGGCAACATTCCAGAACAGGACAAGCCCTTGCCAATTCCGTTCTGTTATGGAGATACAAACGGGCATTTTTGACTTGGTTCCAATTCAATCCCCAAATCAGTTACTGGCTCACCATGCTGGGGTGGTCCGAGAGACAGTAATGGTAAGAAATGATAAAAGAACAAGAGAAAGTGAATGAGAGCAAGAACTTTTAGTTCTATTGGGGAATTTTTTTCCTCACACACACGCATACATGTATATATCACACCACTCTAGTATATGACACACACACACACACACACACACCACACACACACACAAAAAAGAGTGTATGTATACACACTTGCCTCTAATATACAGCCTGCTGAACGTCATGCAGCAGATGTGATGTTGAGTCATTAGTTACACATGACCCCATAAACCCAGTTCCCTTTTTTTTTTTTTCAACCGAGTATCAGTTTGGAAGAAGAATGGAAAATGAAGTGACAGATTTAGATACAGAGGCAAAAACAAGACGGACAAAGTGTATGAGACTGAGCGATGGCTGGGGGTATTCGGAGGTGGCTGGGGGTATTTGGAGGTGGCTGGGGCTATTTGGAGGTGGCTGGGGGATTTGGAGGTGGCTGGGGCTATTTGGAGGGCGACAATGGTAAAAGCTGATGGCACTGGCAGTTCTGGGTGGGCGAATTTAGAATTGGGAAGGAGGACTGGGGGGTGGGTAGGGAGGCGGAAGCTGAGAAGAGAGGAAAAAAGAACGGGGGGGGGGGGGGGGGGGGGGGGGTAGAATGGTGGAAAAAAAGAACACTTTTATTTCTCAAACAATTGATCAACTTTTAAAAAATTTCTAAAGGCCCAAACCTAGTTTCATTTCTGGCGAGTAAGATCAGAAATAATCCGAGAGCGTGGTACCCCACCATGAACTTAAAAATCGTGTATGGAATGACAGGAAAATCCAGCCTTCAATAGTTTAGACACTGACATGCAGTGATACAACTCACATTGTCAGGAACCTGCCAGCTTACATTTGAAAACCAAAAACATAAAAAGAGTAGATTTTGAAAAAAAAACAACAGGGGGTGGGGGGGGGGGGGGGGGGGCAGCTATATTTTATCGACTTCCACTCTGATAGTCCACTAAGAATCCTGATCAACAGAACGTCACTACACTGACTGTGACAGAAAGTTACACGACTGAACATACATTTCAATCAACAGAACGTCACTACACTGACTGTGACAGAAAGTTACACGACTGAACATACATTTCAACAGACCAATTACATGGTATCCACATCCCTAACACCACCTGAAATTCTTATCAAAAATAAAAGGGAGGATGGGTGTGGGAGGGCGGCAAAAAATGGAAAGCAGAACAGAACCAAGCACAGCTATTCAGGCTGACTGATCACTACAATATCAGTCAGTGCAAGCTTTACAGTGATTACAGTATCAGTCAGTGCAAGCTTTACAGTCATTACAATATCAGTGCAAGCTTTACAGTGAATAAACAGAAATTGCTTACTTCGACACTGGGGGAAAAAAAAAGTAGCACCAAAAAAAAAAAAAATGGGGAAAAAAAACACATAACGAAAATGTACAGCCTTCATCCTCTCCCATCAGTTACATTCACAAGTTAGACAAACTGAAATAGAATAAGAATTAATGTTGGACGCAGTTCAAGAAAACATTGCAAGTGTGTGTGTGTGTGTGTGTGTGTGTATGTGTGTGTGCGCAAGCACTGGCGCAAAAGCACATAAGCGCAAGCGTGAGTGTGTGCGCATGCATGTACTTGCGCACATCTTATGTCTGCAAGCAAATGTCTGTTCAAGTTAGGGGAAAGCATATATCTAACCATATGAATGAATGTGTGTGTATACTATGTACAGATGTTCATATAGACAGGTCTATCCAAGTGTCTGTGTGCAGCATACACACCACAGCTCAAAAGCCAGTGCCACGTTGGTGAACAGACAGATTTTGGGCCATTTCACCCACAGCCTCTATGGACAAGCTTTTCATAGACTGTGATTGGGGTCGTGGGAGCTCTGTGGTTGTACCAATATGCCCCTGAGATGCCAAATATTCTTGCAATCACAAAATCAATGCTCTTAACCAACAACCAACTCTGTGCTTGTAAGAAAGGAAGGCAAAGAGAATCCTACAGGAGACAAAGCACTTTTTTTTGTACAACACAACAAAGTATTTACAAACAAACAAACAAAAACAAAAAACAGCTACTTCAGAAACGCTCACAATTTAAGTTGTGCAATGATTAAGGAAAAAAGCTTTTTTTAAAAAACAAACAAACTGGGAGATGGCAGATAATTTGGTACTTTACAGTGTTTGTGTGTGTGTGTGGTGTGTGTGTGTGTGTGTGTGTGTGTGTGTGTGTGTCCCCTGTTTTCATATAAAAATTGTATTCTGAATTGCTACACTGTGAAAATATAAATTAAAAACCAATGCTAATTACTCTAGCAATATTACAAAAACAAAAAGAAAACAGAAACACACACACATACACACTCTATTTACAGAGTACACGTTTGAAAACATCTAAGACAACAATGCAAAATTTCCTTTTTACAGTTTCCTCGGAAGAACATCTGGAGGAGAAAAATAGGTCTTTTCATACAGACAAGCGGCATGACATTTATTCACAAAGGTTGTCATCGACCAATCAATAGAAGCTGCCTTTTAAAAATGAGACTGTTGTAATCCTTCCTCTCTTGATAATCAAGCCATGAGCTCTTGTATACCACATGTACCTGCAACTCGTACCTCACATAGCAAAGTGCTGCAATCTTAAAAAGCGTTGTGTTCTGACGACTCTGAAACGAGACACTAACTAACTACATGCTATTATATTTGATTTAAAAAAACAAAACAACTAACATTAAGCGAACAAACAAACAAAATAATCATTCTGCCAACAAAAGAACAAGAGCAAATAACCCAATTGTGGCAACTTCTATAAATAAACCAAATGCTCAAAATGATAGTATGGAGTAGGGGAGGGGAGAAAGGATGGTGATGGTGAGGATTTGAGATTAGAAGCAAAGTGTGGAAGAAATGTCTTTCAAGTAAAGAACAGGTATTAAGATAAATAACTTGCGAGGTATATACACCCGAGAAAGAAAAAAAAAAAAAAATCACAAATGATGTTCATTACTACATTTTGTCAAATTCACCTACAAGTTTCATCCTGTGTGTGTGTGGTGTGTGTTGTGTGTGTGTGTGTGTGTGTGTGGTTCCAATGCTAGATTAACCAACAAACGGCATTTTTTTCATCAATTCAGGTCTGAGTAAAAATGCTATGGATAGCGCTTACCTTGGCACCAAAAAGAAGAAAAGAATGCTGAAAAAAAATTATAAAGTGTGTGTAGTGTTTCCTTAAATGGGATTTGAATTTCACTGTACCTCCACATGATTATGACAATTTTGTTTTTCAAATGGCAGGAGAAAGGGGTTGATCAATTTGATACCAAAAAAAGAAAGAAAGAAAAAAGAAGGGAGGAGGAGGGGACTTTTAAGGTAAATTCGAATACATCATTCAAATTTGCACTTTACTTACAAGGGAATTGGCTGGGATGGTGAGGAGTGGGCGGGGGGAGGGGGGTTGGCGGAGATGGACAGGGAGTGTGGGGTAAAGAGAGGGGTGGGAGTGGGTGGGGGTCTACATTATGGTAATCATACAAACATCTTTCTCTATTTTTCATAATGAACGTTAAAAATTAAACCCAAAACTTGCATGGAAAACTACAACTTTTTTAATGACTAGCAAAAAGCACATACAAAAGAAAAGGACTGAGCAGATACTTAAAATATTGTTAACTCAATCTGGAAAAAAAAAATTCTGACAGAAACATAAAACAGCCAGCTATGAAGATGCAGACTCAGTTCCTTTACACACACTCCATGCCATACAGTCCACATGACACCAGACTTCATGACAGAGAGCAAGCACATCAGCATCCATTACAAACACAGGGAAGTGCGGAGTGTAAGACCATGGAGCCGTGGACAGACACTGACAGAGCCAGTAACACCAGGGTATCCCCATTCTGGACAGAATGTAGCTGTGCGAGAGAACATCAAGAGGTGGTAGTGGTGATGAGGCTATCAACAGTCTTCCTACACCTCTACTGACATATAGGTGCCCTGGGCCTACCATTCTCCTCCGACGTCAGGAAGGTCTCGGACAGGCTGCGAATAAAGTGGTAGTCATTCGCCTTGCAGTAAGGGCAGATGATCATGTGCGAGTACTGCGAGTAGTATTCAAGGCCTTTGGTGATGTCGATCACCGCTCGGCGGCAGCACTTGCAGGTTAGGCGTTTCTGACAGCAGGGCACGGCGGCGAAGATGTCGTAGGTGTACATGGAGCCGACGACCAGGTTGTGTCCGTCCCAGGGCTGTTTGCAGGCCACACACCTGACGCTGCTCTGGCCCTCCAGACAGGCCATGCAGGCAGCATTCAGGAACTGAAGGCGACCATCCCAGATCACCTTCATAAAAGACACAAAAAAAAACATCCTGAAAAGTTTTTTTGTTTGTTTACAACACAGACACTGTATGTTTTATATAAATCTTTAGCCGTTTAGCTTACTGCTGAATACAATCGTGACAAAGTCGACTGTTATAGTCACAGGACCCCCTGAAATGACAGATGCGCAGAATCTGAATGAGTGTGTTATGATCTAAAGGTTATCCGAGACACTTGGGAACATTTCAACCACAGTCCAATAGAGATGGAAACTGTCAAGCAGTATGCCAGTTGATGACCACGGTACTGTAGTGTAGTGTATACCTGGAATGTGCCATTGATACCACTGGTACTGGTAGTGTAGGTGTATACTCTGGAATGTGCCAGTTGATGACCACTGGTACTGGTGTGTAGGTGTATACTTGGAATGTGCCAGTTGATGACCACTGGTACTGGTGGTGTAGGTGTATACTGTGGAATGTGCCAGTTGATGACCACTGGTACTGGTGGTGTAGGTGTATACTGTGGAATGTGCCATTGATGACACTGGTACGGGTGTGTAGTGTATACTGGAATGTGCTTTTTGTCATCATTGTTTCTTCAGTTTCTTTTCACTTCAACGCGATTCAAACTGGAGGCAAGAATAAAGACAAACCTCCCTCTTTTATTCTGTCAATAAAACCACAAACTTAAAAAAAACGAGGCGGGAAACTGAATACACCATTTCCTTTTCTTTTTTACTGCACCTTTACCACAAGCCATACCCTCTCCTCTCTTCTGCCCATTATCACAAGCCATACCCTCTCCTCTCTCTGCCCATTATCACAAGCCATACCCTCTCCTCTCTTCTGCCCATTATCACAAGCCATACCCTCTCCTCTCTTCTGCCCATAACAAAATCATGCTAATTGTTTTAAATTCAAAACTGAGAAAGAGTTCCCTCCCCTTTTCAAGTAATGCGGGGGAGGGGGGGCCCTTCCCCCCCCCCCCCCCCCTTTTTTTTCTTACATACAATCAGACCTACCACCCTTATGAACTCAAGAAGAAATAAAATGTACTCATAACATGTAAGACATTGCTCCCATCAGTACTAGAGAACTTCTTTAATGGATTCTGTTTTTCTTTACAGCAGCAAGTATAGACACATTGTCTGTACCCGTGTTCAGCTCTGTAAAAGAAGATAATCTACACCAGGAAATAAAAACCTTCTGATTTGTCTGTTGAGCATCTTTCCATCTATCGGTTACCTGCTCTTAAAGGGCAAACCTTGTAATTATCTACCAATGCATCATTCTATTCCAGTACAAAATGACTGTCACTTGGTGCTTGACAGTACAGATTTACATAAAAAAGAAAATACGAGGGAAACAAGTTTAAACATAAATACACTTTGCACTGAACTAACAGAGTACATCATTCCAGTTGAACCTCACACACACACACATACGCTCATGAAAACCTTGTTCAGAGATGTCCCACCTGATGTGATCTTTGAATTTCTGAAGGAGATTAACATTTTTCATCTGATCTAACATTTTATGGAAGAAAAAGTTTTTGGGTGTGTTTTTCGATGGTGTATGTGATGTGAATGTTTTTTTGTTGTTGTTTTGTTTAATCCATTTGTGAGTTGACTTGGACGTGTCGACAGCCCTGATATGGCCCTTTGCCCTTTGCCTGTTGCGTTCTGGGCTGTAAGTAACATCACTTACACATGCTAAACATAGCCACAGATTTTTGAATTATCCATAGGCTGTTTTTCTTTTCAATGGACAAGCCCATCCCACTTCCATTCCTTCACTCCCTCCTATTTATTTTAAACATGGACTTCACTGAAGAAGAAAATACACCAAAAACTTTACTTCCCTTCATTTCCTGAACCTTTATTGTTTGCAACTAACATTAAAGAAAATAAATTACTTGAAATCTCAACAAAAGTCTTTTGGCCACCCTTTTTTTTTTCTTTCTTTAAGTTGTTATGCTTACACTGTCTTAAACTCCTCTACTGGTTTGATGTACAATAATCATTTAAATAGTTACCAGCTATACAAAAAACACATTGATAACTTAAGGACATTTGAGAGAGTGCAAACCTCCACCACAGTTAAACGAATTCTGGATTCTTCCTTTACTCTGGATCCGCATTACAGTTCTGAGTCTAAATCTACTAGTACTAGGGCTGTGTTCTAACTTCTACCCAACTTTGTCTTTTTCCACCAAGTTCCTATTAAATCCATTTCACCAGGGGTTTTCTTTGATCTACTCTGCAACATAAATCAAAGCAAAATAAACTCTTGCTTTCAGTAAAAAGAATTTTTTTTAAGAAACAAAAAAAGTAGGATTTTCTACCTATTTTGAAATTTGTATTTTTATGCCGGGACACATAAATACATGTATTGTATTTCTATGAAGGACACATAAATGTATTCCATTTCTATTTAGGACAGAAATGTATTGCATTTCTATGCAGGTCACATGAATGTATTGTATTTCTCTGTATTTCTGTGCAGAACACAAATGTATTGTATTTTTATGCAGGACACAAATGTATTGTATTTCTATGCAGGACACAAATGTATTGTACTTTTATGCAGGACAAATGTATTTCTATGCAGGACACAAATGTATTGTATTTCTATGCAGGACACAAATGTATTGTACTTCTATGCAGGACAAATGTATTTCTATCCAGGACACAAATGTATTGTATTTCTATGCAGGACACAAATGTATTGTATTTCTATGCAGGACACATATATGTGTTGTATTTCTATGCAGGACACATATGTGTTGTATTTTATGCAGGACAAATGTATTCCTGTATGCAGGACACATAAAGGTTACTACTGAACGAATAGCTACAAAGCATCTACAGACCTGTGCTCATGCAGGCCAACTCACCTGTATGGCCACTTCATCGTAAGACTGGGGGGACAGGAAGAAGGTGCCGTCCAGCAGGGGGAAGCGATCAAAGACAGGCAGGTGGACTTTGCAGAGGACGCAGCGAGTGCTGCACATTTTCTTGTTCAGCAGATTACTCAGGACAAAGTTGCGTGTCTCAACATCGCAGCCTCCCACCTCTCCAGCCATGTCTGAATGCGGATGGATCTTGGCAGCGCCGACAGTGCAGGACGTGGTGAAGGCGTAGGCCAAGGTGCTGGCATCCTCCATCCGGATGTGGTAGGGGTTCTGCTTGTTGCGGGGCAGGGAGGCAAAGGCAGACAAATTGAGGCGCTGCCGGAATCCCACAGCTGAGGTTGGGCCGTTGTCTGTGGACGCATCGCTTGACTTGCGACTCTTGAAGAACATGTCTCCGTTGACAGGGGAAGAGGAGATGGGGGAGACAGAGCCTGCCGAGCTGGGAATGCTGCTGATGCTGCTGCTGTGGCTGCCAACGCTGCCCACGCTGCTGACACTGTTGGTGCGAAGGCGCATCTGAGGATTGGCCCCGTCTGACCCCACCTGACTGAAGACGTCGCCGTTGATTTGGGGCGTGCTGGTGGGGATGACGCCGGAGCCATTTGTCTGATTGTCCAGACAAGCCTGCTGGTCAATGTTCCCGTTATCATCATTGCTCTGGTGGTCAGGTTGGGTGCTGGACGACGACTTCTTTCTTGCCCGCTGAGTGCTGCCGCTCGTGCGCACACCTCCATTGTTGACTGGGTGGCTGTTGTTGGCGGTGGTGGTGGTTTGTGTGGAGTTGCCGTTACCGTTCTGCTGTGCCACCTGGTTGCTGTGGCTGTTGGACTTGTGGGTGGTGCTCACCACCGGCATCGGCTTGTCATTCTTCTTCCTGTGCTTCTTGTGCTTTTTGCTGTTTTCGTTGAAAGGTGGGGGAATGTAGTCTAGATCTTTTCGCAAATGTCCTCGACTACACTTACAGTCACAGGCTTTAAACGCCAGGTCGTATCCTTTCTTGGTCCACAGGTTCTGCAGTCTTTGCTTCTCGCTCCAGCTACGCGCACGTCCACACGAGCGTAGATAAGCCAGAACTGACGTCTCGAACTCCTCGAAGCAATCTTTGTGCATCCAGTTGCCTTCTCTACAGTTGTCGTTGTTGCATACAACCCTCACGGCGTCAAACGGGTCGTCTGGATCTATCATTTCGTCCGAAAACCGACAGGACCCAGGGTTACAGCATTTCTGCAGTCGCGCAGCGTTGTTGTCATTCTGACGCACATGATGTTCCATAGTATTCCCAACACTGACGGCGACCTCACGCGGGTTTACAGCCGGTATGGCTGCGGCTTGCTGATTATTATTGTGCGCATCTTCATCCCTTTGGCGGTGATTGCGCTGATGCCGGTTGTTTGGCATGATGACACCACGCTTACAGTATGTCGTGGAAACAATTTACTTATCTGTCACTTGCAGGAATGTCCGTATTCCATCAGCAGAACTTCGCCTTCTGTCACCAGTTCTGTGCTGGCGAACTTGCTTGTTTTGGTCCATAGAAGAGGTGTGTCACAGCCTTTCTTCTCCAAACTGTAAGACACGTTGTGATTGGCTGGAACATTAATGCAAGCAGAGAAAGCACTTCCATTGGCTCGCTGGTGCTGTGGCCTTGAGGACTTCAGCCCGATATGCAAACGAGGCCTCTGCTGTTTACATCGCGTTGTTTTAGGTCAAGGTCACTCAAGCAGCCCGGCGGTGGCGATTTTTATGTTTTCAACGCTGAGCTGCACTTCAGCGAAGCTGAAGGCGTTCTCTGAGAGTGTGATCTGTCCAACTTCGCAGGTCTGCCGAGCTCCACGTGTGTGTGTGTGTGTGTGTGTGTGTGTGTGTTTGCGCGCACGCGCAAAACGGACACGTGTTTCTGCTTTATCCCCCCCCCCTCTAACTTCTCCTGCCGCCCCTACTCCCTCACCACACACACACACACACACCCCCCCCCCTCCCCCCCCCCCCCCCCCCCCCAAACACACACACTTTCCCTCGCATCACTTGCGTGCGTGTGGGTACTCACCTGTTCGCTACTCTCTCCCTTCAGTGATCGCCTTGCTAGGCCAGCCTTTTTCATTTTCTGTCCGACACTTCAAATGAAAGGGAAGACACGCTAATGATGCAATCACCAATCGGTCTTGATCCCAGGATTTATATCTTGACAGTGGGGTTATGTTCACACCGGCATCATGTTGGCGAGAGTTTGCTTATTTGTTGCTTGTCTGTTATGAAAGTATCACACACACGCACACCCCACAACACACACACACACAACACCACAACACAACAAATGCGTGCTTTAAGGTTACCTTTTCTTGAAGTCGTAGTCCAGCTAGTTACTTACTTTAACTGGTACTAGCTGTCACTCTTTGATGTTATAAACACACACTCGGTCAAACGTAGACTTGAGTCTCTCTCTCTCTCTCTCTCTCTCTCTCTCTCTCTCTCTCTCTCTCTCTCTCTCTCTCTCTCTCTCTCTCTCTCTCTCTCTCTCTCTCTTGTGTGTGTGTGTGTGTGTGTGTGTGTGTGTAAATGCACACTCGGTCACACATAGACATGGGGCTTACTCTCTCTCTTTCTCAATGCACACTGTCACACAGACATGGGCTCTCTCTCTCTCTCTCTCTCTCTCTCTCTCTCTCTCTCTCTCTCTCTCTCTCTCTCTCTCTCTGTTACACATTGTTACACTAATTACACATTTCACAGCAGACCATTGCTATTAGGGACAAAATACATATACCAGGGCACACCCTCTGTTTTGCTGCATATTAAACTGACACGCCGTTTCCTTTCCACTGATGTTTTTAAAACCAGATAATGATAAATGAGAGATATGGTTACTATCGGTTTTATTAATGATTGAAATTATATCATGATGAATGACTGTTGTGGTCGCTGGTTTTATTGGTGCATTGTCACTAATTGATTGATGTCTTAATACTTTGATTTCTTCGAGCACTGTTACTGCAAGGTGGTAAATGTGTGTCCGGATTACTGTTGATCATATTGATGTACTGCTCTTTATTCAAATTTATAGTAATGTTTAGCATGTGATATTTTGGATTGAAAAAAGGAATTATAATCTCTCTCTCTCTCTCTCTCTCTCTCTCTCTCTCTTCTCTCTCTCTCTCTCTCTCCGTTAATTACGGTTGCGTTTCGATGGATTGTCGCTTAATTAATAACTATAGTTTTGGGTAGTGTATGAAAGGTCAAGAAGAAAACAAAAAAGATGGAAGGGGAAGGTAAATAATAATGGCTTTCTCTCTCTCTCTCTCTCTCTTCTCCTCTCTCTCTCTCTCTCTCTCTCTCTCTCTCTATTTCTCTCTCTCTCTCTCTCTCTCTCTCTCTCTCTCTCTCTCGTTTGTAGAGAATCTGACGTTTAACATTTTTACAAATTATACAATGTTTATGAAACCAGCGTTAAAACTTTCAAGTCAAGGGAGACGATCCGGGGGCATTATCTGCCTCGGTAGGAATGAGATTTGCCTTTCATTCATGAAATCAAGGTAGATAATTCCAATGTGCTTTTGTTTTTGATTGAAAAGAATTTACTTGGTTATCAGAGAATGTTTTGTATGTGTGTTCGTATGTACCACCTGAAGGCTCGCCTTTGTATACTTACTTAGATATTGATAACGGCATTAGTTCACTTGAAGAGTGTATTGTTGACTGTATACTTGAACATGTTAACGTGCATGTGATCCTCTCTGGTGATTTAAATAGTAGAACTGCAAATTTTTCACCTGATATCTCATATGATGATGAATTTGGTACTAATATCGAAAGTCGCTCTGCATATTGTGACAGAAAATCGGCTGACCAGGTACTGAATCACTATGGGTGTCACGAGTTTGTCACGAGGCCTACGACGTTTGACCCAACTGGGGTGGCGGAATTATTCATTTGTTTATTGTCGTTGTTGTTGTCGTATATCTGTCCCTTAAAGTGGCTTGTGGTGTGGTTGCACCTTTGGCGTGGTTTAGCTCAGGTTAGGTTTACTTTCTCTCTCTCTCTCTCTAATTCCACTGCCCGTGCATTCATCCTGCAGGTTCACGGGTGGTGGGTATCTTTTTCTTGTACTGGGCCGTCTATCGGCCTCTCGCCTGTCTTTTTACCTGTCGCACGTGCTTCATTTCTTTTAGTTTGAAGTATGCTCACTCTGTGACGTAGCGTAGCATGTTGGCCGCCATCGCTGAGGGAGGTTAGCTCTTGACTCGAGCGGAAGATGTCTCTGGGAGCGCTTGCTCCGGTCTTGGTTCTTCACCGTATCGTCGAAGGTACAGTCGGTATCTTCAATTCCTACAGTCGGCCTGTAGGAGAGGGACATCACTTCTTCTTTTTCCGCACCTGTGCCTCTGTCCTCTCGACTGGACAGAGGGCAGAGAGAGTCGTTTGACCCGCCTCTTCGGGGTCACCACGGGTAGCTGGTAAGCATCAGTTTCGTGGTTTGTTTGTTTTGGTTTGTTGTTGTTAGCCGGCTTATTCTTCTCTTTTGCGCAATTTTCTTTTGTTTGCAAAATTGTAAAAGAAATATTGTTTGAGACCTTTTCTCTGGTTAATTCAATCTTTACCTGGCCATTCTAAATTATATCCAAAATTCTTTCTCCTGTTTATGCATCTGGTGATGCGGTAGTCGGTGGGGATGGGAGAGAACCTGGTGATTCAGGGTTGGAACTTGCTTGGTCTCGCTCGTCCGCCCCTGTCACATTCGCCGGCTCTTATTCTTCGGCCACCGTCTGTTTGTGTGTGCAAGGAGAACGAGTTTTATGTTCGCGAGTGTGCGTACGCATGATTTGTCGTTCGGATGCGTGGTTGGAGATTTGTGTTATTTGAAATGTGGCTATAAAATGTGACAATTATGCCATTGAATTATTTATTTGCAAATGTGGTGGCAGTTTTTAAGCGATGGTCGCTGTGTTGGTTTATTTCCTAAGAAAGGAAATTGTTAAACGTGAGTGAGAGAAGGGTGAAGATGATTCATATTTGTTTTATAGCTGTGATTTAATGCAGTCCCTTACCTGCTTCATGTGAGAAGACTAACGATTTGATCGGTTTACTGTGTTATGCTCAGGTCTGTGTTGAGCTGGGGCTGTTGGTGCGTTTGATAGACTCCCCTCGCCCATCATGCGAGTGGCTGTTAAGATTTAGCAGCATGGGTCAGACTGTACTGACGGCGGGGTTCCAGTACCTTCCTTCTTTCTTCCTTCTTCCTTCCCTCCCTTTTTCTCCTCCCAGCTACGTTCCCCCCCCCCCCCCCCCCCCCCCTCCCCGGGGGCTTCCACCGGAGTCTGGACTGGTGGATGCCAGGTGCTGGTTGAGGCCACGCTCTGGCTGAGACCGCGGACTGGATGGTGCCAGGTGCTGGTTGAGGCCACGCTCTGGCTGAGACCGCGGACTGGATGGTGCCACGTGCTGGTTGAGGCCACACTCTGGCTGAGACCGCGGACTGGATGGTGCCGTGCTGGTTGAGGCCACGCTCTGGCTGAGACCGCGGACTGGATGGTGCCACGTGCTGGTTGAGGCCACGCTCTGGCTGAGACCGCGGACTGGATGGTGCCACGTGCTGGTTGAGGCCACGCTCTGGCTGGGACCGCGGACTGGAAGAAAAGCCCGCCGGCTTGACTGGCCGACCCTGATCCCCGTCCAGGACCTCCAGTAACAACGCCACGTCTCTCCCCCCCCCCCCCCCCCCCCCCTCCGGGACGTGCTCTTCACTGCCTGCTTGCGTGTCGAGGGTGTCGGCTTTGAGCGACTCCCTTCAACAACCAACCCGGTTCGGAGCACCTAGTGCGACAGGGTGCTCCCAGTAGACTTGACGGAGGCAGGGGTTTGTGGAGGCACTCCAGGGTTGTGGGAAGGGATCGATGCTGGAAATGTTCTTTATAATTGTGTATATGTCATATGTGCTGGAATGCTGTAATTGTGATTGTGTACGTCGTATGGTGAAATGTTTTATTTATAATCGTGCATGTTGTGGGTGTTGGAGTGCTTGATTGTGATTGTGCATGTTGTGTGCGTTGGAGTGCTTGATTGTGATTGTGCATGTTGTGTGTGTTGGAATGCTTATTTTGCTGGTGTGAATAAATGGGGTGTTGTATCGTAATCTTTCTCGTGTGGGCTCTTGCGAGGCGTGCGAGGTCAGCCATTCCCTTCACTCCCATCTAGACCGATCCTGTCAGGGCAGACCTCCAGGGGTCGGTCGTGACAATTGTGGGGGCTCGTCCGGGATGTGAAGGGCTCTGACTGTCTCTCTCGTTTCGCGGAGAGTACCTGTTTAGGTTTGTCTGTTTTGTATATGTTTAGTCAGTTTGTCGTGTTTGTTCGTGGGTGGTTGGCTGGGTGACTCTAGCGTGAAGGGAGTCTTGGTGGCCTGAAGGAACATCGGTGTGACTGGGGAGTTGAGGTGAGACCAGGGGGAATCGACCGCGTCCAGACCTCCTTCCGCCGGGTGCCTTACGCAGGTACGACCGTAAGTCTTGCCTTTCTGTGTGCCGCTCAGTCTGCCATTCCTGTTTTGTAGTTAGCCAGTTTTTTTTTTTTTTTTTTTTACCGGGTTAGTGAGTACAGGGGGTTGTATCGGACGTTAGTGGTTTTTTTTTTTTTTTCTTTTTCCTCTCTCCGGATTCCGTTTGCCAGTTTGTTTGTTTTTTCCGGCCAGCCCCACCGCACTGTTGCTCGTGCTGTGGAGCGCGGTGTTGCCAGAGTGGGGGCAGCCGGACATAGTTTTTTTTTTTTTTTTTTTTCGGTGAGCCCCAACCGCACTGTTGCTCGTGCTGTGGAGCGCGGTGTTGCCAGAGTGGGAGCAGCCGGAACTTGTCCGCACACACGCACACACACACATACACACATATACACACACCCCTAAAATATTTGTTTTTCAATTGGAATCGTCTTTCCCTGTATTAGAGAACCGTAGGATATTGTTGTCATGGCAACGTCCGGTGCTGGTGGTGTGGCGACGCGTGCGTCGAAGAAGAAAGGTATTCAAAGTGTAGTCCCTACAATTAGTACCAGTACTTCGACTACAGTGACTTCTACTTATTCCAGTGCTGTAGCAGATAGTCCAGTGAGTACTTTTACTACTTCTTCGCTAAGGGATCTTCCTGTTGAGACCCCGACTGGCACTTCGCTTGGAAGCGTCAAAGTATAGCGAAGCAACTGTGGGCTTCTGTTGAGTCGCAGAAACCGAAACCTTCTCCTCTCCATGCTTCCCCTCGTAAGGAGTATGCCCCGGGGGACTTTCCTCATGGGAAGGTCGAGACCCAAGGGACAGGTCAGACGGATCATCCTCTTGTGTCGGGAGTGGTGAACCCCGCCCAGGACATCACCTCCGTCCTGGTGTTTCTGGAGCGACAGCGACGGGAGGATGAGGCCCTCCGTAGGGAAGAGGTTGTCAGGCAGGAAGCCCTACGTAGTGAAGAGGCTGCTAGGCGAAGCTCTGCGTAGGGAAGAGGCAAGGCTCCGTAGGGAAGAGCTAGATAGGATGGAGGATCTGCGCAGAGAGGAGGCTGCTCAGCGTAGGGAAGAAGCTGCCAGACAGGAGGCTCAGCGTAGGGAGAGGCTGCTCTGCGCAGAGAGGAGGCTGCAGACAGGAGGATCAGCGTAGGGAAGAGGCTGCAGGCAGGAAGCTCTCCGTCGGGAAGTTGGATCAGCGTAGGGAGGAGATGGAACAACTTCTTTCGCGGTTCTCCCGCATCTGTAAATCAGGGGGTTGATCGACAGGCAAGTGATAGAGTTAGAGGCCCAAGTTAAAGCTTCCAGAGTTCAGACCTAGTGAGGACATTGATATGTTCTTAGAGCATTTTGACAAGGTTGCTAGTTCATACCATTTGTCTGAGGAACAAAAGGCCATGCACCTTTTTTCTGGATTATCTGGTGCTGCAAGGGAGTGTGTGCTCACTCTAAATGAAGGCGCGTCTTATGCAGACATTGCAGTTGGCTCTGCGTAAGCGTTTCCACCTTACCCCAGAGACGTACAGGAGGAAGTTCAGGTCCATGAAAAAGATAACGATGAGACCTTCATGCAGTTTGGAGATAGGCTGCGCAAAACGCTAGGGTTACTGGCGCGTCAGTTGGCTAAGTTGGAGCTGGAGGATCTGATCCTCATTGAACAGCTCACCAACACTGTGTCCCCAGAGTTGAAGATCCGGATAGGCGAGACAGCACCTCAGGATTTCGCGGCTGCGATTCATACCGCTGAGGTGTTTGCTGAAGCTCGTAGGGCTTATGGGCACCGCCCAGATATGGACAGGAAGACCTCACGGGACCTAGTGGCAGTAAGGCGCAGACGACTGCTGCGGGTCGAATAAGGCAGGCAGTCCATCGGGGACCTCGCACCTCGATTTTGTTTTCTTTGTGGTCGTCCTGGCCACATCAGGAAAGATTGCCCTAGAGCCGCTGGTAGTCATGGGGCTAGTCCTTTCCAGCATCCTCGCGCCTCGGCTAACGTGGGGTCCATCCAAGCTTCTGGTGGTACAGAGTGCCCTGTGTTTCTTTCTGTTGTTGGTTCATCCTTGGTCGACCCCATCAGGGATTCGGGAGCATCAACACTCTTTGTGGATAAGGATTTAGTTTCCCCTAAGGCCGGCGGGGCGCCAGTTACGATGTGTGCGGGTTGGAGGCTGGTTTTACTCCACCCGTCCTTCAGTACTCGTTTCTATCTCCACCCCCTACTTCTTGTGGCGAAGTATGGGCCATCGCGGTGGAGCGACCTCTGTATTCCCTTATCATAGGGATACTATCACCTTCGCAGACGGACGCAGTCAGTCCGTGTCTACGGATCTGCCCGTACAGGCGTGTGTGGGAGTTACCACTCGCGCCAGAGCTAAGAAGCAGGAACAGGAATTGCGTCCCGTTCTACAGCCCATCTCTGACGAGGTTCTTGCGAGTGCCGATCCTGCTTCCATTGTTCGTCTTCAGGCCAGGGACTCGGATGTCCAACGCCTACGACAACTGATGGATCGTCCTGCTCAGTCTGCCCGACACGCCAAGGTGAGCTTTAAGCTCCACAAGGGGATCCTCTTTAGGGTCTTCACTCGGGCAGATCGTGTGGCCAAGCAGCTGGTCGTCCCCCAAGCTTGAGGGAATCTGTTCTCCGGCAGGCCCATGATTCACCTATGGCAGGTCATATGGGCTCCAAGCGGACTCTCGAGCGAGTAAGACGGGATTTCTTCTGGCCGGGGATGAACTCGCAGGTTAGGCAGTACTGCGCAGTTGCGATGTCTGCCAACGGACCACGCCTAAGGGTCGCTTGAAGCGTGTTCCCCTAGGGTCAGTGCACGGGTTGGGGAGCCATTCAGCAAGGTTGGGGTCGACCTGGTGGGACCCATTAATCCACCATCCATCGCGGTCACCGCTACATTTCGGTAGTGGTAGACTATGCGACTCGATGCCCAGAGGCTGCCCCGCTTAGGACTATCGATGCCCCTACTGTTGCTGAAGCTCTCGGCAGATTTGGACGCGCACTGGCGTGCCCAGGAAGAAGTACGGCCGGAAGGTTGTACTGGAGAGCGATCATCATCCTCTCCAGTGCCTGGATCAGATCCGGCCGGTCAGTCGTCGACTCATGGGTTGGGCAGTGGAACTGCAGAGTCATGCGTTCACTTTCCGTCATATCAAGGGTTCCTGTAATACGGATGCTGACTATCTTAGCCGAGCTCCGTAGTCAGCACATTGGAAAATCAGTCAGAGGGACACTTCCCCAACCAGGGTTATATCCCCTTTTGGTCTCTGTATCAGGTGTAGTGACAGTTTTCACTTCAGTGATGTTAACGGTAGTGAATCGCCAATGGTTCGGATTGTTATTTCATGGTTGGAAGGTCTGCTTAGTTGTTTGATAAATGTAGTATTATGTATTTCTCGGTGTGATTCTATCGTAGAATGTTTGTATTGGATTTATCGTACTCTGTCGATCACAGAGGGTTGGGTTCGGTCCCATTGTGGTGAATTTGCACATGCGTCAAGGTTCAAAGGAGCACTGTATTCAGAGAAACAGATGCTTTTAGAAGGGGGGTTTGTCACGAGTTTGTCACGAGGCCTACGACGTTTGACCCAACTGGGGTGGCGGAATTATTCATTTGTTTATTGTCGTCGTTGTTGTCGTATATCTGTCCCTTAAAGTGGCTTGTGGTGTGGTTGCACCTTTGGCGTGGTTTAGCTCAGGTTAGGTTTACTTTCTCTCTCTCTCTCTCTAATTCCACTGCCCGTGCATTCATCCTGCAGGTTTCACGGGTGGTGGGTATCTTTTTCTTGTACTGGGCCGTCTATCGGCCTCTCGCCTGTCTTTTTACCTGTCGCACGTGCTTCATTTCTTTTAGTTTGAAGTATGCTCACTCTGTGACGTAGCGTAGCATGTTGGCCGCCATCGCTGAGGGAGGTTAGCTCTTGACTCGAGCGGAAGATGTCTCTGGGAGCGCTTGCTCCGGTTTGGTTCTTCACCGTATCGTCGAAGGTACAGTCGGTATCTTCAATTCCTACAGTCGGCCTGTAGGAGAGGGACATCACTTCTTCTTTTTCCGCACCTGTGCCTCTGTCCTCTCGACTGGACAGAGGGCAGAGAGAGTCGTTTGACCCGCCTCTTCGGGGTCACCCACGGGTAGCTGGTAAGCATCAGTTTTCGTGGTTTGTTTGTTTTGGTTTGTTGTTGTTAGCGGCTTATTCTTCTCTTTTGCGCAATTTTCTTTTGTTTGCAAAATTGTAAAAGAAATATTGTTTGAGACCTTTTCTCTGGTTAATTCAATCTTCAACTGGCCATTCTAAATTATATCCAAAATTCTTTCTCCTGTTTATGCATCTGGTGATGCGGTAGTCGGTGGGGATGGGAGAGAACCTGGTGATTCAGGGTTGGAACTTGCTTGGTCTCGCTCGTCCGCCCCTGTCACATTCGCCGGACTCTTATTCTTCGGCCACCGTCTGTTTGTGTGTGCAAGGAGAACGAGTTTTATGTTCGCGAGTGTGCGTACGCATGATTTGTCGTTCGGATGCGTGGTTGGAGATTTGTGTTATTTTGAAATGTGGCTATAAAATGTGACAATTATGCCATTGAATTATTATTTGCAAATGTGGTGGCAGTTTTTAAGCGATGGTCGCTGTGTTGGTTTATTTCCTAAGAAAGGAAATTGTTAAACGTGAGTGAGAGAAGGGTGAAGATGATTCATATTTGTTTTATAGCCTGTTGATTTAATGCAGTCCCTTACCTGCTTCATGTGAGAAGACTTTAACGATTTGATCGGTTTACTGTGTTATGCTCAGGTCTGTGTTGAGCTGGGGCTGTTGGTGCGTTTGTAGACTTCCCCTCGCCCATCATGCGAGTGGCTGTTAAGATTTAGCAGCATGGGTCAGACTGTACTGACGGCGGGGTTCCGTACCCTTCCTTCTTTCTTCCTTCTTCCTTCCCTCCCTTTCTTCTCTCCTCCCAGCTACGTTCCCCCCCCCTCCCGGGGGCTTCACCCGGAGTCTGGACTGGTGGTGCCATGTGCTGGTTGAGGCCACGCTCTGGCTGAGACCGCGGACTGGATTGTGCCACGTGCTGGTCGAGGCCACGCTCTGGCTGAGACCGCGGACTGGATGGTGCCACGTGCTGGTTGAGGCCACGCTCTGGCTGAGACCGCGGACTGGATGGTGCCACGTGCTGGTTGAGGCCACGCTCTGGCTGAGACCGCGGACTGGATGGTGCCACGTGCTGGTTGAGGCCACGCTCTGGCTGGGACCGCGGACTGGAAGAAAAGCCCGCCGGCTTGACTGGCCGACCCTGATCCCCGTCCAGGACCTCCAGTAACAACGCCACGTCTCTCCCCCCCCCCCCCCCCCCCCCCCCCTCCGGGACGCGCTCTTCACTGCCTGCTTGCGTGTCGAGGGTGTCGGCTTTGAGCGACTCCCTTCAACAACCAACCCGGTTCGGAGCACCTAGTGCGACAGGGTGCTCCCAGTAGACTTGACGGAGGCAGGGGTGTGGAGGCACTCCAGGGTGTGGGAAGGGATCGATGCTGGAAATGTTTCTTTATAATTGTGTATATGTCATATGTGCTGGAATGCTGTAATTGTGATTGTGTACGTCGTATGGTGAAATGTTTAAATTTAAATCGTGCATGTTGTGGGTGTTGGAGTGCTTGATTGTGATTGTGCATGTTGTGTGCGTTGGAGTGCTTGATTGTGATTGTGCATGTTGTGTGTGTTGGAATGCATATTTTGCTGGTGTGAATAAATGGGGTGTTGTATCGTAATCTTTCTCGTGTGGGCTCTTGCGAGGCGTGCGAGGTCAGCCATTCCCTTCACTCCCATCTAGACCGATCCTGTCAGGGCAGACCTCCAGGGGTCGGTCGTGACAATGGGAAATGTTTGTTGAATATGTGCGCTGCTCTTGGTTTTTATATTATTAATGGTTTGTGTAATGGTGATCTTGATGGACACTACACGTTTGTGTCTCAAACTGGAAATAGTGTAAATGATTATTTCTTGCTATCTAGGAATTGTTCTTCGTTGTTTCCTCTTCTTGTAAATTAGTAGTTTCAGAGAGACTGGAATCTGATCACTTACCACTTGAATTTTATTTGAATGTGGTTAACAATGCTAAACCTCCTGCTAGAGTTGATAATGTGAATAAGTATATTGAAAAGTTTGTGTGGAATTGCGATGTATCACAATCTTATATAGATGCAATGCATTCTTCTGAAGTGTTAAGTTTACTTAATTATGCGTTTAATTTGATTGACAATGACCACAATAAAGCTTTGAATGCATTTATTCAAACTGTCAAAACCTATGGATCTTGTATGAAGAAACGAATTTATTTTGACAATTTAAGTAAAAATAGTGACTGGTATGATAAAGAATGTAAATCAAGTAAGGCAAAAGCAAAAAGTTTATTACGAGTTTTTCTCCAAACAAAAGTTTCAGCCGACAGTGACGTTTACTGTGTAGCAAGAAGAGAATATAAGAATCTTCTACAGCGAAAAGAAAAAGAGCATAATGATTTATTCCTCGATAAATTAACAGGGTCCATTAGTAATCAAAAAGAATTCTGGGAAAATATACGTAGAATTTCTGTTAGAAAACAGCAAGCTGGTAATGTTACAACAGATGACTGGTTTGAGCACTTTAAAGGTCTGCTTGAAGGAGATATGGCAACAGAAGAAAATTATACAATTGTAAATAGAATGGATTACGAACAAGAGATAAATGCTTACATGAATCGCCCTATATCTAGCGAAGAAGTTCTTCACGCCATAAGAAAATTAAAGAATGGCAAAGCTGCCGACCCGACGAGATCATCGGGAAATGATAAAAAATGTGGGAGAGCTTGTAGTTGATTTTTTCGTCAAGTTGTGTAATACTTTATTTGATAAGGGTGTATTTCCAGATAACTGGACAAAAACCATTGTCGTTCCTCTATTTAAAAAAGGAAACCCAAACGATCCAAACAACTATAGAGGCATATCTTTATGTGATACAAGCAGCAAGATTTACAGCACTATAATAAACAACCGTCTACAGGAATGGATAGAAGAGCAAAACCTTACAGGTGAACATCAGGCAGGATTCAAAAAAGGTTATTCCACGATCGATCATATGTTCACGCTGGTAGCATTAATACAGAAACAATTTTGCATGAATCGTAAACTCTATGTAGCTTATATTGATTTTGAGAAAGCTTTTGACTCTATAGAAAGACATTTACTGTGGCCTATTCTTTCAAAAAATGGTATAAAAGGGAAACTTTTTCGGTGTATTAATAGTATGTACATAAATGTCAAAAGTAGAATCCGATCCGGGGATAAGTTAACAGACTATATTAGCTGTACACGGGGCGTGAAACAAGGTGATGTAACTTGTCCGGTATTATTTTCACTATTCATCAATAAACTGGCATTAGAAGTAATCAGGTGTGGGAGACATGGTGCAAGGTTCACATATGATTATTTTGAATTATTCATTTTGTTATTGGCAGATGATGTAGCTTTATTGTCTGAAACAGTTGTTGGCTTACAAACGCAGTCAAACAGTCTTCATCGCGCAGCATCAGAACTTCATTTGAATGTAAATATGAGCAAAAGCAATATAGTAGTGTTTAGAAAAGGAGGATATTTGGCAGCCAGAGAAAGATGGTATTATAATGGGACCTTAATGCCTGTAGTAAATATATACAAATATTTAGGAATCTATTTTTCCACGAGGCTGAGTTTTACTGCAGCATGCCAGGACCTTGTAAGCAGAGCCAAGGGCCCTATTGTGTGTATTGCAAAATTTGTACAAATTGAAGAATCATTCTCTTGATCTTTATTTAAAGTTATTTGATGCTCAGATTCAACCGATTGTTCAGTATGGTGCCGAGATATGGGGTCTTGAAAATGCAGCGCTTTATCCTGAAAAATTGCATATGTTCGCACTTAAAAAGTTCTTAGGAGTTGAAATGAGAACACCAAATGATCTTATCTATGGGGAGACGAACAGGTATCCTATCTATATAAATTCAGTAGTGCTGTGTATTAGATACTGGTTGAAATTAACACGATTAGAAGAGTGCAGATTACCACGGAAAGCCTATAGAATGTTATTTGAGTTAGATGCACGGAATAAAAGAAATTGGGTCTCAAATATTCGATGCAAATTATATGCGTATGGTTTTGGCTATGTATGGTGAACCAAGGAGTTGAAGAAATAAGTCTATTTTTGAATCTTTTTAAAGACAGATTGATACTGTGTAGGTGGCAAGAATGGGACTTCCATGTAAATAACAGTGAACGGTTTCAAACATATAGAACGTTTTGTACTGTACAAGAAGATAAAACCTATCTGAAGTTAAAATTAGATAGGCATTTGAAATTCATACTGACAAGGTTTAGGTTGGGTGTGTCTGAAATTGCGTGTCACCACTATCGTTATAGATCACATACAGAAACAGATTTGATTTGTCCGTTGTGTAGAATTACCAAGGAAGATGAAATTCATTTTCTTTTGTACTGTCCTACATTAAATGATTTACGAAAACAGTACATACCTTTGAAATTTTATAAACATCCCAGCCAGTTTCGTTTGACTTTATTGTTGGCGTCTAAAAATGAAAGCATTGTCAGAAATGTATCAATATTCTTGTACAAAGCGTTTAAATTACGATCTGTAGCTATGTCTTAGTATCTTGAAATATATGTGCATGTATGACTGTGTGTATAGTTACTAAGAAAGATGCAAAGTTTTGTCAAGTCTTTCAACTGAAAAGTGTACCCCATCATGAGGGGCAATGGCCTATGCATGATTAAATTATCCGAATCCGAAATCTCTCTCTCTCTCTCTCTCTCTCTCTCTCACACACACACACACACACAAACACACACGCGCGCGCACATGCACACATCATGAAAAATAAGTGTTATGATTATTGATGCTAGGAATTTATTGCTGCTTACTGATAACTGATTGTTCGTTCTCGTTTTGCTTTATAACCACATCATGTAAATGTAAAAGAAAGTACAAATGTTGATATTATCGATGCATTGTAATTGTCTAATTATCATCCTTAGCAGTTTGTTGTATAATAATAATAACAATAATGAATACTTATATGGCGCCTATTCTCGGCTAGAGGCCAAGCTCTAAGCGCTTTACAATTAACACTCGTTTACACAACGGGCTGTCTACCTGGGTAGTGCCGACTGAAGAGCTGCCAGCCGGCGCTTCATTCAGTCGTTTCCCGTGTCATCCAGTCAGTATCGTTCAATATCGATCACTCATTTTCCTTACTTCCTTCATTCTTTCCATTTCTCACGCAGGGTGCATGCTATGTGTAACGTGTCATCCATACCAACGGCCAAACTGGCCTACTCTTCCGAAAGTTGGTGATGGGATTTTACGTGTGTGCAAGATGTTATGCATGCGTTCACACACGGAACCTCGGTTTATAGTCTCATTCGAAGGACTGTATGGGAAATGGAGTCAGAACCAATGTTAACTCCGAGGGAAAAATCCCCCTGTACCGAAACGGCCCGGCGGAGGTTCGAACCCGCAACCCCAGGATCACCAAGATTACGAGTCAGGCGCTCTACCAACTGAGCTATTCCGGCTCCCAATGTATCTTAATTTTTTTACAAAAGGAATGTAACTCTCTCTCCTCTCTCTCTCTCTCTCTCCTCTCCTCTCTCTCTCTCTCTCTTCGATAGGAGGATCGCTTATTCCATATCTGTGTGTGCTGATTCTTTTCTTCTTTGTAATCAATTTCTTTATTCTTGTTTGTTGTTTCAATCGTTTCTTTTTTTCCCCCTTTAAAGTCATTTACGCCTTAAATGTTAATGGATGAACTTTTTGATGTTGTGAAGATATGTGTGTTTGTTAAAAGTTTTGTAAGTGTTAGTCGCTAGGGCAAGGCCGGATGAAAAAAACCATGTGTTTGCTTATCTGTTACCCTTGGAAATAAAGATCATCATCATCATCATCATCATCATCATCATCATCTCTCTCTCTCTCTAAATGCACAACCCCCCCCCCCCCCCCCCCCCCCCAAAGAAAACGACATACATGAATTTCAAAAGGAGGGGATGGGAGGAGGGGAGGAGCGTGGCGGGAGGAAAAAGAAAGACAGAATGATGTAGAGGACATTAACATAAAGTGTCATCATTTACCTCTTTGTTGAAAGGGACCGGTCGGCCAAAGCTCAATACTGAGGTATTTGAACCGTCCAGCTGACAGCTCAGTGCTTCTTTTTCTTTTTATCTGTATGTCCTGGATTTTCATGCAATCATTACATTTTGAAATGTGCCTTTAGTTAAACTGTCACCCTAGATTTTTTATCTTTTGTTATATGTATGGAAGTAACTTCCGTGGTATGTGTGTGGTTTTTTTGTTTTTGTTTTAAATCCTCAAGTATAGGCTTATTTATTGTTCTTGTATGTTGATTCTTCTTTATTTATTTTGGATACTATTTCTTTATATACATCAATTTCTTCCGTTTCCCTTTCTGATGTTCGCTGGTCTTTTGTGTTGAGAATAACCACAAAAGTTTAGGTGATGCTTTATCTTATGGCCATGGATGGACTGTCACAACCGCAATCAGCCGTGTCCGCTGAAGAGTTCTTTCTCATCCAGGGAACTCAAATCGACTCAAGACACCCAAACGTTCTCCCTCAACATACAACTCAACGATTTCCATAGCTGTCGGCGTCCTCTTCACCATCCCGTCTCTTCTGGTTCTCTCCCCTGTGCTCCACATACAACTCAAAGATTTCCATAGCTGTCACGTCCTCTTCACACCGTCTCTTCTGGTTCTTCCTGTGCTCCACATACACTCAAAGATTTCCATAGCTGTCCGTCCTCTTCACCACCGTCTCTCTGGTTCTCTCCCCTGTGCTCCACATACAACTCAAAGATTTCATAGCTGTCAGCGTCCTCTTCACCATCCGTCTTTCTGGTTCTCTCCTTGCTCCAACACACCCTCTTTAAATTCTGTCAAGTCATTGTCATGGAGACTGATATTGATTTGTCTAACTGTGTATGTCTTGTTTCCTTGATTTCCTGTATGTTTCTATTTATTTTGTTATGGAACTCTAAGTGTTTGTGAGTCATTCGCGCCTCAATATTTCAACATTATTTTCATCATCTTATTTGTAGCGAAATGACTGTTACCCTTTACTGTGTTGCGTTTTGTAATGTGTGTTGAGTAACTTCCCTTTCGTTCTTTCGGCTCTCAAGCATGGGCTCAAAACGTTTGTGTGTGTGTGGTGTGAGTTTTATCTTAGACCGATACCATGGATAGATACGACAACTGGGTGTAATACCACAAACGTTCTACAAAGGAATAACCAACGAAGTTTTCACACAGGAGACGAACATCGTGTCTGGCGGCATAAACAAATGACTGCTGACAACGTAGTGCTCAACAACTCCACACCTGTCAGCCAAGGAATAAACGTTTACTCTTAAACGTCCTTTTTATCATCTCGTCTTTCCTCGTTATCCCCCCCCCCCCCCCCTCCCCCTCGCATAGTCCCCTTCTTTCGGAAATCCTTGTTTCGTCATTTGTATATTGACTGATGATTTGTTTACCCGAGTTTATTTTGACTTGTATTATATTTCCCGTGAGTCACTCTTTCGTTTGTCTGTGTTTGTCTTGTCTGACAAAGACTAATAGGTCGTGGCTTGGTTCGTTCAGCGTTTGTAACGGTCCTTTAGACTAATAGGTCGTGGCTTGGTTCGTTCAGCGTTTGTAACGGTCCTTTAGACTAATAGGTCGTGGCTTGGTTCGTTCAGCGTTTGTAACGGTCCTTTAGACTAATAGGTCGTGGCTTGGTTCGTTCAGCGTTTGTAACGGTCCTTTAGACTAATAGGTCGTGGCTTGGTTCGTTCAGCGTTTGTAACGGTCCTTTAGACTAATAGGTCGTGGCTTGGTTCGTTCAGCGTTTGTAACGGTCCTTTAGACTAATAGGTCGTGGCTTGGTTCGTTCAGCGTTTGTAACGGTCCTTTAGACTAATAGGTCGTGGCTTGGTTCGTTCAGCGTTTGTAACGGTCCTTTAGACTAATAGGTCGTGGCTTGGTTCGTTCAGCGTTTGTAACGGTCCTTTAGACTAATAGGTCGTGGCTTGGTTCGTTCAGAGCGTTTGTAACGGTCCTTTAGACTAATAGGTCGTGGCTTGGTTCGTTCGGCGTTTGTAACGGTCCTTTAGTGTATCATGTTTGTAACGGTCCTTTAGTGTATCATGTTTGTAACGGTCCTTTAGTGTATCATGTTGTAACGGTCCTTTAGTGTATCATGTTTGTAACGGTCCTTTAGTGTATCATGTTTGTAACGGTCCTTTAGTGTATCATGTTTGGCCTTGAACTTGCTTAGCGCCATACTAATGGATCTAGGCGCATACTCTCTCTCTCTCTCTCTCAGACACATATGCGCGCACGCACACACACACTCACACAAACGCGCGTGCACGCGCACACACAGAGAGAGAGAGAGAGAGAGAGAGAGTGTTGTGTGTGTGTGGTGTATGTGTGTTTTGTGTGTGTGTAAGCGCCTAGATCCATTAGTAAGGCGCTAAGCAGTTCAACGCCAAAGATTATACACCAGAGACAGATACAGACAGTCCCTATTCATAATCCTACAAATGAACACAGGAACAACCCTGTTTTCATGTTATATGACTTTTGCACGCAGTCACCACATTTCAAACTGAAATAAATGTGGTCTGGTGATCACGTCCAGCATGTGTAGACTCCACGCCGTCTGGTGTGCCAGCCCTGTGATCACGTCCTTCATGTGTAGACTCCACGCCGTCTGGTGTGCCAGCCCTGTGATCACGTCCAGCATGTGTAGACTCCACGCCGTCTGGTGTGCCAGCCCTGTGATCACGTCCAGCATGTGTAGACTCCACGCCGTCTGGTGTGCCAGCCCTGTGATCACGTCCAGCATGTGTAGACTCCACGCCGTCTGGTGTGCCAGCCCTGTGATCACGTCCAGCATGTGTAGACTCCACGCCGTCTGGTGTGCCAGCCCTGTGATCACGTCCAGCATGTGTAGACTCCACGCCGTCTGGTGTGCCAGCCCTGTGATCACGTCCAGCATGTGTAGACTCCACGCCGTCTGGTGTGCCAGCCCTGTGATCACGTCCAGCATGTGTAGACTCCACGCCGTCTGGTGTGCCAGCCCTGTGATCACGTCCAGCATGTGTAGACTCCACGCCGTCTGGTGTGCCAGCCCTCGCCACCCACCTGACGCGGTTCCCAGCAGTTCACCCGGCGTCTGTCAGCAGATCTCTGGCGAAAGCCGACCCAGACGTATCCGAGAACAAAATTAATGCATGCTTCACGTGGACTCTCTATGTCTCATGATAAGGGAAGACACATGCAAACAAAAATGTCATTGTGGACAGACGGATAGCACTGGCAGATTTAAAACAACAACAACAAAACAAAACACAGAAGAAGAAGGAGGAGGAGGAGACGAAGACGAAGAACAAACGAAAGGGGGTGGGGGGGGGGGGGGGGACTCCCGTGCAGAACTTGACCACTGAGACACTGTAAACTTGTCTGATACGAATGTCAGCTAATGTCTGCAAGGTGCCTGTGGAAGACTGTCCTTCAAGCCGCCATGGAGGATGTACGGAGCCTGCTGCAGTAGTCCTGCCGGACAAAGTGAAGCATCGGACTGGTTACTCCCTCTTCCCTGTTGCGCACGATTGAAGCCAGGTGGAAAGTTGTGGTACAACGTGAATAGTACAATTGCTGTCTCCACACAAAAATGGAACAATGTTAAATTTCCGGTTGCATTATCCACTGAAAATGTAACCTTGTTACACTTTTCCTGTGCAGACCACGCAAAAACTTTAAAAAGTGTTACGTTGTTAGTGCATAAAGCACGAAAAATATGACCGTTTGTGGGGAAATGCTACAGCACCCTTGTTTAGAGTGGACAGTTAAAAAAAAAGTACTATATGGGAGCAGCATAATGTTAGAGAAACAAAGTACCCTGATGGAGGTGGACATGAAACAAACGAACGAACAAATACATAATCAGTCCGAAACGATCATCACAAACGAGTTATAAACTTATAACATGTGGTCCTACGGTTTCTGTTATCCAAGTGCATGGCGAAACGGGGGGAAAATCATTGACTATACATTTTATTGTTACTGAAGAATAAACGTGAGAAGAAAAAAAAAACCCAACCAATTACTCATCAACAGCAGCAAAAGATGAACGCCTCAGTTGAGTTCAGCGGTTATACAGCCGATAAGATCCGAAGAAAGCAGTGGCCTCGGGTTAAAAATTGTTACATCATCGTTTGTACATTCCAGACAAAAAACAAAGGGAGCGTATCGATACTCCCCCATATACTGCCTCTGCTCATACCTCCCCTCCCCCCTCCACACACACACATCCCCGCTTGATTTCCTCCCTATTCATTACTCCCCTGCTACAATACTCCCCCTAGTTACTGTCGGTGCTCGATGCTCCACCTGTCCAACATTCCCCGTGATCGACATCCGCCCTGCTC
Organism: Conus ventricosus; assembly: GCA_018398815.1. Lineage (NCBI taxonomy): Eukaryota > Metazoa > Mollusca > Gastropoda > Neogastropoda > Conidae > Conus > Conus ventricosus. The sequence goes on from CM031610.1 coordinate 92,110,300, forward strand.
CAGATTCTCCCTGCTCAATATGGTCCCTGCTCAATATGGTCCCTGCTCAATACTGTCCCTGCTCAATACTGTCCCTGCTCAATACTGTCCCACTGGCAACTGGAAGAAAAAATAATGCGCCAAGACTTTGCTTAAGAGTGGAGTATTTACAGACTGGCGCAATTAGATTGTTTTGAAAGTTTTTATTGTGTGTGAAAGCTGGTTCTCCTCATTTCTTGCCTATGTCCATCAAGGTCCAAGCCGGGTGCCTCCAAGCAGACAGGTTAAAGTCAGAGGAGTGGGACTATTTGGGGGCTTCCACTTGGCGCAAAGATGGGGTCACGGGTGAGAGCAAAGGCCAGAAAGGTGACGCCAGCTAAGGGGAAGGTCATGTATTAAAGATTATATGTGATGTCATCGCTGGAAATCCCCCCAAACAAGGGAATAATTGTTATAATCCTCTCCCCCCTCACCCAACTCCACGTCTTTCATTTTCTCTGTTCTTTTGACCAATTACCGTTTAACATTGAATGCTGGCTCAAATGTGTGGTGGGCCTCAAAACGCTCACATGGGATTATAGAGTAATTCAGTACAAAATCCCAATTGTGGAGTGTGGCCTGTAAGGCACGAAAGGAAGTATTTTCTACACCACAGCTGAAGAGCAGGTGCGCGGGCACACACTGACCTACAGTAGAACAGCAGGAGTAGGCTAACGGACATGGGGAATATCCACCAGACCACTAAACCAAATTTATAACAATGGCGACCACTGTTTTCGCCCAGACGGCTGCATTATTGTTATTATTGTTATCATTTTCATGGTGATCGCCACATGCAACATTTTACACTGTATCTGCCCAAGAATTCCCAAAGGAAGCCGTCTTTTTAAGGCACCTCAAGACCTACAGACCGAGTAGTGTCTGTTGATTCAACATGTTTGTGAAGACGACGCACGCACGTCAGCTCTGACATGGATTTTGTGGTCGACATGATTAGAAACAAAATTGCCTTCGTCTTAAAATATTTCATTGTTGCTGCCAGCAGTGATGATGACAATTATGATTAATCCAGTTCATTGTAAACTTTTTGTTGTTGCAACTATCACTCCTCGTCGCAGTGACTTCCTGTTGCTGTCTAAAACAATCACAAGGCAACAAGCTTCTTCTCTATCCGTTCAATCACGAGGCAACAAGCTTCTTCTCTATTCGTTCAATCACGAGGCAACAAGCTTCTTCTCTATTCGTTCAATCACGAGGCAACAAGCTTCTTCTCTATTCGTTCAGTCACGAGGCAACAAGCTTCTTCTCTATTCGTTCAATCACGAGGCAACAAGCTTCTTCTCTATTCGTTCAGTCACGAGGCAACAAGCTTCTTCTCTATTCGTTCAGTCACGAGGCAACAAGCTTCTTCTCTATTCGTTCAATCACGAGGCAACAAGCTTCTTTTCTATTCGTGCGGTTGAGTGTCTTTCTTTCCCGGTAGAATCAGTGGCAGACGTCACGGAGGCGTTGGACGAGCCGGCTCCTGAACTCTGTGCCAGTGTGCAGCAGAGCACAGACGCACCAAGACTCGACCTGCACGTGTTGGTAGTGCCGCGAACTCGTGGTGCACCGAGACAACGAACTACGAGGGTCGCGCGCTCGGCACGTGCAAGTCGTGTCAGAATGTGTGGCGCCTGCAGGGGGTCCTGGGTGGGGTCGCCACACGGTTACCGGGGCGTTGATACTGTTCCCTCCACTCGTTTTCGATTTGTTAGGTCAAGGTGATGAGCACTCCTCCACCCCCTCCCCATTCTCCCACCCACCCCCTCTGCCCTCTGTGTGTTGTCAACCCTCCCCCCTCACCCTCCTCGTCCCACCCAACTCTCACCACCTCTTTCAGTTTCCCCCAACGTGCTAATAATTGCTTCCCACTTCATTCAGTGTCTTGTTTGGACTGTCGATTGACGAGTTGGTGAGCACAGAACCACACCAGCATACTTGCCAGCGCTCACTAGGCCGCCCCTAGGCTTATACACTGCCATGCGCGAGCGCGTGCACGAACGCGCGCGCACGAACGCACAGACACACACAAACAACACACAGACCCACACAGACACACAGACTCGCACACATACACACGCCGTCTTATCGTTGTTTGCGCGCGCCCGCCCGCACACACACAACACACACACACACACACACACACACACACACACACAGCGCTTTGACGCTTTCATAGCTAACTTACTTTGCCCCCCCCCCTCCCCTCCCCTACTTTACACATCCATCCACTCTCCACACACTCAAAATGTTCCCGATAAAGTCTATCATGATGATCTGAATCCGAAATGTCATAAACTGAGCACAACAAACACTCCATAATTCAACCCTCCAATGATAGAGAAAACACACACACACACACACACACACACAATCACCGCTGCTATTCTTATCAAAATATCATTGCAGCTAGTGCCAGTT
>CM031610.1:92115241-92125241 GCA_018398815.1 Conus ventricosus
TATGTTTTCTTTAACCTTTTCTGTATTTGTATGCGCTTAGGGCTTATGATGCAACTTTAAGCGCCACAAATAATCATCATTATTATCATTATTAACAGATGATTGCTGAGGTTACCATCATAGTCCCAGTCCCCATCAGAAAGGAAAATGTAAACAGAATTGAAAGAATGACGTAGCACCACGCATACCTGCTGTTTGTACATAAAAGAGACAGGTGAAAAACAAACATTGATCAAAAGACACGGTGATGGGAAAACAAAGATGAAGTTTAAACAGTCTTAGAGTCTAAATAAGATTCTGTCCGTCTCAGATTCACTTCATCTTCGGTGAGTTATCACATGGTGCAAAGGTAAAGAAGGTCATCTTTTCGCTTTTGTTCTTCGTCTTTTTTTTTTTTAACCCCCTTCCACAAAAGTGGTAACCTCCCTTGATTAGTTGGAGGAGTCCGTTCTTTTAAATTACGTCGTTTAACTTCGGATAAATTTAGCGTTTTGATCGTGAGTCGAACATGAGAAGATAAAGTGGTTTCTCGTTCTTCGTTTTCACTGTTCTAAATGTTATTTGTTTTCGCCTGAAGAAGACCCAAGAGGTCGAAATGCATTGTGTCTTGTCCTGTACTCTGTGTGTGTGTGTCCTTGGTGGCAACTAACTCCCTCTCTTTCTAAATTTTGCTTCATTTTCGGCCCTCAGTCACTCCGTTTTGAAATGTGATTTTCTCAGCTAATTTCCATGAAGTCGCCATCTTAATGAGGAAATAATATTTTGCCTGCGCGATAAACAACTCTGACAAGGGTAGGTCAATTACAAACAACAACAACAACAGAAAAGCAACAGGGGATCTGCCGACATTCGAATGGTACGTGATGAAGACACGCCAGAGCAGAGTGAAAGACAGGTTGCTGGGGAAGGAAAAGGGAGAGAACTACAACACCAACACCTGACGACAAGTGGTCTGCACTAACTCCAGCAGACGGCTCCGCAAGTTCTCACTTCAGTGTTGACTAACCACTATGACTTCAGCGTTTTAAGGCGCTGTCGCCTTCTCCCCTCTTCACCCACCCCCTCGTAACACCTCAGAGCTACTGTCAGCCTCCCCCTCCCCCCCCCCCCCCCATCCATTGCCCACGCTTCCATCAGAACTGCAACAGTCTGAAATGGTCTGCACTGGACAGCTTACAGACTGACCACATGTGGACCTCTCTGGGTGACAAGTTAATCCAGGGATCTAGGCTATTTCTGTCGGATAGTGTGGTCTCGCTTTCTACGTATTGGAAACGTAAGCCATCAGTGTGACGTCATATTTTACGTAAAGTACATTTTCATCTGATCTCAGATTTTACGTAAGAAATATTTTTAACGAAATCTCCTGCGTTAGGTTTTTCGTTTTCGTTTTTTTGTGTTTTTGGGTTTTTTTGTTTTTGTTTTTGTTTTGGTTTGTTTATTCAACATGACTTCTGCGCAGACTTCAACGGGGAGATAGCCATGATATGTTCCTTTGCGGTCGGCTGGGCCATACGTGTAAGACCAGCCGTTAGCGTACAATACTCAGCAGACCAGTCGTTGGAGTTGGTGTCTGTTGTTTATTCTCGCTCGTTATCGTAATTAGGTAACAGAACTCGTCTCGTCGTAATCTTAATATGCGAGATTGTACAAGGGAGGTTACTCTACACCCCCCTTTCTTAGCAGACAGCATGCATAGTTCTTCTTGTAAGATACCACTGCAAATGGAGAATTACTATGAACTGTCCGAGACTGGCTCAATAAATGACATTGCTTTAAATTTAAAATCTTATGTAAATTCATAAGGGCCAGCTACAGTATTTTTAAGTCCAAATGGAAGTCCCTTTTTCCCAAGAAGTTCTTGATGGATGCAGAACCTTCTTTAAAGTCAAAATTTCAACTAAACTTGAAACTACAAACAAAACTGAACATCAACAAAATAGTCAGGTGAGTATTTTGCTCTTTTACAAATCAAGTCTGTTAGGTGCTTGTACTCTCCTTCTGACTTTGTGTACACTGTCTTTTGAGCAGTCTGTTTTACTGGCATCTTCTCATTGCTGGGTCTCCTGGTTTCTTAGCTGCGGGCTGCTGGACTGGTAATGAAGAACTTTCACCTCCACTCTTCTGACTTGCTGTGTCCAGAGTCTCCACTTCTGGTTCGGCAATGTTGAGGAAGCAATGGGTTTGGGATTTGACTGCTACCTGTTTCCCCACTTCTTCGCCGAAGCTGATTGCGATTTCTGCGTTGAGTGCCTCTGTCAGTCTGAACAATAACAGACCGAGGTGAAGTGTTTTTGATCAAAAAATGCTTCTCTGTTTGTTGGAGTCTTCATCCACACAAATTGCCCTTTTTGAAAATTGTGGGACTTCTTTTGCTCTATGTCGGAGATCGTGGTAATACTTCTGTTGTTTTCCCTGAAATGTTCATCCTTCTTCTTGAATCCCTCGACGTCTGGTTTGAATGGAATGTACTGACTGGGCATTGAAGGTACACAGTTTCGAGTTTTCCGGCTCTCATCAGTTCTGCTGGATTTGTAGCCATTTGAAGGGAGTTGTCCGGTAGTTGAGAAGGGCAATATATGGGTCAGCAGACTTCTTAATCAGATTCTTCACTGTCTGAACGCCCTCTCTGCTTCACCATTTCCTTGTGAATGATACGGACTACTGGTGAAAATTATTAAGAAATACCCTTGTGAAAATTTCAAGAATTCTCGAGATTGAACTGTGGCCCATTGTCGGATACAACTACTTCTGGATTCCAAATCTTGAAAAGATGATTTAACATGTCAATGATCAGCTACTGAGGTTCTTTCAATTACCTCTCTATCCAACGGGAGTAATAACTACTACTAAAAAATAAGAGTGTCCATTCAGTTCAAACAAATCCATAGCAATCTTTTGCCACGGGTAATCAGGAGTCTTGGTTGGCTGTAGAGGTTCAGATGGGAGTTTTCTCTCCTTCTCACATGTTGCACAAGCACCAACGACGTCTTAAATTTTATTTGAAGTCCTGGCCACCAAACACAACTTCGGGCTAATTGCTCTGCATTTCACAACACCCTGATGACCTTGGTGGATTCTGCTTAAAATCTCTTTTTTGCAGCTCTGCCGGAATAACCAGACGGCTCTGGAACAGCAACAGACCTTGCTAAAACTGTCAAATCTTGACGAGAAAAACCAGTATTGTCGCAGATTGACATCTTTTTTCGCTGTTTCTGGCCAGTGGTCTAACTTACAAAAGTTCATGACTTGGCTGCAGATTTTGTTGAGCATTGCTTTGCGAATCTCTTCTAGCTTTGCATCACTTGCAGGAATGCCGTCAATGACAGCAGAGACAAAGGCATTTGTCTCTTTTCCATTAAATGTTCCTGTTCAGCGATGCACACCCAGGAGCTCTTGAAAAAAGTGTCTGCCTTCATCGAATTTTCCCTGCAGTGTATACTATGTCATAGGAATCTGCATCAGACGCATTCGGAACTCTGAATTCTTGGAGTCAATTCTCCAACGCTTGGTTTTCAACAGTGCCAACAGAGGTTTATGATCTGTTTCAATTGTAAATTTGAAAGTCCAAGCAAGTATCTTGAAATTTTTCACAGTTCCAAGTCACTGCCAGGCTTCTTTTTCCACCTGGGGGCGTACCTTTGTTCTGTTGCGGTGAGAGCTCTTTAAGCAAAAGAATACTGGCTTCCAGTCGTTTTCTTTTTTCTGCAGTAGTTACTCCACCTAATCCATATGATGATGCACTACTGAGACTTTGGTTGGCTTTTCTGGACTATAGTGTGCTAGCACTGGTGTTGAACTCAGCTGTTTTTCAGTGATTGGAAGGCTCCCCTCTTTTTGCTCATCCCAAATCCCGTGAGTTTCTTTCTTTAGCAGATCTCTCAATGGTTTTGTTGTGTCGGCCATGTGAGATGCAAATTTTCCAACATGATTCACCATTCCCAAAAATCGGGCAATTTAGAGATATTTTGTAGGTTTGGGAAATTTGAAATAGCTTGCACTTTCTCTGGATCCATCTGGATTCCTTCTTTGATTTAATGTGTCCCAGGAACTTTTACTGTGTCAGTTTGAATTTGCATTTCTCATTTAGTGTGACACCAGCTTCCTTCATCTTCTGCAGAACCAGTCTCAGTCGACTTCATGTTCTTGTTTATCTTTTCCAAATACCAGCACATCGTCAAAGTCGCAAAAGACCCCAGGTATTCCTTCTGTGATTTGTGTCATCTCTCGATGAAAAACCTCTGGTCCCGAGCTGATACCAAATGGCAGGCGTTTGTAACAGTAACGCCCCCAACGGAGTAATGAAGGTGGTCAAACTCCTGACTACGTGGGTGAAGTGGGATCTGGTGAATCCACTGTTACAGTCTAGTTTTGTGAAAACAGTGGCACCATTCAGCTGGGCTAGTAGTTGATCATTGTGGGTAATTTGGGAAAATTCTCTCGACGCACACTCTCATTGAGTTTAGTGAAATCGATGCACAGTGCACTTCCCATTTTGGGTTTTTTGTACTGCCACAATTGGTGCACACCAGTCAGTGGAGTTTTTCCCCCAGGACGGATGATTTTCTTGCTCTTCTAATTTCTTAAGTTCTTCTAGAACTTTTTCTTTCATTGGAAGGGGAAGTCTGCGTGGGTTGAGATTGCAAAAAGGTTGAGACATTTTTTTGCAGTTTATTGTGTAGACGTTTTTCATTCTCCCTAGGCCTGTAAATAGCTCTGGGAATTCTTGCTTGTACTGATGATCTCTGTCTACAGGTTGACTCTTTCAATCATTTTTAATGCCTCAATTGCAGGCCTTTCCCCAAAAATGGTTCTTTTAAATCAACAACAAAATACAGATCTTGCTCTGAAAATGTTTCAACCTATGCTAGGGGGGCATGGACTCTGCCAAGCACATTGATTTTGCTCTGGCCAGGCCCAAACAGCTTTTGTCTGTCTTCTGTATCAGAGGTGAGTTCTTCTTGAAGAACCTATCAGGTACAACCGTCACATCTGCTCCAGTGTCTGTTCTGAAATTCACAGCAGGGCTATGTGTTTTAGTTGTTACCTGACCATCAGCATGCCAAATTTTCTGCTCCACATTCTGCTGATTCTTCAGTCACAGTGCCAAGTATGTTGCTTCTTCATCTTCTAAATATCTCACATCAGTTTTTGTTCTGCACATTGCTGCATAGTGGCCTTTCTTGTTTCATTTTCTGCAGTCCGCATCTTTTTCTGGACAGTCTCCTACTATGCGATGGATATTTTCCAAAACCTGGTGCATTTTCTTGAATAGTTTTGTTGATTCTTTCCACTTTGCTTTGAAGATGATTTTGAGTTCATACTGCATCCTTGTTTCTTTTTGAACAAACGTTGTACTTGAGAGAGTCTCCTTTACTTGACATTGACTGTAGCTGTTGTTTTGAACTTTCATATGCTCTTCCAATTGTTAAGCACTTGTCTAATGTCAGCTGTTTATCTTCTAGGAGTTTTTCTCTCAATCCTTCTTCTCTAACTCCCACAACAACTTGATCCCTGATAAGTCTTTCTTCCAGTTTATCAAAGTTGCAAGGTTTTGCTAGCTTTCTGAGTGCTGCAATATACCCTTCTATTGACTCTGATGCTTCTTGCTTTCTGAGATGAAATTTATAAGACTCAAAAGCTTCATGAGTATCTCCTACGAAGAATTCTTCAAGTTTTTCCATCACTTGTTTGAGATCATTTTTGTCATCTCTATTTTCGAACTTCAGGTTGTCAAATATTTCACATGCATCAGGCCCCAAAACAGCAAGAAAAACAGATACCTGATATTCCTGGTCTTCCTCTTTGATAAGTCTACTTGCAATGGCATAATTTCGAATTGCCTCCTGAAACGCTTCCAGTTTTGAGACAAATTTCCCTCCAGACACATCTTTTCTGGTGCTGGAACGTTTGCAGTAAACTGCTTCTGTTGGCCCTTGGCTCAGTTCGTGACGTCGATTCCGTCATTTTCTTTTTTTCTGGATTGTTTTCTTCTTCTTCTTTGCTATTATGTCGTGTCGGCCTCCCTTTGACGTCCTGACACTTCTGACACCATGTAAGATCAGCCGTTAGCGTACAGTACTCAGCAGACCAGGTATCGTTGGAGTTGGTGTCTGTTGTTTATTCTCGCTCGTTATCGTAACTAGGTAACAGAACTCGTCTCGTCGTAATCTTAATATGCGAGATTGTACAAGGGAGGTTACTCTACAATACGCAATATTATTCTCTCTCTCTCTCTCTCTCTCTCTCTCTCTCTCTCTCTCTCTCTCTCTCTCTCTCTCTCTCTTAACTGGTATATGTATGCAGTCTAGCTTAGTTCTGTATTTTGTAATACATCAACTAATATTTCCGCTTCCTGTAAAAGTGGCAAAACATAGATCGATCTCGACAAAATGTTGTTGATTTTTTTTTTTCTTTCGCGTACTTTGATTTGTCTTGTATCGGCGTACAAAGCATTGATTTAAAATGATCATCATTTATAAGAAAACGACATTTTTGTAATATTGATTTCATTGCTGAAATCATTGATTTAAAATGATCATCGTTTATAAGAAAACGACAGTCTTGTAATATTGATTTCATTGCTGAAAGCATTGATTTCAAATGATCATCATTTATAAGAAAACGACATTTTTGAAATATTGATTTCATTGCTGAAAGCCTTGATTTAAAATGATTATCATTTATAAGAAAACAACACTCTTGTAATATTGATTTCATTGCTGAAAGCATTTATTTAAAATGATCATCATTTATAAGTAAACGACAGTCTTGTAATATGGACTTCATTGCTGAAAGATTCATTTAAAATGATCATCATTTAAAAGAAAACGACAGTCTTGTAATATGGACTTCATTGCTGAAAGATTCATTTAAAATGATCATCATTTAAAAGAAAACGACAGTCTAGCAATATGGACTTCATTGCTGAAAGATTCATTTAAAATGATCATCATTTAAAAGAAAGCGACAGTCTAGCAATATGGACTTCATTGCTGAAAAGGTTAGTCGCAGATTTACAGTTACGATTTAGTGACATTCACAAATGCAGTCTATGGAAAGGTCTTTGCAATATATATGATTCTGCCAATTTTGATCATGTTAATGCTAATACTCGCTGAGAAAATACCGACGTTAAAGTTGACGTTAGACGCACACATAGATACAGACAAACACACACACACGGACGGAAACAGTTTGATTACACTGGCTCAGTTCATACACATGAGTCAAAGACAAGATCCTCGATGACGTCACTTAATATGCTATCCATGTACACAGCTATGCAAGATCTTTGATGTAACACATCAGCCCCTGCCTACCCACCTATACACACACGTACACACCCACACACGTACACTCACCACACACACATACAATGATAATAATGGCACAGCCAATGTTAGGTAGGTACCCACGGTCTGACCAGCACGTTGGGTTAATCCGCAGGTCAGACATCCGCTAAGACCCTCTTCTTAAATTCTCTCACCTTGATCATTCATTCATTTATCCATCAGCTTTAAATCGCGCACAGTGTGGTCTCAAAACTTAGCGGATGTGGTGCAGCTTATATGGACTAGTCCGCGCGCAGTGACGCCTCCTTGATGAAACTGACAGTGAAACTGATTCTCAGTCATGAAAAGTGATTGTTGCAGACGTCGTCAAACGCCTCAAGGGCAAGAGGTGTTCATCTCCTGCCTGCGACATCTCTCATGCTGCTCCCCGTCTCCATTCTGCGTGGAACTCCGGCCCTCTGTCCACGTGGAACCCGCCAGTACCTGTCACCTCCGGGGATGTATTTGACCCCTGCAAGTGCATCTGACCCACACACCCTCCCGAGTGTATTTGACCCCCGGGAGTATATTTGACCCCCGGGAATGCATTTGACCCCTGGGAGTGTATTTGATCCCCGGAGTGTATTTGACCCCTGGGAGTGTATTTCTTCCCAGGGAGTGTATTTGACCACTGGGAGCGTATTTGATCCCTGAGAGTGTATTTAACCCCTGAGTGTACTTGACCTCTGGGAGTGTATTTGACCCGTGTGAGTGTACTTGACCCCTGAGAGTGTCTTTGGCCCCTGGGAGTGTATTTGACCTGTGAGAGTGTACTTGACCCCTGGGAGTGTACTTGACCCCGGGAGTGTATTTGGTCCCTGGGAGTGTACTTGACCCCTGAGAGTGTACTTGACCCCTGGGAGTGTATTTGGTCCCTGGGAGTGTACTTGACCCCGGGAGTGTATTTGACCCCAGGGAGTATACTTGACCCCTGAGAGTGTATTTGGCCCCTGGGAGTGTATTTCGCCCCAGTGAGTGTATTTGGCCCCTGGGGGTGTATTTGACCCCTGGGGGTGTATTTGACCTGTGGGAGTATACTTGACCCCTGGGAGAGCATTTGACCCCTGGGAGTGTATTTCGCCCCAGGGAGTGTATTTGACTCCTGGGGGTGTATTTGACCCTTGGGAATGTATTTGACCCCTGGGAGTGCATTTGACCTGTGGGAGTATACTTGACCCCTGAGAGTGTATTTGGCCCCTGAGAGAGCATTTGACCCCTGGGAGTGTATTTTGCCCCAGGGAGTGTATTTGACCCCTGAGGGTGTATTTGACTCCTGGGGGTGTATTTGACCCCTGGGGGTGTATTTGACTGTGGGAGTATACTTGACCCCTGAGAGTGTATTTGGCCCCTGAGAGAGCATTTGACCCCTGGGAGTGTATTTTGCCCCAGGGAGTGTATTTGACCCCTGAGGGTGTATTTGACCCCTGGGGGTGTATTTGACCCGGGGTGTATTTGACTCCTGTCTCCGCAGTCCTGCCGCTTTCCCTCCACCCTCCCCTTCCTCTCCTGCCCTCCCCCAACTTCCATTTCACGAGTCTTAGTCCGTCTGCGTGGCGTACTTCCATTTCACGAGTCTTAGTCCGTCTGCGTGGCGTACTTCCATTTCACGAGTCTTAGTCCGTCTGCGTGGCGTACTTCCATTTCACGAGTCTTAGTCCGTCTGCGTGGCGTACTTCCATTTCACGAGTCTTAGTCCGTCTGCGTGGCGTACTTCCATTTCACGAGTCTTAGTCCGTCTGCGTGGCGTACTTCCATTTCACGAGTCTTGGTCCGTCTGCGTGGCGTACTTCCATTTCACGAGTCTTAGTCCGTCTGCGTGGCGTACTTCCATTTCACGAGTCTTAGTCCGTCTGCGTGGCGTACTTCCATTTCACGAGTCTTAGTCCGTCTGCGTGGCGTACTTCCATTTCACGAGTCTTAGTCCGTCTGCGTGGCGTACTTCCATTTCACGAGTCTTAGTCCGTCTGCGTGGCGTACTTCCATTTCACGAGTCTTAGTCCGTCTGCGTGGCGTACTTCCATTTCACGAGTCTTAGTCCGTCTGCGTGGCGTACTTCCATTTCACGAGTCTTAGTCCGTCTGCGTGGCGTACTTCCATTTCACGAGTCTTAGTCCGTCTGCGTGGCGTACTTCCATTTCACGAGTCTTAGTCCGTCTGCGTGGCGTACTTCCATTTCACGAGTCTTAGTCCGTCTGCGTGGCGTACTTCCATTTCACGAGTCTTAGTCCGTCTGCGTGGCGTACTTCCATTTCACGAGTCTTAGTCCGTCTGCGTGGCGTACTTCCATTTCACGAGTCTTAGTCCGTCTGCGTGGCGTACTTCCATTTCACGAGTCTTAGTCCGTCTGCGTGGCGTACTCACTGTGTATTTTGATCCAGTAAAAACCTGCCTGTGTCTGACTGGATTACCTTCTCCCCCCCCCCCCCCCCCCCCCCCCCCCATCTCCATTTTTTCTCTCGGATATTTCCATTCCATTCGTCGTTGTTCGTCTGCGTGAAGTCATCTACAACAACGACGATGACAACATCAACAAACATCACGCCCAGTTGTGCATGATTGTGTGCACTTGGATTTTTCTGAAATGACGCCAGCGTGTGCATTCTGCGCGTACTGTACAGCCGTTACACGTGTGTGTGCGCGCGCGCGCGCGCGCGCGCGTGTGTGTG
>CM031610.1:92130241-92137247 GCA_018398815.1 Conus ventricosus
GAAACCTAACACAGAGTAACTTTTATTCAAGACTGGCACAGCCTTTTAAACTTGAATAAAGTCAGACAAATACAAAGACGAACAATCTAATAGTGGGGAAAAAAACAAGCGCAGGTCAACAACTGAACTGTCTGGCAAAGATTTGGACTTGAGGGGAGAGGAGAGGGGAGGGGAGTTTGAAGATGGAGAAACTGGGAAAATGAAATTTAAAAAAAAAAGAAAAAGTTACAGATATGAAAACTCTTCTCTAGCTGCATAAGGGAACCATCGCAATCCCCTTTGAAGGCAGATATATTTGTATTGCCTGCTCCGAGGCCTTTCGCCCGCTGGATCGGGACTCATCAGGGAGACACGGCTGGTTGTGTCTGCGCTCCCGGCGTCAAATAGAGACACACCACAGTCCATAATACTGTGGTGTTCTCACCACCATGGGTGCAAAAAAGAATCCAATAGCACCCCCAGAGCAGCCAGCGAAGAGTAGTAAATGCAACCAAACGAAAGTGTGGGGAGGAAAAAAAGTTGCTGTAAAACTAAAGACATTATGCAAATAATATAAAATGTAAGGGACAGTCTTTGAGCCTACGCCTGAGGATCCACCCAAAGATTCAAGGGAGATCAAAAGACAAACACACAGACGGACAGAAACAAATACAAATAACCTCAATTTAATCAAAGCAAAATCGGAAATGAAATGAGGTAGGGAACAGTAAACGATAAACAGTAAACAAGTGGGGTATGTTCTGCTCCCATAAGGAAACCTAACACAGAGTAACTTTTATTCAAGACTGGCACAGCCTTTTAAACTTGAATAAAGTCAGACAAATACAAAGACGAACAATCTAATAGTGGGGGAAAAAACAAGCGCAGGTCAACAACTGAACTGTCTGGCAAAGATTTGGACTTGAGGGGAGAGGAGAGGGGAGGGGAGTTTGAAGATGGAGAAACTGGGAAAATGAAATTTAAAAAAAAAAAGAAAATGTTACAGATATGAAAACTCTTCTCTAGCTGCATAAGGGAACCATCGCAATCCCCTTTGAAGGCAGATATATTTGTATTGCCTGCTCCGAGGCCTTTCGCCCGCTGGATCGGGACTCATCAGGGAGACACGGCTGGTTGTGTCTGCGCTCCCGGCGTCAAATAGAGACACACCACAGTCCATAATACTGTGGTGTTCTCACCACCATGGGTGCAAAAAAGAATCCAATAGCACCCCCAGAGCAGCCAGCGAAGAGTAGTAAATGCAACCAAACGAAAGTGTGGGGAGGAAAAAAGTTGCTGTAAAAACTAAAGACATTATGCAAATAATATAAAATGTAAGGGACAGTCTTTGAGCAATACAAACATATCTGCCTTCAAAGGGGATTGCGATGGTTCCCTTATGCAGCTAGAGAAGAGTTTTCATATCTGTAACTTTTTCTTTTTTTTTTAAATTTCATTTTCCCAGTTTCTCCATCTTCAAACTCCCCTCCCCTCTCCTCTCCCCTCAAGTCCAAATCTTTGCCAGACAGTTCAGTTGTTGACCTGCGCTTGCTTTTTCCCCCACTATTAGATTGTTCGTCTTTGTATTTGTCTGACTTTATTCAAGTTTAAAAGGCTGTGCCAGTCTTGAATAAAAGTTACTCTGTGTTAGGTTTCCTTATGGGAGCAGAACATACCCCACTTGTTTACTGTTTATCGTTTACTGTTCCCTACCTCATTTCATTTCCGATTTTGCTTTGATTAAATTGAGGTTATTTGTATTTGTTTCTGTCCGTCTGTGTGTTTGTCTTTTGATCTCCCTTGAATCTTTGGTGGATCCTCAGGCGTAGGCTCAAAGACTGTCCCTTACATTTATATTATTTGCATAATGTCTTTAGTTTACAGCAACTTTTTTTCCTCCCCGCACTTTCGTTTGGTTGCATTTACTACTCTTCGCTGGCTGCTCTGGGGTGCTATTGGATTCTTTTTTGCACCCATGGTGGTGAGAACACCACAGTATTATGGACTGTGGTGTGTCTCTATTTGACCCCGGGGAGCGCAGACACAACCAGCCGTGTCTCCCTGATGAGTCCCGATCCAGCGGGCGAAAGGCCTCGGAGCAGGCAATACAAATATATCTGCCTTCAAAGGGGATTGCGATGGTTCCCTTATGCAGCTAGAGAAGAGTTTTCATATCTGTAACTTTTTCTTTTTTTTTTAAATTTCATTTAACCAGTTTCTCCATCTTCAAACTCTCCTCTCCCTCAAGTCCAAATCTTTGCCAGACAGTTCAGTTGTTGACCTGCGCTTGTTTTTTTCCCCCACTATTAGATTGTTTGTATTTGTCTGACTTTATTCAAGTTTAAAAGGCTGTGCCAGTCTTGAATAAAAGTTACTCTGTGTTAGGTTTCCTTATGGGAGCAGAACATACCCCACTTGTTTACTGTTTATGCCGAGTATGTTTCGTGCATTTTTGATGCGTGTTGTGTGTTACTCTGAAGGAGACACGTCAATGGAAAATGAACGTATCAGTCTTTGTGTCCAGTAAGTGTTCACTTTGGGCCACGTGTTGTGTATTTGCCAGTTATCAGTTTGGCTTGCCATAAGTTTCAACGGATCCATCAGATCTGGTCGATCACCAGACTGTTGGTGTGATTTAGTATCAAGGCCGAAAACTGCTCAACTTCCCTGACATCGTGTGCGGAGGAGAAGAGAGGAAGGAAGAAGGGTTGTGGGACAGGGGAAGGGAAAGGTGGGGGCACGGAATGTGCGGGGTGGGGGTGGGGGTGGGGTGTAACTTATTGTTCTTCTGCATTGACTAACAGACTGTTTTGCTGGTTCTTGGGGTCTATTGTTTGGTTTGTGTATCACAATAGCTAAACGTTAACGAAACGAACTACAGGACAATATTTCCTAACTAACGAAACGAACTGCAGGACAATATTTCCCAACTTACGCTTGTTCCTTCGTTTGTTTTCAAGTGGTAGCGTATCAAGTGAAGGGCCTTTTTTTCTTTCTTTTTTCTTTTCTTTTCTTTTTTTGTTTGTTTTTGTTTGCGGGGGGCAGGAGGAAGATGGGATTGGGTGGGTAGGGGGGGGGGGGGGGGGGGGGGGGGGGGGGAGTTCTGTGTTTCAGATAGGTTGGTGAATAAATGGTTCATTACGGGTATTTGATGAGTCCAGCATGTGTGTGTTGTGTTGGGGAAGGTTTATGTGTGTGCGCGCGCAGGTGTGTGGACGGAGAGGTGGAGTGGAGTGGAGAGTGCTTGTGTGGTACAAAATAACGGGACCTCGCGTGCATGGGTGAGTGCGTGCATGCGTGCGAGCGACTGCGCACATGTGTGTGTGTGTGTGTGTGTGTGTGTGTGTTCCAATGTGCGCGCTCGCTCGGTTAGGTGTCAGCTGTGGTTTGACTGATGGGAGGGAGAGGAAGACGGACGGAGACAGCCAAGGTCGCCCGGGGGAAGGTGATCAAAAGACTGTGACCGACTTCAGTCGGCTTCGACCAAACAAGCCACCACCCAGCGCCTAACCTTGGAGCGACCTTGGCCTGGGCAGACAGCCAGTAATCGGAGGGCGTGGCTTTCCGCCACCTCGGCCCCCCCCCTCCCCCTCCCCAACCACCATTGACGGAGGACAATGGTCATCATATCGCGCAGATGGCCTCTGCTGGCCACTGACCAACCACAACGACGAACCAGTCTGATGTTGTGTGGTGTGGTGTAGTGGTCAGTGTCACAGTCTGCGGGCTAGCAGATTGTGGTTCGATTCCCATCAGGGGTATTTGCCGGGTGCTTCGACCCCCCCCCCCCCCCCCCTCCACTCCCCGGTCGGATCCTGCCCAAGAGGTTAGAGTGCTGAGGCAGGGGAGAGGGAGAGGAGGGGGGTGGGGGTGGGGTGGTGACATGGGAAGATTAGAATGACACAGATGAATTGTTATCCTATCACAGATGCGACACTGGATGCGTGAGTTGAATTTTCTAACGAATAAAGCCGCAAAGATCAAGGGCTGTCATGTAATCTCAGACCAGAATGAAACTTTAATAATTATCTTCATCATCATCATCATCATCATCATCATTATCAGTGATCACCATAAAACAAAAGCCCCAAATTCTGTGACCCTTCATGCCCTGCTCTCTTATTGACTTCATTTTTATTTTTCTCGTCACACCTAAGCCCCTGTGATTTATTTTAGGAGTCCTTTGAATCTCAAAGGGGTTAGGTAAGGAAAAAATGTTGCTTATACCCCGGGCCGACCGCAAAAGGCCTATCGGGGCTCTCAAGGATAATGATTTATGAAAAAAAAAGGTACTGATACAAACAGACGCTAACTTTTTTAATGAGTGGCTCAAAGAGACTTTGGCGCAAAGAAACATTTGTAAAAAAAGCCCTGCCAGAGAGACAGCACAATGTGGTGGTCGTTTAGGTGAACGTGGGGAAGCACGTGCGCGAAAAGGGAGGGGGGGGGGGGGGGGGGGGGGGGGGGAAGGGAAAAAGGAAAAGAACGCTCCCCCTCGTTTGCCGGGCTTGTCTGGGGCTGAGTAAAGTTCGCAGGGGCCCTGAGTAGACTGCGTAGGAGGCTGAGTAGACGTGTACGGGAGGCTGAGTAGAGTGTCCGTAGGGGTGAGTAGAGGGTCCTGCGGTTTTTTAAAGGGATCAGAACAAGCACCATGATCATGACTGAAGACTTAAAACTTTGCAGATGTCCTCTGGTGGGTTGCCTTTGCCCACTGTGTTGACCTCCCCTGCCGGAGCCTGTGGTACGTGCGGGGATGGACAGGGTTAACCGGGTGGGGGTATGGAGGGAATGTCGGGGATCAGCAGCACGGGAGTAGCTCTCTGTGGGGACAGGAGGATGAGCCGGTCATTGGGGGAAAGGGGATGTTGTGTCTGTTTCTGTGTCTTTGTGTCATTTCCGATATTGGGTTGTCCTCTCATAAAGAGGAAGGGGAGGGGTGGCCCCAAAAGCCACGGGCCAACCCCCAAAGCCAGGTCTGTGTCCCCCCAGGGGATTTATCACACCTCTTTTTGGGCCCGGGAATAGCTCAGTTGGTAGAGCGCCGGATCGTAATCTTGGTGACCCGGGGGGTTGCGGGTTTCAAAACTCCCCGGGGGTTTTGGGACAGGGGGATTTTCCCCTCGGAGTTAACATTGGTTCTGACTCCATTTCCCCTACGTCCCTTGAATGGGCTTAAACGAGGTTCCGTGTGTGAACGCAGCTAAAATCTTCACACACTAAAATCCCATCACCAACTTTTCGGAAGGTAGGCATTTTTGGTCGTTTGGGATGGATGCACTTTCAATAGCATCACCCTGCGGGAGAAATGGAAAATGAAGGAAGTAAGGAAAAGATGTCGTATTGAAGATTTGAGGATTATAGGGGAACGATGAAAGAAGCGCCGCTGGCAGCTCTTCAGTCGGGGATTACCCAGGTAGGCAGCCCCTTTTGTAAACAGTTTGATTGTAAAGGCTTAGGCTTGGTCTTCGGGAATAGGGCTTTTAAATATTCTTATTTTTTTATTATTTTGAGATTTTTGGGTTTCCATCAGCGTTTTGGGCCCGATGAATGGTTTTTTTCCCAGTTTCTTCTCTTTTCTCTCTCTCTGTGTTCTGTTGTTGCTTTTCTCTCTCTCTCTTTGAATCTCTCTCTCTCTCTCTCTCTCTCTCTCATCTCTCCTCTCTCTCTCTTCTTATATCTTCCCCACACTCTCATTACCACCACTATTTCCACGCCGCTCGTTCCGGCCCCCCACAACCCACACCTGGGAGCGCGCTATCGCAGGGTCAAGAACAGAAGTCCAGGGCGAGCTGTCAATATTAGGTCAATATTAGGTCAATATTAGGACAATATTAGGACAATATTAGGTCAATATTAGGCAATATTAGGTCAATATTAGGTCGTCAAGAGGAAACCCACCAGAGGAGATTCTGCGACGCTGCTGTGTCGCTTCGGTGCTGTTCAGTGCTCTACGTTTGTTCCGATCCAAGCACTGAGCTAAAATATCACGCAGTGGATTCAACACAGGACACAACCAGCTGATCCTCGCAGGCAGATCTGCTGACGACAAACTGCCTTAGTCTCGGAGCTAGCCGTTGTCAGAGTCCCCCTTCGGCTGCCTTAGTCTCGGAGCTAGCCGTTGTCAGGGTCCCCTTCAACTGCCTTAGTCTCGGAGCTAGCCGTTGTCAGGGTCCCCTTCGACTGCCTTAGTCTCGGAGCTAGCCGTTGTCAGGGTCCCCCTTCGACTGCCTTAGTCTCGGAGCTTTGCCGTTGTCAGGGTCCCCCTTCAACTGCCTTAGTCTCGGAGCTAGCCATTGTCAGGGTCCCTCTTCTACTGCCTTAGTCTCGGAGCTAGCCGTTGTCAGGGTCCCCTTCAAATGCCTTAGTCTCGGAGCTAGCCGTTGTCAGGGTCCCCTTCCACTGCCTTAGTCTCGGAGCTAGCCGTTGTCAGGGTCCCCCTTCAACTGCCTTAGTCTCGGAGCTAGCCGTTGTCAGGGTCCCCCTTCAACTGCCTTAGTCTCGGAGCTAGCCGTTGTCAGGGTCCCCCTTCGACTGCCTTAGTCTCGGAGCTAGCCGTTGTCAGGGGCCCCCAACTGCCTTAGTCTCGGAGCTAGCCGTTGTCAGGGTCATCCTTCGAAGGCCGCGGTGGACCACGTCCCTCCAGCAACAGTTTCCTGGAGCATCGTCGGCACTAAAGACGTTGACACACATTCAGTGAAGCGTGGCGTGCGGTGAAGTGTAGGGGTGTGAAGTGTAGGGGTGTAAAGTGTATGGGTGTGATGTGTAGGGTGTGAAGTGTAGGGGTGTAAAGTGTAGGGGGGTGATGTGTAGGGTGTGAAGTGTAGGGGGTGTAAGTGTAGGGGTGTGAGGCAGGGTGTGTGAAGGTGTAGGGGTGTGAAGGGTAGGGGTGTGAAGTGTAGGATGTGAAGGGTAGGGGTGTGAAGTGTAGGGTGTGAAGGGTAGGGGGTTGTGAAGTGTTGGGGGTGTGAAGTGTGGGGGTGTGAAGTGTAGGGTGTGAAGTGTAGGATGTGAAGTGTAGGGGTAAATG
>CM031610.1:92138247-92189974 GCA_018398815.1 Conus ventricosus
CTCACCTCACCACACAAATGATAAAATGGCACAGCCAATGTTAGGTTTAGGTACCCACGGTCTGACCAGCACGTTGGGTTAATCCGCAGGTCAGACATCCGCTAAGACCCTCTTCTTAAATTCTCTCACCTTGTTCATTCATTCATTTTCCATCAGCTTTAAATCGCGCACAGTGTGGTTCAAAAACTTAGCGGATGTGGTGCAGCTTATATGGACTAGTCCGCGCGCAGTGAGCCTCCTTGATGAAACGACAGTGAAACTGATTCTCAGTCATGAAAATGATTGTTGCAGACGTCGTCAAACGCCTCAAGGGGAAAAAGGTGTTCATCTCCCGCCTGCGACATCTCTCATGCTGCTCCCCGTCTCCATTCTGCGTGGAACTCCGGCCCTCTGTCCACGTGGAACCCGCCATACCTGTCACCTCCGGGGATGTATTTGACCCCTGCCAAGTGCATCTGACCCACACACCCTCCCGAGTGTATTTGAAACCCCCCCGGGGTAAAATTTGAAACCCCCGGGAAGCATTTGACCCCTGGGGGTGTATTTGATCCCGGAGTGTATTTTTACCCCTGGGAGTGTTAATTTCTTCCCAGGGAGTGTATTGACCACTGGGAGCGTAATTTGATCCCCGAGAGTGTATTTAACCCCTGAGTGTACTTGACCCCTGGGGGGTGTATTTGACCGTGAGTGTACTTGACCCCTGAGAGTGTCTTTGGCCCCTGGGAGTGTATTTGACCCGTGAGAGTGTACTTGACCCCTGGGAGTGTACTTGACCCCGGAGTGTATTTGGTCCCCCGGGAGTGTACTTGACCCCTGAGAGTGTGTCTTGACCCCTGGGGTGTATTTGGTCCCTGGGAGTGTACTTGACCCCGGGAGTGTATTTGACCCCAGGGGGGTATACTTGACCCCTGAGAGTGTATTGGCCCTGGGGGTGTATTTTCGCCCCAGTGAGTGTATTTGGCCCCCTGGGGGTGTATCTGACCCCTGGGGGTGTATTTGACCTGTGGGAGTATAAATTGACCCCTGAGAGGCATTTGACCCCGGAGTGTATTTCGCCCCAGGGAGTGTATTTGACCCCTGGGGGTGTTTTTGACCCTTGGGAAGTATTTGACCCCTGGGAGTGTATTTGACCTGTGGGAGTATACTTGACCCTGAGAGTGTATTTGGCCCCTGAGAGAGCATTTGACCCCGGGGAGTGTATTTTGCCCCAGGGAGTGTATTTGACCCCTGAGGTGGATTTGATTTCCTGGGGTGTATTTGACCCTGGGGTGTGTATTTGACCTGGGGAGTATACTTGACCCCTTGAGTGTATTTGGCCCCTAGAGAGCATTTGACCCCTGGATGTATTTTGCCCCAGGTAGTGGTTTTGACCCGAGGTTTTATTTGCCCCTGGGGTGTATTTGACTCCTGGGGTGTTTTTGACTCCTGTTTTCCGCCAGTCCTCCGCTTCCCTCCACCCCCCCTTCCTCTCCGCCCCCCCCACTTCTTCCAGTCTAGTCCGCTGCGGCGTACCACGTTATTTTGATCCGAAAACCCTGTGTCTGCGGGGATTACCTTCTCCCCCCCCCCCCCCCCCCCCCCCCCCCCCCCCTCCATTTTTTTCTCTCGGATATTTCCATCCATTCGTCGTTGTTCGTCTGCGTGAAGTCATTATCAACACGACGATGACAACATCAACAAACATCACGCCCAGTCGTGCATGATTGTGTGCAACTTGGATTTTTCTGAAATGACGCCAGCGTGTGCATTCTGCGCGTACTGTACAGCCGTTACTCGTGTGGTGCGTGTGTGGTGTGTGTGGTGTGGTGTGTGTGTGTGTGCGTGCGTGCGTGCGTGCGTGCGTGCGTGCGTGCGTGCGTGTCTGTGTGTGTGTGTGTTGTTGTTGTTGTTATTTGCTTTTGTTGTTGTGTGATGATTGTTGTTATTTGCTTTTAGTTTAGTTTTGTTTTATTTGTGAAGAAAAGAAGAGTTTGGAAATAATCGTGTTTTTTTTCTGAATCTCTGTTGTTGTTGTTGTTTGTTTTTTGGTCTGTTTTGGTTGTTTTTTGTTTGTTGTGATGTTACATACGTGCGCATGCGTGTAATTTCATCGTCACTGCTCATTAAATAAAAGAACAACAACAAAAGAATAAAAGGGGAGGGAAGGTGCCGGAGAGGGGGTGGGGGGGTGGGGGTGGGGTGGTGGGAGGTGTGCACATCATTGTTTTCGATCGGTCTCTTACTTGCAGAACAGGATACGTAAAAGTGATAGTTCTAACACTTAAATCTATGTGTTGTTCCATTCTGAGATGACTCATCTGAGATGATGGTGCGGTTTGTTCCATTCTGAGATGACTCATCTGAGATGATGGTGCGGTTCCACGTCGATGATGAACATCTCGACGACTGTTGGACAACGCTAAAGACAAAGAATGAGGTGATGATGATAACAACCGTCGATGATGATGTAGGTCGATGCTAGACGACGATGGTGAAGAGAAGAAGGGAGACTAATCATTCAGCCACACAGGAGGAAGACGGAAGAAGAGACAACATCACAACACAGCTGTCAAGGCAACAGCACACGTCCAAAGGACAACAGCACACTGGTCAATGACAACAGCACAGTGACAAGGCCACAGCACAGCTGTCAAGGACAACAGCACGGTGAGAAGCGCAACAGCTCAAAACGAACACTTTTCATACACAGCAGAAACGACAGCAGAAAACCACGATCACAAAGCGTGGATATAAAGATGGTGATGAAAACGATTGATAAGTAACATGATGACAATGACTATAAGACAATGATGTTTCAACGACAGTGTGAGGGGGCGAACAAACAATGTACAACGTTGGTGACGATGACTGACGTGGTATAAAACGACATAGATTGCTGAACCGGTAGACTCGTCACAGACGGATCTAACTTACAAACGGCAGATTACAAATGACACACACAGCAATGTTCCCACATAACTGCTTGTTTAATACAGTCTGTGAAACATGCGAGTGAATGTTCGCATATATAGTAACACCGCACTTGTTTTCCTCTCAGCGACTGTTTGATGCATGCCTGATGCTAACAACACCGAAACACGTGGATGTTCCATCTGGTGTCACATATCCCCATCAGTCATTCCCTCAACCACGCCTTTCCGTGTCCTTTCCATGCACGCAGAAACGTCTGATACAACACACACACGCTCGCGCGCGCGCGCACACACACACACACACACACACACACACACACACACACACACACACACACACAGATTCTCCTCTCTCTCCTCCTCCTCTCTCTCACACACACATCACACCACACACACACACACACACCACACACATATTCTCTCTCACACAACACACACACACACACACACACACACACACACACACACATACACACACACACTACTTCCCCTTATTCCTCCTGAAAGAAGACCAACAGGTCGATGCTCATCAGTTTCCGTTTGCGTTATTGTGACGGTCCAGTATCTCAAAAATTCCATTTTCTTAGCTCAATTTCTGCTGATGTCATCAATATTCTTTGAAACTGACTTTAAAATAGGCTTCTTCAAAGTCAGAAACACCAGCAACAAGAAAATCTAAAACAACAGCCTTCGCCTCATATGGCTGGAACGCAAGATACAGATACAGAAGATAGAAGACATGTTTTAAGTTTCAATCAAAAAAAAGGGGGGGGGGGGTGAAGTTCAAAAGAAAAGACATGGAAAATAATTCGAAGAAAACGCTAGATGTAAAGAAAGAAGAACAAGACAAAAAACAAGAAAAAAAAGAATAACAAAACCTACAAAAGAACAAGAATTTGGGGAGGGCGAGGAAAGGGGTTTTGGGGGGGGGGGGGGGGGGGGGGGGGGGGTGGGGGGGGGGGGGGGGGGGGGGGGGGGGGGGGGGTGGGGGGGGGGGGGGGTGGGGGGGGGGGGGGGGGGGGGGGGGGGGGGGGGGGGGGGGGGGGAGGGGGGGGGGGGGGGGGGGGGGGGGGGGGGGAGGGAGAAGAAGGGGAGAAAAATCACAAACAGACAGACGGACAACAGCGGGTAGCCACAGAGAGAAAGGCAGACAACACGAGAGTTGCTACAAGTGGCCATTTCCATCTTGCACCTTATTTGGCGCACGCTACAACGCTCTTCCAGATGATGTTGGCACATCCACGCGGATTGAATGGGATGAACCGGCTACAGCACATCCACGCGGGATTGGATGGGACAACTCATGCCACAGCACATCCACGCGTATTGGATGGGACGACCGGCCACAGCACATCCACGCGGGACACAGCACATCCACGCGGGACCACAGCACATCCACGCGTTATGGACGGGACGAACCGGCCACAGCAACATACCACGCGCATTGGATTGGATGAACCGGTACAGCACATCCACGTGGCATTGGACGGTATGAACGCGGCCCTGACATTCCCACCGGCATTACGGATGAACCGCCACGGTGAGCACATCCTACTTCGCATGGTATGGTGAACCGGGTACCCAGCACATCACACCGGCATTGGATTGGGAATGAACCGGCCACAGCACATCCACGCTTCATAGGACGGTATAACCGGCCACGCACATCCACGCGGCAATTGGATGGGATGAAACCAGGTACAGCACATCCACACGGCATTGGATGGGATGAATACCGTGTACAGCACATCCACACGGAATTGATGGGATGAACCGCCACAGCACATCCACACATGGATGGGGATGAACCGGGCATCAGCACATCCACACGGCATTAGATGGAGATGAACCGGGGGTAGCACTCCCCACGCATTGGACGGGATTAACCGGCCACAGCACATCCACAGCGGCATGGATGGGATGAACCGGGTAAGCACCTCCACACGGCATTGGATGGGATGAACCGGGTACAGCACATTCCACGCGGCATTGGACGGATGAACCGGCCACAGCTCATCCACACGGCATTGATGGGATGAACCGGGTAAAAGCACATCCACGCGCATTGGACGGATGAACCGGCCCAAGCGTCAAGTGAAGACAGACATGAGGGGCGAATGACCAGTAAAATGCTTTACTCTCACGTCCTGTAACTCCCCAAACCCCCTAACACCCGTCAACTTCCCTGACCCTCACCCTTACCATTGACCTCGCTGTCGTTCCTGCGATCGATCCGAAACGGCTCCTGAATGGAAAAACGGGCACCGACATGACTGAATAATCGATCCTGGTTTCCGTGACCCTCACTGCCCTTTTCACCTTCCCCTCTGCCCGACACAAGACCAAACCCGAGGATAAGGAGAGGTGAGGAGAGGAGGAGGACGTCGAGAGGCGAATGAGGATGTTCGACAAGGAGGAAGGGACAGAGGAGGACGAGGAGGAGGAGGAGTAGGAGAATAGAGGTGAGGAGAAGGCGGAGGGTCAAAAACTTCGAAGGACCTTAATGCGTAGAGAGCACTGAGTAGCAAAGCTTTCCATCTCTTGCCGGGCTGCTCCATCTCCCTTCAGTTTTTGTTTTGGGAAACTGAATGCACGAACTACCGCCCTCCCCCCCTCCCCCCCACCCCCTCACTGTCCACCTCCTCCACCGACACACACACACACACACACACACACACACACACATGGTCCGTGCACGGCAGCTCCAATTGTTTTGGAAGTGTGTGTTGCTGAAAAGTGGAATGTCTAATGAATCAACACCCACCCCACAGTCCCAAATTTATAAACCATGGGAAATTATCGTGCGCACACACCAACACCATTACAGACGTTAGTTTGAAAATGACTAGCGTTGGAAAAAAAAACGCACAAAAAAACATCCATGGTATTTGGCGCACACCTTTCTGAAGAGATGCACAGCGGAGAGAAAGCAAGCGAAATGTTCAGTAAATACACCTAAACACAAACCATGGTGTAAAGCAACCATGTGTAAAGCAACGTTTTGATACAAAATACATATATACGAAAAAGACAGTTTTCGACAAAGTATTCTTCTTCACACGTTGCAAACGGCGGACACAAAAATTGGAAACAAACGACAACAACAACAACAACAGCCACCCCCCCCCCCTTCCACCCCCCCCCCCCCCCCCCCCCCATCGCACCGAAGCCTTGAAAATTCTATAAAGAGTTATTTCCCTTTTCCTCTTTTCTCCATCGCTATCTCCATGCGAACTAAACTATGCCGAGTATTAATTTCAAAATGGAGTGACTGACGGCGGCGAACGAAGCAAGATTAGGAATAGAGTTTGTTTAGAACTTACCGCCAATGACATTGACAAACAAAGCACAAGACAAGACACGATGCATTTCAACCACTTGGGTCTTCTTCAGGCGAAAAAATAAATCACATTTAACATGTGGGACAGTACAAACAACGAAAAACGAAAAAAGAATGAAAAATGACTTATCCGTTCTTGTCCATGTGTTTCGTGGGCGGAAATGACATGCGGCCAGGGGGATTATGGGAGAGGAAACGGAGGGGGGGGGGGGGGGGGGGGTTTGCGTCAGGGGAGGTGTGTGTGTGTGATATGATAGGGTTGTGTGTCCAGTTTATTGGGATGGTGTGATATCTTTGTGATGGTTGTGGTAATGGTGGATTGATAATAATGGTAAGGGGGAAGGGGAAAAAAAAAAAAAAAAAAGGGGGTGGGGTGGGGGGGGGGGGGGATTTAAGGGGAAGGATAATACAAAACTAAGATTAAATAGATGGAGGGTTGCTGTAATACTGTATGAAGTGAGTGAAGGGGATGTGTGGTGGTGTATGTAAGTGTGTAGTATGTGTGTGTGTATGTGTGTGTGTTGGTAGGGGATTTTGCCAACTGGTGTGGAAGAGGTGAGTATGTGTGTTTGGTTATTGTTGGATATTGATGCCTTGGGGGTGTAGTGTGCCCAGTTTGGCAATGAGATGGGATTCGTATCCCATCTCATTGCCAAACTGGGCACACTACACCCCCAAGGCATCAATATCCAACAATAACCAAACACACATACTCACCTCTTCCACACCAGTTGGCAAAATCCCTACCAACACACACACATACACACACACATACTACACACTTACATACACCACCACCACATCCCCTTCACTCACTTCATACAGTAGTTACAGCAACCCTCCATCTATTTAATCTTAGTTTTGTATTATCCTTCCCCTTAAATCCCCCCCCCCCCACCCACCCCCTTTTTTTTTTTTTTTTTTTTTCCCCTTCCCCCTTACCATTATTATCAATCCCCATTACCACAACCATCACAAAGATATCACACCATCCCAATAAACTGGACACACAACCCTATCATATCACACACACACACCTCCCCTGACGCAAACCCCCCCCCCCCCCCCTCCGTTTCCTCTCCCATAATCCCCCTGGCCGCATGTCATTTTTCCCCCCACGAAACACATGGACAAGAACGGATAAGTCATTTTTCATTCTTTTTTCGTTTTTCGTTGTTTGTACTGTCCCACATGTTAAATGTGATTTATTTTTTCGCCTGAAGAAGACCCAAGTGGTTGAAATGCATCGTGTCTTGTCTTGTGCTTTGTTTGTCAATGTCATTGGCGGTAAGTTCTAAACAAACTCTATTCCTAATCTATGCCGAGTATGTTTCGTGCATTTTTGATGCGTGTTGTGTGTTACTCTGAAGGAGACACGTCAATGGAAAATGTACGTATCAGTCTTTGTGTCCAGCAAGTGTTCACTTTGCGCCACGTGTTGTGTATTTGTCAGTTATCAGTTTGGCTTGCCATAAGTTTCAACGGATCCATCAGATCTGGTCGATCACCGGACTGTTGGTGTTGATTTAGTGTCAAGGCCGAAAACTGCTCAACTTCCCTGACATCGTGTGCGGAGGAGAAGAGAGGAAGGAAGAAGGGTTGTGTGACAGGGGAAGGGAAAGGTGGGGGCACGGGAATGTGCGGGATGAGGGTGGGGGTGGGGGGTGGGGTGTAACTTATTGTTCTTCTGCATTGACTAACAGACTGTTTTGCTGGTTCTTGGGGTCTATTGTTTGGTTTGTGTATCACAATAGCTAAACGTTAACGATACGAACTACAGGACAATATTTCCTAACGAAACGAACTACAGGACAATATTTCCTAACGAAACGAACTACAGGACAATATTTCCTAACGAAACGAACTACAGGTCAATATTTCCTAACGGAACGAACTACAGGACAATATTTCCTAACGGAACGAACTACAGGACAATATTTCCTAACGAAACGAACTACAGGACAATATTTCCCAACGGAACGAACTACAGGACAATATTTCCTAACGGAACGAACTACAGGACAATATTTCCTAACGGAACGAACTACAGGACAATATTTCCTAACGGAACGAACTACAGGACAATATTTCCTAACGAAACGAACTACAGGACAATATTTCCTAACGGAACGAACTACAGGACAATATTTCCTAACGAAACGAACTACAGGTCAATATTTCCTAACGGAACGAACTACAGGACAATATTTCCTAACGGAACGAACTACAGGACAATATTTCCTAACGAAACGAACTACAGGAAATATTTCCTAACGGAACGAACTACAGGACATTTATTTCCTAACGGAACGAACTACAGGACAATATTTCCTAACGGAACGAACTACAGGACAATATTTCCTAACGGAACGAACTACAGGACAATATTTCCTAACGGAACGAACTACAGGACAATATTTCCTAACGGAACGAACTACAGGACAATATTTCCTAACGGAACGAACTACAGGACAATATTTCCTAACGAAACGAACTACTGGACAATATTTCTAACTAACGAAACGAACTACAGGACAATATTTCCCAACTTACGCTTGTTCCTTCGTTTGTTTTCAAGTGGTTAGCGTATCAAGTAAAGGGCCTTTTTTTTCTTCTTTCTTTTTCTTTTTTTTTCTTTTCTTTTTTTGTTTGTTTTTGTTTTGCGGGGGCAGGAGGAAGATGGGATTGGGTGGGGGGGGGGGGGGGGGGGGGGGGAGTTCTGTGTTTCAGATAGGTTGGTGAATAAATGGTTCATTACGGGTATTTGATGAGTCCAGCATGTGTGTGTTGTGTTGGGGAAGGTGTATGTGTGTGCGCGCGCAGGTGTGTGGACGGGAGAGGTGGAGTGGGGGAGTGGAGGTGCTTGTGTGGTACAAAATAACGGGACCTCGCGTGTGCTGGGTGAGTGCGTGCATGCGTGCGAGCGACTGCGCACATGTGTGTGTGTGTGTGTGTGTGTGTGTGTGTGTGTGTGTTGTTCTCCAATGTGCGCGCTCGCTCGGTTAGGTGTCAACTGGGGTTTTTGACTGATGGGAGGGAGAGGAAGACGGACGGGAGACAGCCAAGGTCGCCCGGGGGAAGGTGATCAAAGACTGTGACGACTTCAGTCGGCTTCGACCAAACAAGCCACCCCCCAAAGCGCCTGCCTTGGAGCGACCTTGGCCTTTTGGGGCAGACAGCCGGTAATCGGAGAAAAAGTTTAGTTCGCCCTACGGACTTTAGGGGTACAGTCTTTGATCGGAGGGCGTGGCTTTCCGCCACTCGCCCCCCCTCCCCTCCCTCCCCCCCCCCCATTGACGGAGGACAATGGTCATCATATCGCGCGATGGCCTCTGCTGCCACGAAAAACCACAACGACGAACCAGTTGATGCTGTGTGGTGGGGTGTAGTGGTCAGTGTCACAGTCTTGCGGGCTAGCGATTGTGTTCGATTCCATCAGGGTATTTGCCGGGTGCTTCGACCCCCCCCCCCCCCGCCCCCTCCACTCCCGGTCGGATCCTGCCCAAGAGGTTAGAGTGTTTTGAGGAGGGGGGAGAGGGGAGAGGTGGGGGGGGTGGGGGGTGGGGTGGTGACATGGGAAGATTAGAATGACACAGATGAATTGTTATCCTTCAACAGATGCGACACTGGATGCGTGAGTTGAATTTTCTGACGAATAAAGCCGCAAAGTCAAGGGCTGTCATGTATCTCAGACAGAATGAAACTTTAATAATTTCTTCATCATCATCTTCATCATCATCATCATCATCATTTTATCATCATCATCTATTATCAGTGATCACCATAAAACAAAAGCCCCAAATTCTGTGACCTTCATGCCCTGCTCTCTTATTGACTTCATTTTTATTTTCTGTCACACCTAAGCCCTGTGAGTTTGTTTAGGAGTCCTTTGAATCGTCAAAGGTTAGGTAAGGTAATGTTGCTTAAGCCACAATGCCGACCGCAAAGGCCATATCAGGGCCTGCGTCAAGGATAATGATTTGATGCAAAAAAGGTTACTGATACAAACAGACGCTAACATTATATATAATGGAGTGGCTCAAAGAGACTTTGCGCAAAGAAACTATTTGTAAGAACAGTCCTGCACAGAGAGACAGCACAATGCTGCGTTGTCGTTAGGTGAACGTGGTGAAGCACTGTGCGCGAAAAAAGGGGGGGGGGGGGGGGGGGGGGTGGGGAAGGAAAGGGATGAGAAGAGAACGCTCACCGCTCGTTTGCCGAGTTACGCATTGTCAGAAGGAGCTGAGTAGACGTGTCAGAAGGAGGCAGAGGTAGACGTGTCAGCAGGAGGCTGAGTAGACGTGTCAGCAGGAGGCTGAGTAGTGACGTGTCAGCAGGAGGTGGCTAGACGTGTCAGAAGGAGGCTGAGTGACGTGTCAGCAGGAGGCTGAGTAGACGTGTCGAAGGAGGCTGAGTAGCGTGTCAGCAGGGAGGCTGGTAGGACGTGTCAGCAGGAGGCTGAGTAGACGTGTCAGTAGGAGGCTGAGTAGACGTGTCATGTGGAGGCTGAGTAGACGTGTCAGAAGGAGGCTGAGTAGACGTAGTAGCAGGAGGCTGAGTAGACGTGGTCAGCAGGAAGGCTGAGTAGACGTGTCAGTAGGAGGCTGAGTAGACGTGTCAGTAGGAGGCTGAAGTAGACGTGTCAGCAGGAGGCTGAGTAGGACGTGTCAGAAGGAGGCTGAGTAGACGTGTCGCAGGAGGCTGAGTAGACGTGTCAGCAGGAGGCTGAGTAGACGTGTCAGCAGGAGGCTGAGTAGACGTGTCCTGCGCGTGTTAAAGTGGATCAGAACAAGACCACTGATCATGACTGAAGGACTTCACAGCATTGCAGCATGTCCTCTGGTGGGTTGCCTTATGTCCACATGTGTTGACCTGCCTGCGGAGACAGCTGCTGGTACGTGCTGGGATGCGACGGGTTAAGCCTGGGTGTGGCTGTGGAGGGACTGTCGGGGATCAGCAGCACTGGAGTAGCTCTCTGTAGGGACAGGAGGATGAGCCGGTTGATAGGGGTAAGGGATGTGTGTGTCTGTGTGTCTGTGTCTTTGTGATCATTTCCGATTATTGGTGTTGTCCTACTCATAAAGAGGAAGAGGGAGGGAGATGGCACCAAAGCCACTGGCCAACCTCTAAGCCAGTGTCTGTGATCCCCATGGGATTTCATCACACCTCTTCTTGAGCCGGAATAGCTCAGTTGGTAGAGCGCCGGACTCGTAATCTTGGTGATCCTGGGGTTGCGGGTTCGAACCCCACCGGGGCGTTTCGGTACAGGGGGATTTTCCCCTCGGAGTTAACATTGGTTCTGACTCCATTTCCCATACAGTCCTTCGAATGAGACTATAAACGAGGTTCGTGTGTGAAACGCACGCATAACATCTTGCACACACGTAAAAATCCATCACAACTTTCGGAAGAGTAGGCCAGTTTGGTCGTTGGTATGGATGACACGTTACACATAGCATGCACCCTGCGTGAGAAATGGAAAAGAATGAAGGACAGTAAGGAAAATGAGTGATCGATATTGAACGATACTGACTGGATGATACGGGAAACGACTGAATGAAGCGCCAGCTGGCAGCTCTTCAGTCGGCATTACCCAGGTAGGCAGCCCGTTGTGTAAACGAGTGTTGATTGTAAAGCGCTTAGAGCTTGGTCTCTAGCGAGAATAGGCGCTATATAAGTATTCATTATTATTATTTATTATTCCGAGATTATCTGGATTCCATCAGCGTTCTGGGCCATGCACTTAATGGTTTGTTCTTCCCACAGCGTTCTCTCTCTCTTTCTCTCTCTCTCTGTGTCTCTGTCTGTCTGCTCTCTCTCTCTCTCTCTGAATCTCTCTCTCTCTCTCTCTCTCGCTCTCTCTCTCTCTCTTATATCTTCCCACACTCTCATTACCACCACTATTTCCACGCCGCTCGTTCCGGCTCCCACAACCCACACCTGGGAGCGCGCTATCGCAGGGTCAAGAACAGAAGTCCAGGGCGAGCTGTCAATATTAGGCACTCACCACTTTGACTTCACAACTGCGCTTAGTCTCGAGCTAGCCGTTGTCAGGGTCCCCTTCGAAGGGCCGCGCGTGACCACGTCCATCCAGCAACAGTTCCCTGGAGCATCGTCGGCACTAAAGACGTTGACAACACATTCAGTGAAGCGTGGCGTGCGGTGAAGTGTAGGGGGTGAAGTGTGGGGGTGAAAAGTGTGGGGTTGTGATGTGTGGGGTGTGAAGGTAGAGAGTGTGAAGTTGGGGGTGTAAATTTGTGGGGGGTGTGATGTGAGGGGTGAGTGTAGGGGTGTAAGTGTAGGGGTGTGATGTGTAGGTGTGAAGTGTCAGGGGTGTGAGTGTGGGGTGTGATGGGTAGGGTGTGAAGGGTAGGGGTGTGGGAGGGTGTGAATGTAGATGGGGTAGGGTGTGAAGTGTAGGGTGTGAAGGTAGGGTGAAGTATGTGTGAAGTTGGGGTATTGGTGGAATGAGTGTAGGGTGTGAAGTGTGATGTGAAGGGTAGGGGGTGTGAAGTGGGGATGTGTGTGTAGGGGTGTAAGGGTAGGGGGTGAAAGGTAGGGGTGTGAAGTGTAGGGGGTTTAAGGTAGGGGGTGTGAAGTGAGGGGGTGTGAAGGGTGGGGGTGTGAAGTGTGGGGGTTGGAAGTGTAGGGGATTGTGAAGGGTAGGGGTGTGAGGTACGGGGTGTGAAGTGTAGGGGGTGTGAAGTGTGGGGTGGGGGTAGGGGTGTGAAGTGTAGGGGTGTGAAGGGTTAGGGGGTGTGAAGGGTAGGGGTGGAAGGTAGGGGTGTGAAGGGTAGGGTGTGAAGTGTAGGGGTGTGAAGTTTGGGTGGTGATGTGTAAGGATGTGAGGGTAGGGGTGTGAAGGGTGGGGGTGAAGTGTAGGGGTGGAAGGTGGATGTGAAGGGTAGGGTAGTGTGGGCGTAAGGTTAGGGGTGTGAGGTAGGGGGGTGGAAGGGTAGGGGGTGTGAATGTGTTGGGTGTGAAGTGTAGGTGTAGTGTAGGGGTGAAGTGTAGGGGGTGAAGTGTGGGGGTGTGAAAGGTAGGGGTGTGAAGTGTAGGGTGTGTGAAGTGTGGGGTTGTGATGGTAGGGGGTGTGATAGGCGTGTGAATTGGGGTGAAGTTGGGGGTGTGAGGTAGGGTAGGGTGTGAAGTGTAGGGGGTGTGAAGTGTAGGGGTTGTAAAGGGGTTAGGGGTGTGAAGGTAGTGGGTGATGTGTAGGGGGTTGTGAGGGTGTGAAGTGTAGGGTGTGAAGTGTAGGGGTGTAAAGTTAGGG
The DNA here is from genome assembly GCA_018398815.1 of Conus ventricosus. Classification (NCBI taxonomy): domain Eukaryota; kingdom Metazoa; phylum Mollusca; class Gastropoda; order Neogastropoda; family Conidae; genus Conus; species Conus ventricosus. The sequence goes on from CM031610.1 coordinate 92,151,773, forward strand.
GTGTGAGTGTAGGATGTGAAGGGTAGGGGTGTGAAGGGTGGGGTGTGATGTGTAGGGGTGTGAAGGGTGGGTGTGAAGTGTAGGCGTTGATGTGTAGGGTGGGTTAGGGTGTGATGTGTAGGGGGTGGGTTGGGGTGAAGGGTGGGGGTGTGGAAGTCTAGGGGTTTGAAGTGTAGGTGTGAAGTGTGGGGTGAGGTAGGGTGTAGTGTGGGGTGTGAAGTGTAGGGGTTTGAAGGTAGGGTGTGGAATGTGGGTGTGAGGGTGGGGGTGTGATGTGTGGGGTGAAGTTGGGATGTAAAGGTGGGGTGTGAAGTGTAGGGGTGTGAAGTGTAGGGGTGTGAAGTGTAGGTGTGAAGTGTAGGGGGTGTGATGGTAGGGTGTGTGTGTAGGGGTGTGAGTGTAGGGGTGTGAAGTGTAGGGGTTGAAGTGTAGGGGTGTGATGTGAAGTGTGGGGTGTGAAGTGTAGGGGTGAAGGTAGGGGTGTGAAGTGTGGGGGTGTGAAGTGTAGGGGTGTGAAGTGTAGGGGTTGTGAAGTGTAGGGTGGGTGTGTAAGTGTAGGGGTGTGAAGTGTAGGGGTGTGAAGGGTGGGGGTGTGAAGTGTAGGGGGTTTGAAGTGTAGGGGTGTGAAGTGTAGGGGTGTGAAGTGTAGGGGTGTGAAGGGTGGGGGTGTGAAGTGTAGGGGGTTTGAAGTGTAGGGGTGTGAAGTGTAGGGGTGTGAAGGTGTGGGGGTGTGAAGTGTAGGGGTTGTGAAGGGTGGGGGTGTGAAGTTTTAGGGGTTTGTGAAGTGTAGGGGTGTGAAGTGTAGGGGTGTGAAGGCCGGGGGGTGTCAAGTGTAGGGGTTTTGAAGTGTAGGGGTGTGAAGTGTAGGGGGTGGGGAAGTGTAGGGGTGTGAAGTGTAGGGTGTGTGAAGTGTAGGGTGTGAAGGGTAGGGGGTGTGAAGGGTAGGGGTGTGAAGTGTAGGGGTGTGAAGTGTAGGGGTGTGAAGTGTAGGGGTGTGAAGTGTAGGGGTGTGAAGGGTAGGGGTGTGAAGAGTAGGGGTGTGTGAAGAGTAGGGGTGTGAAGTGAAGGGGTGATGTGAAGTGTAGGGGTGTGAAGTGTTGGGGTGTGAAGCTGTGAAGGGTAGGGGGTTGTGAAGTGTAGTGGTGTGAAGTGTAGGGGTGTGAAGTGTAGGGTGTGAAGTGTAAAGTGTGTGAAGGGTAGGGGGTGTGAATGGTAGGGGGTGTGAAGGGTAGGGGGTGTTGAAGGGTAGGGGTTGTGAACGGTAGGGGGGTGTGAAGTGTAGGGATGTGAAGTGTAGGGGTGTGAAGTGTAGGGGGTGTGAAGGGTAGGGGGTGTGAAGTGTAGGGGTGTGAAGTGTTGGGGGATGTGAAGTGTAGGGGTGATAAGTGTAGGGGTGTGTGATGTGTAGGGTGTGAAGTGTAGGGGTGTGATGTGTAGGGGTGTAAAGTGTAGGGGTGTGATGTGTAGGGGTGTAAAGTGTAGGGGTGTGATGTGTAGGGTGTGAAATGTAGGGGGGGGGGGGGGTGATGTGTAGGGTGTGAAGTGTAGGGGTGTGATATGTAGGGTGTGAAGTGTAGGGGGTGTGATGTGTAGGGTGTGAAGTGTAGGGGTGTGAAGTGGGAAATCAAAGTTCCCACAAAAGCTGGGTACGAAGGCACATCAATTTGTCCACGTGTCTTTACTTGAAAACAAACAGGAAACACAAAGAATGTCCACGTGTCTTTACAGCTGTACTTGAAAAAACAGGAACACAAAGAATGTCCACGTGTCTTTACAGCTGTACTTGAAAACAAACAGGAACACAAAGAATGTCCACGTGTCTTTATAGCTGTACCTGAAAACAAACAGGAACACAAAGAATGTCCACGTGTCTTTATAGCTGTACTTGAAAACAAACAGGAACACAAAGAATGTCCACGTGTCTTTATGCTGTACTTGAAAACAAACAGGAACACAAAGAAAGAAAGAATGCATCCATATGTTTTCAAATGGAACAATAAAGTAACATACGATGTTTTAGCACACCGACAACACATCACGATGTAAGTACTTCACACACACACACACACACGCACACACACACACACACACACCACACACACACACACACACCGAATAAAGCTCAACTTCAGGTTAAAGCCCTCTGGCAAGGGGAATGGAACATGCAATCCGACATCCAATTCTTTGAACTCTGTCCAGGCCTCGGTGAATTCCCGACGTCTAACAGCGGACTGTCCACCCTAAGGGAATTCCTGACGTCATGAGCGGACTGTCCACCCTAAGGGAATTCCTGACGTCATCAGCGGACTGTCCAGGGCTCAGGGAATTCCTGACGTCATCAGCGGACTTCCAGGCCTAAGGGAATTCCTGACGTCATCAGCGGACTGTCCAGGCCTAAGGGAATTCCTGACGTCATCAGCGGACTGTCCAGGCCTCAGGGAATTCCTGACGTCATGAGCGGACTTCCAGGCCTAAGGGAATTCCTGAGGTCTATCAGCAGACTGTCCACCCTAAGGGAATTCCTGACGTCATGAGCGGACTGTCCACCCTAAGGGAATTCCTGACGTCATGAGCGGACTGTCCACCTAAGGGAATTCCTGACGTCATCAGCGGACTGTCCACCCTAAGGGAATTCCTGACGTCATGAGCGGACTGTCCACCCTAAGGGAATTCCTGACGTCATCAGCGGACTGTCCAGGCCTCAGGGAATTCCTGACGTCATCAGCGGACTGTCCAGGCCTCAGGGAATTCCTGACGTCTATCAGCGGACACCGTCAAGAAAGAATGGAGGTCAGGCCTGCTTCAAACGTGTCACACTGCGGCCCGCCCTACAATTCCTACCATTCAAAGGGTGAAGAGGTTCAAACAGTCAGCATTTGATATCTCTTGGAGCGCTGGGATTTATATATAATCTATATCTAGATATATATGGCAACAGACACGACCATTTCACTGCGGATTCTATATCTCATGCAGATCTTCCGCCCCTCAGAAAGGCCCATTACTCCAGAAGGCCTGTTTTATCCCATCTCACATAAAGGCGTATTTAAATATATAACTCCAGAGACCCTGTGTTCACCCCTTTCTTCTTTTTCTCCCCATTCCACCTAGGAAGGTAGGTCATCTGATCCGTCAAGAAGACATTATGTTGATCAGTTCTTTCAGCCAGCATAATAATTTTGACCCCATCCCTCCAGAAGACACCCCCACCCCCACCCCCCGTCCTCTCGCAGAAGACATATCTTATCCCATTTCTAAACAAGACCTGTTTCACAGCATTCCTCCAAAAGGCCTATTTCATCCCATTTTCCAGGAAATCATTGATCCAGAATCCATTCATCCGGAAGACGTGTTATCCCATTTCTCCAGAGAATTTGTTTCACTCCATTTCTCTAGAAGACCTCGTTTACCCCATCCCCTAGGAAGCCTGTTTAACCCGATCCGTCAAAAAGACCTGTTTTTTTCCTATGCTCCAAAAGACAGATTTTACCCATGCCTCCTCAATACCTGTTTACCCCTATCTCCAGATCCCTGCTACCCAAGACCTGTAAGATTTCTCCGAAAGCCGGTTTCTCCTCAATGTCCCAGAAGACTTCTTTTACCTAACTCACCTTGAAACCTATTTGACCCCGTTCCTCCAAAAGACCTATTTGAATCCATTCCTCCGGAAGACTATTTCATCCTGTAATTCCAGAAGATCCATTTCATCCTGTAATTCAATATCTATTTCACTCCATTCCTCCAAAAGACCTATTTCATCCTGTAATTCCAGAAGATCTATTTCATCTGTAATTCAATATCTATTTCACTCCATTCCTCCAAAAGACCTATTTTATCCTGTAATTCCAGAAGATCTATTCCATCATGTAATCAAGCTATTTCAATCCGATTCAAGACCTATTTCATCTAATTCCAGAAGACCTATTCATCTGTATTCAAGAAGAAAAAACCTATTTCATCCTTAATTCCAGAAGACCTATTTACATCCTGTAATTCCAGAAGACCTATTTCATCCTGTAATTCCAGAAGACCTATTTCATCCTGTATTCCAGAAGACCTATTTCACTCCTTTCTCAACTCAGAAGACTATTTCATCCTTAATTCCAGAAGACCTATTTCATCCTGTAATTCCAGAAGACCTATTTCATCCTGTAATTCCAGAAGCCTATTTCATCCTTAATTCCAGAAGACCTATTTCATCCTTTAATTCCAGAAGACCTATTTCATCCTGTAATTCCAGAGACCTATTTCATCCTGTAATTCCAGAAGACCTATTTCATCCTGTAATTCCAGAAGACCTATTTCACTCCTTTCCTCCAGAAGACCTATTTCATCCTATAATTCCAGAAGACCTATTTCATCCTGTAATTCCAGAAGACCTATTCATCCTGTAATTCAAGAAGACCTATTTCATCCTGTAATTCCAGAAGACCTATTTCATCCTATATTTTCCAGAAGACCTATTTCATCCTATAATTCCAGAAGACCTATTTCATCCTATAATTCCAGAAGACCTATTTCATCCTGTAATTCCAGAAGACCTATTTCATCCTGTAATTCCAGAAGACCTATTTCATCCTATAATTCCAGAAGACCTATTTCATCCTGTAATTCAGAAGACCTATTTCATCCTGTAATTCCAGAAGACCTATTTCATCCTTAATTCCAGAAGACCTATTTCATCCTGTAATTCCAGAAGACCTATTTCATCCTGTAATTCCAGAAGACCTATTTCTCCATATTCCAAGCTTTCTGTAATTCCAGAAGACCTATTTCATCCTGTAATTCCAGAAGACCTATTTCATCCTATAATTCCAGAAGACCTATTTCATCCTTATTCCAGAAGACCTATTTCATCCTATAATTCCAGAGCCTATTTCATCCTATAATTCCAGAAGACCTATTTCATCCTGTAATTCCAGAAGACCTATTTCATCCTTAATTCCAGGCCTATTTCATCCTGTAATTCCAGAAGACCTATTTCATCCTGTAATTCCAGAAGACCTATTTCATCCTGTTTCCAGAAGACCTATTTCATCCTGTAATTCCAGAAGACCTATTTCATCCTGTAATTCCAAAACGACCTATTTCATCCTGTAATTCCAGAAGACCTATTTCTCTGTATCCGAGACTATAATCCTGAAATTCAGAAGACCTATTTCATCCTTAATTCCAGAAGACCTATTTCATCCTTAATTCCAGAAGACCTTTCATCCTGTATCGAAACCTATTCATCTGAATTCCAGAAGACCTATTTCATCCTGTAATTCCAGAAGACCTATTTCATCCTGTAATTCCAGAAGACCTATTTCATCCTGTAATTCCAGAAGACCTATTTCACTCCATTTCTCCAGAAACCTCTCTTCTTCCCTTCCTCCACAAGACCTATTTCACCCGATTTCTCCAGAAGACGTTACTTTCAACCTCATTCCTTCAGTGTACCTGAGCTGGCCATAGCTCCATAAGACCAAGTCATTCAAAAGACCCATGTTACCCCTTTACTTAATTCACCGCATTTAAAAATAAAAACAACTGTCTAGATCATCTACCCTCTCCACCGATGTAAAACCCAAAGTGCAAAGCAATGTTAAAAACCTGTAGCCAGAGAACTGGAATTCACACATCAGAAAGAAACTCTGTTTCAGATCAATCTAAACCTGGGAGAATTCCTACCATCCGCCGTTGCTGGCCGTACAGAAGGTACAGTTGTGCGCCGACCACCAGCGCGCCAGTCACTTTCGCTCCACGCATCCTTTTGTCTTTCTTTCTTTTTTAAAATTTTTTAAAACCTTTTCACAGGTGAGGACTCTCCGCGGAGCATGCCATGCGATAAGGCAGAAAGCAGAACTCGTGTGCTCATTGAGTGTTGGGAAATACATGACATTTCACATCAACACTTTACAGATGATTCCATCATGACCTTGTTCCGAAAGGTATCACTGGGTGTGATTTGGGTTTGTTGTTGTTGAACGAGTTGAATATTTTCTTTGGATTTTTCCCCCCGTGGAAAACAGATCCACTTTTATCGTGTTCTGAGTATTTTTGATAGACACAGGTCAATAGACACTCCCCTCCTTAAAAAACAGAAATAGACAAACACGCAAGGAACCGATTCTGACGATGTGACAGCTTTCACATGGCGCCTTGCAGTCGGCCGCACTATAAACAACATGAAATGAACTAAACCCCACTCCCCCAATACGCTAATTTCACCTTATACATCCGGTATTCCACCTCGTCCCTCCGGGATGGCTGGTTGTCTATCAATCCCATCACTTCAGTGCTTCCAGCCATGTTTTCCCCTTGCCTGTAATCTGGTCATCATCAGCATCTTGATTGCTTTCTTTGTACCTTCCCCTATGTCCGTCGGGTTGAATGTGAAAATGACCTTTCAACCTGTAAAGCATATGCAGAAATACTCGACCCCTTTCCCTCCTACTTTCTAATCCATCATTCAGTATTCTACCCATCCCTCCAGTATTCTACCCATCCCTCCTACCCCTTCCCTCCAGTATTCTACCCCATCCCTCCTACCCATCCTCCAGTATTTTACCCATCCCTCCAGTATTCTACCCATCCCTCCAGTATTCTACCCCATCCCTCCTACCCATCCCTCCAGTATTCTACCCATCCCTCGAGTATTCTACCCCATCCCTCGAGTATTCTACCCCATCCCTCCAGTATTCTACCCATCCTCCAGTATTCTACCCCATCCCTCCAGTATTCTACCCCATCCCTCCAGTATTCTACCCATCCCTCCAGTATTCTACCCCATCCCTCCAGTATTCTACCCCATCCCTCCAGTATTCTACCCCATCCCTCCAGTATTCTACCCAAACCCTCCAGTATTCTACCCATCCCTCCAGTATTTTACACCACCATCAACAACAACGACTAAAGTCTTATGTTCTAATGTGGGATTTCGATCGTTTTCGGGTTAGGGTTAGGGTTCGGGTTATTAGGGTTAGGGTGGTGGTGGTGGTGGTGGTGGTGGTGTGTGTATGTGTGCGTTTTTTAAAAAATATTTTTTGAATGACGGATAATAGTTATCATTACTAGTCTAAATTCCCATAGATTTCCTGCGAGTACACCCCCCCCCCCCAGCCCCACCCCCATCTCTCCCTTTCCTCAGACTAAATTCCAGAACAATCTTGGGAGTATCCTCCCGACCTCTTCCCTCCTTGCCCTTCCTCCTCCCAATCGCCATCGTCTTGACTGGACTTCATTTCCCCCTCAGAGTTCCACCATCGTCTGTGACTGGACTTCATTTCCCCCTCAGAGTTCCACCATCGTCTGTGACTGGACTTCATTTCCCCCTCAGAGTTCCACCATCGTCTGTGACTGGACTTCATTTCCCCCTCAGAGTTCCACCATCGTCTGTGACTGGACTTCATTTCCCCCTCAGAGTTCCACCGTCGTCTGTGACTGGACTTCATTTCCCCCTCAGAGTTCCACCATCGTCTGTGACTGGACTTCATTTCCCCCTCAGAGTTCCACCATCAGTCTGTGACTGGACTTCATTTCCCTCAAGTTCCCATCGTCTGTGATCTAGACTTCATTTCCCCCTCAGAGTTCCACGATCAGTTCACGACGTTGCTTTTGTTTTCAGTGTGATCAGCCCGCCATTTGTGAAGTAGGTGGATGCGGGTGTGGGTTGGGTGAGTCCGTTGCGGCGGAGGGGGGAGGGGGGGGAGGGGGGGAGGAGGAGTGTGTGTGTGTGGTCACTGTGTGTGTGCGTGTGTGGTGTGTGTGTGTGTGTGTGTGGTGTGTGTGTGGGCGTGTGTGTGTGAAGGTAAACGTGGAAACAAGAACCCAAACCTTAACTAACTAAGACGCCAGTAAGGTAGTCTGGTATACGGTTGACCAATCCTTTGTTTAACACAAGAACAAGCATATGTCTACCGCATCTTTTGGAGAAACAAACTACTTGAACAGAAAGACATGCCAAGAAAGGTCGATGTCTTAGTTTAGAGACCCCCTTTGTGTTGACGTCATTGGTTGGCGCTCTAACGGACAGAATGGGATGTAATCGCATGTATGCCAAAATCAGATAACAGCCGATGCAAATGGGGCCTCTAAAATAGGACTTTGCCGGAAGTCCTCCCTGAAACCCTCAATTTATATTTCACTCAACGTGTTATAGTCTCCTCGGAAATCTGCAACCTTACATTCAACACAGACTACAGTGCAGGCTTACGTCTGGAGAGAGCATGCTTGCTTGCTAACCATAAACAGAAAGCAACTTCCAGGCAGCCCAGCAATCAGAAAACACCCTAGCAATTTTCTTTTCAATCACCCGACCTGCGTCCTCCCCGCCGGAAATAGACGTAATCCCGTGACCGTCTGTGTGGAAGTGACGATCGTCATTGACGCCATTTTTCCACACCCACGACCCCACTGACATCACCGTTACCCGCCAAATCCATTCCCCTTCCCGACCCCGTAAGTCAACTATATATTCTTATTCCCTTTCTTTCTCTCTTTTCTTACCCATTTTTTTTCAGCCGTCTTCACCTTCATCATCTCCCCTTCAAAGCATTTTGGTCTTGTCTGGCCCCGATCCCCCCCCCCCCCCCCCCCCTTATGTTCGCCCTTCCTTCAATCTACTCCTCTTCTGGTGGGTGTTAATACAAAAGGTTGTGCCGTATATAAGGGAGGTGAAGGGAATGTGTGGTGTGTGTGTGTGGTGGGGGGGGGGGGGGGGGGGGGGGTGAAGAGGGGGACACGTTTGAGAACAGGCGGCCGGATGATGGGCGGAGTGTGGGTAGGGGGGGGGGGGGGGGAGAATGAGGTTGCCTAACTGATGTACAGGCTTCGGATCGATAGAAGCATCGCGGCCAAAAGAAGGCCAAATTAGATTTCTTCGTTCGAAGCGAAAACCACAGCTGGAGAGATAAATCGATGAACGAACTCGCACGATACTCTAACCGTTAATTGCCTGACAGGCTGTCATTTGGCGGGAATAGGAGCAGCGGTAATTTCAACCTGAAGAGTAATCAGACCTAACGTTATATTTAGTACACCCAACAGAAATTGCGTTTGGCAGGGTTTGTGGTCCGCCGCTCTGCATTCACATCTCCTGCCCATAGGACCTGGTCATCCAGTAATGGACGACAGCGTGGACAGTGAGTTTTTCTTTCTTTCTTTCTTGTCTTCATAATGTGCACTTTTGTTACTGAGTCCATTAACGATGGTAAAATAAGGGATGAAAGTAGCAACAAAACAAAAAAAGAAAAAAAAATCTGGCGATATTGATGCACTATAACTTAGTTGTCAACTTGAAATCAGGCGCACTGTGGCCTTGAAACTAAGCGGATGTTGTGTAGTGTGTACTAATATGGACCAGTCCGCACGCAGTGACACCTCCTTGTCATTCGGTGAAATATCAAAGTAAGATATCAGGTGTTGGAGACAAAGTCTTTCAAACGGAGGTGAGGAGACTGAAATGATCTCCCCTTGATCGGGTCTTTTGGATTGTGCCAACAGTGTACCATACCAGTTTCCATTTTGCCGATACTCGTAGACCCAGCAGAAAAAAGTACTTCGTTTTTTGTTTGTTTGTTTGTTTGTTGTTGTTGTTGATTTCACTTAAGACAGCTAAACACTGGTTTCAACTATTGGAGTGTACAAATATGATTTTTTGGTAGGTTCTTTACACTCAAACACACACACACACACACACACACACACACACACACACACACACACACACACACACACGTCTGCAAACACATACAGTGCAAACACATGCAAATACCTGTACAGATAACAAGCACACTGACGCACGGTTACGCAAACTTAACAAGAACCAAACACTTTTAGAAAACTGATCAATCCGTTTATTATTTTGAAAACTAGGTATCAGGCGTTTTTGTTTTTCGTTTCGTTTTTTTTGTTTTTCGTTTCGTTTTGTTTGCTTTCCTTGCCTCACTACGCTTGGTCTTTTAGAAACATCGTCCAAAACTGTGGCAATCTCCCTCTCCCAAACAACAATAACAACAACACAACGACAACAACAACAACAACAACAAAAAGACGGAAAACAACTACCAAGTCACACAGACACAAAAACCTGAGTTGTTATTCCCCATTCGCTGAGAGCTAGCGTATGATGTGGATGAAGACAATGCTTGACAAACAAATCGTTTTCAAAATAAATAATACTGCCGCACTGCCGTCACTACTGCCGACTGGAGGGTGCTGTTCTTCCTGCTGCCGCTGTTTTATGGCATCAGTGTTTTAAGACTTGAGCTTCATACTTTTAAGTCGTTGCATTGATCCAAACGTTTTTCATAATTATGATTTTCTAAACTTGTTTTCGTAAATGAGGGTGAGGTGGAGTTGGGGGTGGGGGTGGTGATGGGGGGGGGGGGGGGGGGGGGGGGGGGGGGGGGGGGGGGGGGGGGGGGTGGCGGTGTAGCTAAAGTTAAGTCAGTGGAATGCCTATTATCCCTGGAATCGATAGATTACTTACCATGTTACAATTTCAATTTTAACTTTTTTTTTCTATCACCATTACATTAAAAAACAACAAAACAGGACAGACCTTCTGTCTTTCTACCGAAGCAGTGGGCAGCCCTGAAAAGACCATGCGTGTTCCTCTGCGCTCTTTTTACTACGACAATACGATCCTCATGCGACCTTGAGGGTCATTTGCTCACAAAGACTGGAGCGTCAAACCACACTCGTTCATCTGCATTATCAAACCATGCACCCTGAGGCACATACTTCAACTTCCTCCACTCTCCCGGCCAAGGCCGAGACCTTTGTCCCCCAGTCACCGTGCATGACCCCGCTCTCTGACCCCTCCGGACACCCTCTGACCTTCAGGGAGGAGGATGGGGAAGGAGGGTATGTCTGGTGTGACGGGAGAGGACAGCCAGGGTGCTTTGTCTTGTGGCACTGAGAGGACAGCCAGGGTGCTTTGTCTTGTGCACTGAGAGGACAGCCAGGTGCTTTGTCTTGTGGCACTGCGGGGGTTTGGTTTTGGTCAGGCGCCGGACGTTTGGCGGCCATCTGTCTGTCCGGCGGACAGGCACGTGCGTCGGTTCCCCCCTTTCACCAAGGTCGCCTCACCAAGGTCATTCGTAGGCCCGGTGCACGCCGAGGTTCATGAAGTGTTGTTTTGGAGTTAGTAACACTGTTTCATCCAGAAGTTCATGTAGTGCGGTTTTGAAGTCAGTAAAACTGTTCGAGTTCATGTATTGCTGTTTTGAATTTAGGAGAACTGTTCGATCAAGCTAACAGCATGCGAGCGTCTCTCTCTCTCTCTCTCTCTCTCTCTCTCTCTCTCTCTCTCGCATGTGTGTTGTGTGTGTGTGTGGTGTGTGTGTGTGTGTGTGTGTGTGTGTGTGTGAGGTGTGGGGTGAGGTCACACACTTAGAACTGTACTCGCACAACGTCGATGCATTGGTTGTGCTGTCTTTCATTTCATTCCAGGCAGAATTATGTCTTTAAAAAAAAGTCTGTGTTCTTCATTCAAGCTATTTGAGAATCATGTCTGGAACACAAAAAAATCTCACGTTCTTATTACTCTCCATTTGAGAATATCAGGAATGAAAAACAAAAAAACAAAACAAACCAAAAAAAAAAAAAAACCCGGATCACACTCTTACTCTTTTGTGGTTCGCACATCTAGAATAGAAGCTAAAATATCACAGGCACCTACTGTGCCTAGCAGGGAAAAACTCCATGAAGTTTGAAACACATGTCTGGGAAACTGAGTATTGACAGATTGCTTGTTCTTCTTGTAGCCTGAAACCTGCTTTTCTTTGATTTGTTTCTTCCTTGCTAGTGTTTGTAGCATATGCATTGCAGCAACGTGTGTTTGTGCGCGCGCGCGCGTGTGTGTGTGTGTGTGTGTGTGTGTACAGGGGTGGAGGGGTGGGAATGGGAAGGTGCGCTATGCCGGTGTGTGTGTGGATAAGTTAGTGAAGGGATGAGAGAGAGAGAGAGAGGAGAGAGAGAGAGAGAGAGAGAGAGAGAGAGAGAGAGAGAGAAGATCTCTGCTAGCCCATGGTAATCACTCATAACGATTGCTGCTTCATCATATGTGACTAAAGATCAATATGTTTTACTTCGTTGTCAGTTATTCATGTTATACATCAGACAAAAATCAAGAGAGATTAAACGAGAGTACTGCCTCTTCTCCTTTTCCCCCTGCACACTGTGTGTGTTGTGTGTGTGTGTGTGTGTGTGTGTGTGTGTATGCGTGCGTGCATGCGTGAGCGCGTGCGCGCGAGTGCGTATGTGACAACATGTGTGTGTGTGGTTTTTGCTTCTCACTAGGCTTGGTCATATCATTTGGTGAGAAGTCAATTTCGGCCAGGGTTGCCATAACTGATCTACACTGAAAAGAAGAAGAGGAAAAAACAAAAAACAAAGAATGGTGAAACATAACCGGTACATCCATGATTGAAAAGAATGGTGAAACATAACCGGTACATCCATGATTGAAAAGAATGGTGAAAATAACCGGTACATCCATGATTGAAAAAAAAAAAGGCACCGTAAAGCCATGTTGCACAAAGAAACGCACATCGATCAAAATCCGTTCGCTAGCCGACAAAGCAGACAGGTCGTGGAAAAGTGTGGACAATCTATTTTTGGCCTCAGCTCGGAGAGAATGAGGGCAGCAGGCCACGAGACAAGCGCGCAGGAAATGGAGGCGTCCATGAAATGGGTGTACGGCTAGCGCAGGTTGTCACCCCCCCCCCCCCCCCCCCCCCCACCATCCGCCTTTCGTCGGCAATGTACATGATTATGTGGGGGGTGGGGGATGAGGTGGGGGTGGGGTAGGGACACAGATGTGGCAGTCATCATCCGAGACTACTGCTTTCAAACTCTTCGCCAGGTCAGTGCTGAATTTGCACAAGTGCAGTGTACAAAATTGTGAACAGGTCTCATTTCCTCGAAGTCAAAAAAAAAAAAAAAAAAGAAAAAAAGAAAGAAAGAACAAGAAAAAAAATAAGAAAAGAAAGAAAAAGTAAAAAAAGAAAAGAAAAGGTTGGTGGAAAAACATTTTTTTTTCCACATCGGTCTTGTCGTGGTTGCAAGATTATGTTTTTGATGTTTGAATCTCGGGTTTAACATTCCGATTTGTACGTTGTTCCGGTTGGTCTGTCTGTCTGCCTCATGATTTGTACGTTGTTCCGGTTTGTCTGTCTGTCTGCCTCATGATTTGTACGTTGTTCCGGTTTGTCTGTCTGCCTCATGATTTGTACGTTGTTCCAGTTTGTCTGTCTGTCTGTCTGTCTGCCTCATGATTTGTACGTTGTTCCAGTTTGTCTGTCTGTCTGCCTCATGATTTGTACGTTGTTCCAGTTTGTCTGTCTGTCTGTCTGTCTGCCTCATGATTTGCACGTTGTTCCGGTTTGTCTGTCTGTCTGCCTCATGATTTGCACGTTGTTCCGGTTGGTTCGTCTGTCTGTCCGTCTGTCTGCCTCCTGATTTGTACGTTGTTCCGGTTGGTCTGTCTGTCTGTCTGTCTGCCTCATGATTTGTACGTTGTTCCGGTTGGTTTGTCTGTCTGTCTGCCTCATGTTGCGTCCACTGGGGGTTGGGCCATTAAATTAACGACCCCCTGCGGCCGACTTTTTGCAGGTTACTACACCATGTTTCCTGTACCATCTACTTTCTTTTTTTATTTCCCTTCCGGGGGCTTTCACATCAATAAAAGGGCGTTTGAGGTTGAAAGGGACTTTTTCCCTTTGGGGTCATTTCTTTTTTTTGTTTAGTTTTTTTTGTTTTTTTTTTCCCTTTCTCATTTGTAATTTAAACCTTTATAGGCTCGAGAAATGTCCAAAAATTAAATTCAAAAAATTTTTTAAATTTTTGGGGGGGGGGGGGGGGGGGGGGGGGGGGGGAAAAGGGGGGAAAGGGGGGGGGGGGGGGGGAGGGGGGATGGTGGTGGAGTAGGGTGGGGGCCCAAAATGTTCTGGCGTGGTAAAAAACTTTGGTAGGTTGAAATTTTACAGCTTTAAAAAAATGTCAACATGCGGTGAAACATAGTAAATGACCCAAAAAAAGGCCCCGTGTAATGGGCCCCGGGTTATAAAAAAAACTTGAAAGGTGTACTTTAAAGGAGAACGTGAAAAAGCCGAAATTTAGTAAGTCCCGCTGGTGTCCCTTTACCCTTAAAGGGCTTGAAAGTTAACTTCGGGGGCTTGGTTTTCCGATCGCCAGGGGCCTATAAATTGCCAGCTATGGCGGGCTGTGGGCCTTTCCCTTGGGCTGCCTTTGGTTGGTTTAGGGGGGAATCCCCTATTTAGGGTGAACCCCGGTGTCTACGCCACCCCTCGACCCCCGGACCGCCCCCGGGGTTTCCACACCGTACTAGTTTTCCTCAAACCCTTTCCCCGGTAACCGGAACCGAACCCAACTCCCCTGGTCCGTACTGTTTTTGCATTTTGTGGTTTTTTTTTAACCCAAATTTAAGGGGTTTTGCCAACCTTTTTGAAAACCTAGAAAAAAATTAAAGATTGTTGGGCTGTAATTTTTTTGGTGAAAAAGGGTGCGGATGTGTATCAAAGTGTGTGTGATGTCAGAGGTGGGAGTACTGTGGTCCCAAAAGAATTTTTAAAAAAACCCCTAAAGGGAAATGGATAAAAAGGAAAGAAGGATAGAAAGGGAAAGGGGGGAAAAATTAAGAAATGCCCAGATTTTAGTAACAAACAATAACAATCAACATCAAGTTTTCTAGTATAGTTGTACTTGTTTTAAAAATCTGTAAATTAAATGAAAAAAGTAATGAGAAGGAGTTGTATAACGAAAAAGGGTTTTAAAACAAAAACAAAAAATTTTTAAAAGGGTTCCCAAGTTTCTTGAAAACAAAACAAAAGCCCCAACCCAAAAAAGAAAAAAAATTAAAAAGCTGACCAGATTTTGCTTACAAAAAAACCCCCCGGAAAAAAATCAAAACAAAGAAATAAAAAAGAAAAGGGTTCTTTTCATTTTCAAAAATATGCCCAAACAGGGCAAACAAATGCAGTTTTTTCTTTGAGGATGCTTGAAGTTCAAAAGATGGCCGGTGGCCCTGAGGGCAAAAGTGAAAAGCTCCATCTTTTTGCATTCTCACATTTCACCCATTTTCCCCTCCCCCCCCTGTAAAACATTAAAACACAAAGCTGTGATGCATTTTCCCAAAATTGTTTTTTTTTTTTCCCTTTTCCCTTTTTTCCCCTTCCTTTTTTCCCTTTCCCCCCCCCCTCTTTCATTTTGGGCAACCCTTCTTTCTTTCTTTTTTTTGCTTTCTTTTCCCCCTTTTTAAATTTTTTCTTTTTTTCCCCCTTCCTTTTCTCTCTAACACGGCTGTGGTGGGGAAATTTTTTAACAAAAAATTGGGTTTTTTTCTTTTTAGGTAAACTACTTTTTTTTCCCCGGGCCACGAAAAATGAAAAAAAATTTCACCCATGTTGTTGGGCCAAAGAAGGAAAGGCCATGGGTTCTGTTTTTTTATTCCATTTTGTATTTTGGAAGGAGATCGTCCATTTCATGGTAGGAAAGCCCTTCTGAAAATTCGGGGATCACCCCACCTTGAAAAAATCCTCCCCCAACAAAAGTTTTATGGAGACCCTAAAGAAATTTAAAGCCCGAGACACTGTTTCCCTGACGTTGTGGGGTTTTTGTGACTGTGTAGGGGCAGCGTAGTGGGACCAGGGAATGGTAGTGGCATTGCAAGTGGTGCCCGTGGCATTTTTAAAACCCAAAGGGCAGGGCCTGTGTCAGTGGAGCCCGGGGCGGGGCCCTGGGGTCAGTGGAAGGGGCGGGCCCTGTGTCAGGGGAGCCCGGGGGCAGGGCCTGTGTCCGGGGAGACCGGGGCGGGCCCTGTGTCGTGGAAAAAAGGGGGGCAGGGCCTGTGTACGGGGGGGGAAAACCGGGGAACCTGTGGAAAGTGGGATGGGGGGGGCCCCTTTTGTGTAGGGGAAACCCGGGGAGGGCCTGGTCACTGGAGCCCGGGGCCCGGGCCTGTGGCAGGGGGAGACCGGGCAGGGCGGGTGCCGAAAAAGGTTTTTGTACCCCTCTCGGTTTGTTTGGGGGCGAAGGGATAGACCCCTTTTAATCCCCAAAGAGTCGAATGTTTTCTGGGGTAGGGGCCTGCCCCCACGCTCTGCAAAAAAGTCCAGCAAAACTTGCCTTGTTGAACAAGGGTTTTTCGCCCCCACTCAGGGAATTTGTGCACTCCCTGCGGAAGCCCTTTTTAAAATGGGAGAAAAAGGACCTGTCCAGTGGGTGCAGCCAGTGACTGGGGGGTGAGGGGGCAAGGCTATATGGGGTTTCCCTTTGAAAAAAGAAGGCTCCCGCATCTTCGAGCTTCATGGCGTGGTGTTGATAAAAAAAAAAGGGCCTGAGGGGCGCTCAGGGCCATAGTGTTTCAGGAACACCTCCTTGAACCAACCCGGACCCCCAGTGAATCCTCAAATTTATCCCTTTTTTGAAAAGTCCTACCGAAAAGGGGGGGGGCCGGTAGTTGAAAAACCCTGCAAACCCCCTTGTTTCGTCTTCCCTTTTCAATAAACATTGGGGGCATGGGGGGTTTCCCCCGATTTACACGGCTTAAAAACTGTAAATTTTTGGCCCCGAAGGCGGAAAAGGGGTTGGGGGGAAAATTTGTCCCTTCTGACAAAGGAAATTTTCAAGGGTAAAGTTCCAAATTAAACCCCTCTAAGCAAAATTTAGAAAATGTGGGGGCAATTTCCGTCGATCCCCCTCACCAAAAATCTCTGAAATATTATCCCCCCACCTCTTTTCTCATTGCCTTGCCCCCGGGTTTGGGACAAAATTTGGATGGTGTCTGAGCGACAACCAAAGGGGGGCGTTTTTATAAACCCCTTAAAACCAATTTTTTCCAGCTGGACCCCTCTTCCCTTTTAAAAAGGGGGCTTCAGATGTGCTTTTCCCCAAAACCCTGCTGCCTTTAACCCGGAGAGTCGTTTTTTAAACCAAAAACCCCCGTCGGCGAGGTCTCGCAGCTTTTGGTGAGAAGGCGAAACCCCCCGTTTTGGGCGGGGGGGGGGCCCCGGCGTCCCCCTTTGCCCTTCCTTTTTCGTAACACAATCAATGAAATTTCGAAATAAAAAAAATGAAAACAAAACATTTTCAAAAATTGAAATTTTAAAAAAGATAATTGAAAATAACAAAAATAGACTCCAAACCAATACCCCAAAACAAAACCCTGTTTCATTTTAAAATTAATTTGAAGGGCCCTTTGTCGCTTAATAAAAAACATTTTAATTTTTGCCCTTTCAAATTGGTTGTTTAAAAAGATAAACCCGAAAAAAAAATATAACACCCAAAACCCTTCCCCTTTTTGTGAAACGAAAGGGTCATCAAAAGGAATTTTTGAAATTTTGGAGGCCCCTTTCTTTTTGGCTTATCTGGCCCCATTGATGAGCTAAGGGCCCCTCCAGATTTATCCCTTTGGGGTACTTGGGGGGCTGATTTTGAAAATGTATAGAAAACACCCGAAAAAAAAATTAAAAAACAATTTTTTGTAACATCAAAAAGTTTTAAAAAAATAAACCAAAACACAAAACATAATGTTTAAGCAATTTTACATTCAAGGAAAACAAATTAAAAACTTTTTTTTTATTTTATGCGCCTATTGTTTACATTTTGAAGCAAAACCCCCATTTTTAAATTTTTTAATTCTTTTAATTTTAAAAGAATTAAAAAATTTTTGCATAAACACAGCTTAAAAAACCTTTTAAAAAAAAAACCCAAAATTTTTAAAAAGATGCGGGGGTACGGGCCGGGGGGAAAACCCCCGATTTTTTGGGGCCCCCCACCGTACCTCTTTCAATTTGCGGGAACCCCCGTTAATTTTTGAAAAAATAACCCCTGAAACTTGATTGAAAAATATTTTAACCCCCCCAAACGTGTTAAGCATGAAAAATACATTAAAAAGACCCAAAATGGGCTCTACAACATTTTAAAACCCAAACCCTATAACGAATTGATCGAGTGAAAAAAATTCCCGTTTCCCCAAAACAGGGGGCCCAAAGCAGAAAATGGGTTTTTCCCTGTAGGCGGGACGCCGTTTTAAAATGAGCGCGAAGACGTCAATTTGGTAAATAAAGCCTGAGGAAGTTCTAGTTTAAAAAAAACGCTTCACGAACCCACTGGAGGTCAACGACGATGAAAAACCAAGGGGGGGACGGTCCGAGGAAGGGTAAAGGAAAACCGGGGCATTATCATCGGGACAGTTACTGGGTGGGGGTTTTCGCAATTTAAAAGTTAGTAGATTTCCTTTCAAATGAAAACGAAACGAAAACCCCGGAATTTTATGAAACGACAAGGCAGGGGAAACCCCGATTTTCATGGGCAATTCAATCTCAGGCCCCCCCCCCAAGAAGGGGGCGCGGGGGGTGGATTTGGGGGGGGGGGAAGGGGGGGGGGTTGGGGGGCCCACTTCAGTTATTCACCGTCAGGGAAAATTTGGGGGAGAAGGGCCAACTTGTGTTCTGTTCAAAGACTTTCTTTGACTGCCCCGTCTTATTTTCTCTCTCTCTCCCCACCCCTTTTGAAAACCAAACCAAAACAAGCTAATATCCATTTTTATTGTCCTCCACCGCTTTCTCCCTTTTGGTGACCCACTGACATGGCTTTGTTTTTGAAAAAGTTCACACTTGTCTATTCTGTTTACTTGTTATTCGGTTCATTTTCTTTTTATTTGTTTTTGAAAGGTTCACACTTGTCTTTTTCTGTTTACTGATTTTTCGGTTCATTTTCATTTTATTTGTTTTTAGAAAAGTTCACACTTGTCTATTCTGTTTACTTGTTATTCAGTTCATTTTCATTTTATTTGTTTTTGGAAAATTTTCACACTTGTCTATTCTGTTTACTTGTTATTCATTTCATTTCATTTTATTTGTTTTGGAAAAGTTCACACTTGTCTATTCTGTTTACCTTGTTATTCAGTTCTTTTTTCATTTTATTTGTTTTGGAAAAGTTCACACTTGTCTATTCTTTTAACTTGTTATTCAGTTCATTGTCATTATATTTGTTTTTGGAAAATTTCACACTTGTCTATTCTGTTTACTGTTATTCAGTTCATTTTCATTTTATTTTGTTTTTGGAAAATTTTCCACACTTGTCTATTCTGTTTATTTGTTACGGTACATTTTCATTTTATTTGTTTTTGGAAAAGTTTCACACTTGTCATTCTGTTTACTTATTCAGTTCATTTTCATTTTATTTGTTTTT
Source organism: Conus ventricosus (assembly GCA_018398815.1). Classification (NCBI taxonomy): domain Eukaryota; kingdom Metazoa; phylum Mollusca; class Gastropoda; order Neogastropoda; family Conidae; genus Conus; species Conus ventricosus. The sequence continues at coordinate 92,170,976 of CM031610.1, forward strand.
GGAAAAGTTCACACTTGTCTATTCTGTTTACTTGTTATTCAGTCATTTTCATTTTATTTTTTTTGGAAAAGTTCACACTTGTCTATTCTGTTTATTTGTTATCCAGTTCTTTTCATTTTATTTGTTTTGGAAAAGTTCACATTTGTCTATTCTGTTACTTGTTATCCAGTTCATTTTCATTTTATTTGTTTTTGGAAAAGTTCACACTTGTCTATTCTGTTTACTTGTTTTTCAGTTAAATTTTCTTTTTATTTGTTTTTTGTAAAAGTTCACACTTGTCTATTCTGTTTACTTGTTATTCAGTTCATTTCATTTTATTTGTTTTGGAAAAGTTCACACTTGTCTATTCCCTGTTACTTGTTATTCAGTTCATTGTCATTTTATTTGTTTTTGGAAAAGTTCACACTTGTCTATTCTGTTTACTTTTTTATTGAGTTCATTTTCATTATATTTGTTGTTGGAAAAGTTCACACTTGTCTATTCTGTTTATTTGTTATTGGGTTTTCATTTTCATTTATTTATTTTTGGAAAATTTCACACTTGTCTATTCTTTTACTTGTTATTCAGTTCATTTTCATTTATTTGTTTTTGAAAGTTCACACTTGTCTATTCTGTTTACTTGTTATTCAGTTCATTTTCATTTTATTTGTTTTGGAAAAGTTCACACTTGTCTATCTGTTTACTTGTTATTCAGTTCATTTTCATTTTATTTGTTTTGGGAAAAAAGTTCACACTTGTCTATTCTGTTTATTTGTTATCCAGTTCATTTCATTTTTTTTTGTTTTTGGAAAAGTTCACACTTTCTATTCTGTTTACTTGTTATCCAGTTCATTTTCATTTTATTTTGTTTTTGGAAAAAGTTCAAAACTTGTCTATTTCTGTTTACTTGTTTTTCAGTTCATTTTCATTTTATTGTTTTTGGAAAAGTTCACACTTGTCTATTCTGTTTACTTTTTTATTCAGTTCATTTTCATTTTATTTTTTTTTGGAAAAGTTCACACTTGTCTATTCTGTTTACTTGTTATCCATTTTCTTTTTAAATTTATTTTTGTTTTTGGAAAAGTTCACACTTGTCTATTCTGTTTATTTTGTTTTTCAGTTCATTTTCATTTTATTTGTTTTTGGAAAAGTTCACATTGTCTATTCTGTTACTTGTTATTCGTTCATTTTCTTTTTATTTGTTTTTGAAAAGTTCACACTTGTCTATTCTGTTTATTTGTTATCCAGTTCATTTTCATTTTATTTGTTTTTGGAAAAGTTCACACTTGTCTATTCTGTTTACTTGTTATCCAGTTCATTTTCATTTTATTTTTTTTTTGGAAAAGTTCACACTTGTCTATTCTGTTTACTTGTTTTTCAGTTCATTTTCATTTTATTTGTTTTTGGAAAAGTTCACACTTGTCTATTCTGTTTCCCTTGTTATTCAGTTCATTTCATTTTATTTTTTTTTTGGAAAAGTTCACACTTGTCTATTCTGTTTCCCTTGTTATTCAGTTCATTGTCATTTTATTTGTTTTGGAAAAGTTCACACTTGTCTATTCTGTTTACTTGTTATTGAGTTCATTTTCATTATATTTTTTGTTGGAAAAGTTCACACTTGTCTATTCTGTTTACTTTTTAAATTCGGTTCACTTTCATTTTATTTGTTTTTGGAAAGGTCACACTTGTCTATTCTGTTTACTTGTTTATTCAGTTCATTTTTCATTTTATTTGTTTTGGAAAAGTTCACACTTGTCTATTCTGTTTACTTTTTTATTCAGTTCATTTTCATTTTTTGTTTTTGGAAAAAGTTCACACTTGTCTATTCGGGTTTACTTGTTATTCAGTTCATTTTCATTTTATTTGTTGTTGGAAAAGTTCACACTTTTATTCTGTTTATGTTATCCAGTTCATTTTCATTTTATTTGTTTTTGAAAAGTTCACACTTGTCTATTCTGTTTACTTGTTTTTCAGTCATTTTCCATTTTATTTTGTTTTTTGGAAAAGTTCACACTTGTCTATTCTGTTTACTTGTTATTCAGTTCCTTTTTATTTTTTTTTGTTTTTGAAAAAGTTCACACCTTGTCTATTCTGTTTACTTGTTATTCAGTTCGTTTTCATTTTTTTTGTTGTTGAAAAAGTTCACACTTGTCTATTCTTTTAACTTCTTATTCAGCTCATTTATATTTCATTTCATTTTGTTTCATTTATATTCTTAAATCTTACGTCTAGATACGAGACTGTCGGTCTACGCAACGCCCAGAGTGGCGGCAGCTTTCTTTGCTGCAGTGTCTGTTTCATTGTGTGCCCCCCCTTCCCGCAAACACTACTGTCTCTTCTTCTTTATCTCCTAATTTGTGGATGATGAATTCAAGCGCAGCAAATTTGTGCCCCTTCCACCATGAGCCGCTTAGTTTTGAGTCTATATAAAAATGCATTATTGTGAAGTATGTTGTGGGCAGCTGGTGAATCTTCTCCCCCCCCCCCCCTCTTCTCTCTCTGTGCGCGTGCATGTCCCGTCTCTCTTAAACAAAAAACAAAACAAAAAAAAAAATAAAAAAAGAAAAAAAAAAAGAAAAAAACTGAGGTTGTAGTGGGTTGCCACAATCTTACGTTTTTTTGCTTTCCACATTGTACACGCCCGCGCAGCCTTGCCAGAAAATGCCCCCCCCCCCCCCCCCCCCCAAATAAAAGAATAATCATAGTTGTCACGTATTAAAAAGTAGTAAAAAGTAATAATTATAGTTGTTACGTACTAAGAAGTAGTAAAAAGTAATCAGGCTGAACCAGTTTCAACTTCGCCGTAGGCCACGGTTGCCAAGTTTCCGTAGGCCACGGTTGCCAAGTTTGGGCCCACCCACCCACTGCCACCCTCACCGATTGATCATTTTACAGACTGGCAGCCGGTGGGATGCCCCAGAATGACCCCCTCCCTCCATCTCCCCCAAGTGAACTCCATGGAGCCATTGAGGGGCAGGCTAGTTGGGTGGAGACAGACAGGGACGGCTCCAGATTCTGGCTCCATTGGAATCACTGCAGCCCCTGACATAGGCAGGGAGGGACGGCTCCAGACTCTGGCTCCATTGGAATCACTGCAGCCCCTGACATGGACATCTTGAGAGAAATGAAGTGGAAAGCCCAGGGAGTGTGTGTGTGTGTGTGGGGGGTGGGGGGGGGGGTGGGGGGGGGGTGGGGGGGGGGAGCCACCAGGGTGGAGTTCATTTGGGGCCGCTCCGAACACACTTCATCATCGCTGGTGCCCAGTTCAGTTCAGTGGTTTATTTAATGTCTTTTCATCATCAGATGACATCAGACACTTAAACAAAACAAACAAACAACAACAACAACAACAACAACAACAAACAACAACAACAACAACAACAACAACAACAACAACAACAACCACCTCCACACTCAACTTATCATCCATGTAAGTACTTCCAACGCCACATCCGATATATGCATATTTACTTAAGTGAAATACCTGGTGGTACACAAAATTGTTGATCTTTATAAAATTTTTGCAACCTGTGACTGCGAAAAAACCATGGCTTTTCAGCAACATATGGACCATATAAGACAGCATTGACATTATCAAAGTTATTCATCTCAATGCCTTTCTCCTGATAGAGCGAGGTCAGCACTGAGCATTCAAACAAAAGATGACGCACAGAAATGTTTTCTCTGCAGACACAAGTAATACCATGAGAATATTTAGTGTTCCAAGTATTCAGCCTTAATTTATGAATTAATCAAACAATGTGCTTTGGGCACAATGGTAAAGTGGCCATTTTGTTTACTAAAATTCTGCTTTTGTATAAACTTGTACATAATTTGGATTAATTCACAAGGATAAATGTAAGGGATTGTTCAGTAAATTTTCAGCTAGTGCCCAGAAAAACTCCACGGTGAGCCAGTCAGAGCTTTTCACCTCGGACTGTCACTCGGGGCCAACTACCAGATTAGCTCCACAAGAATACGAGTGGAGTGTATTTAGGGCCTGTTCAAAAGTGGAGTGTATTTAGGGCCTGTTCAAAAGTGGAGTGTATTTAGGGCCTGTTCAACAGTGGAGTGTATTTAGGGCCTGTTCAACAGTGGAGTGTATTTAGGGCCTGTTCAACAGTGGAGTGTATTTAGGGCCTGTTCAACAGTGGAGTGTATTTAGGGCCTGTTCAACAGTGGAGTGTATTTAGGGCCTGTTCAAAAGCACCCCAGGCTGGGGGCAGTTCAACTGGCCCCGAAATAACTCCCGGGAGTCTTTTTGAGGACACAGGATGGACTCATAGTTCTGCCAGCCCCTCCGACTCCTCCTTCTCAAGATTTGCCATAGTTCACGGTGTTGAGTGAGCTGGGAACAAGCGTGTTGGACTTACTATAAAAGACTCCCAACAGAGCCTCCCCTCCACACACACACATTTTCTCTCTCTGTCTCACACATTCTCTCTCTCTCTCTCACACACACACACGCGCGCACCCTCTCTCTCACACCCTAACACCCACACATGCGCGCGCGCGCACACTTCAACCAACCAACCAACCGAACATAAAGAAACACATATTTCTGCAATAAATACAGGTAATCAAGGGGCTGACCCAAAGAGACTCCTCTCCGCCCTCCTTCTATCCCTTCTCCACCTAACCCCATTCCTTCTATCTTCCAATCTTCCACCCTTGGCCTGAAATTAACAAATGTCGGGGGGGGGGGGGGGGGGGGGGGGGGTGAGGTGGGTGTGTGTGTGTGTGTGTGTGTGTGTGTGTGGGGGGGGGGGGGGGTGAGGCTAAAAATAACACCATGAAGTCGTTCTGAGGATGACCATAAAAGACTCCCTAAAACCCAAACGTTCTAATCCGCTTTCCCCCAGTCTGGAAATAGCCCATGAACAGAAATGGACCTGATGCCGACAGTGTTGTTAGAGCCATTCTGGGACAGTCTGAACAAGACACCCCCCGAAGCCCCATCCACCCTACCCGCAAGTAAGGAAATAACACTACAGGTATGTCTGGTGGGGAAAGTAAGGCTGGTATGTATTGATGGAGTCAGTGTAAGGCACTCCCTGCACGGCCCTACAGCTCTGCACGGCCCGGCCCTACAGCTCTGCACGGCCCTACAGCCCTGCTGCGGCACTAAATGCTCCCTGCACGGCCCTACAGCTCCGCACGGCCCTACAGCTCTGCACGGCCCTACAGCCCTGCACGGCCCTACAGCCCTGCACGGCCCTACAGCTCTGCACGGCCCTACAGCCCTGCACGGCCCTACAGCCCTGCACGGCCCTACACGGCCCTACAGCTCTGCACGGCCCTACACGGCCCTACAGCCCTGCACGGCCCTACAGCCCTGCACGGCCCTACAGCTCTGCACGGCCCTACAGCTCTGCACGGCCCTACACGGCCCTACAGCTCTGCACGGCCTACAGCTCTGCACGGCCCTACAGCCCTGCTGCGGCACTAAATGCTCCCTGCACGGCCCTACAGCTCCGCACGGCCCTACAGCTCCACACGGCCCTACAGCTCCGCACGGCCCTACAGCTCCGCACGGCCCTACAGCTCCGCACAGCCCTACAGCCCTGCACGGCCCTACAGCTCTGCACGGCCCTACAGCTCTGCACGGCCCTACAGCTCCGCACGGCCCTACAGCTCCGCACGGCCCTACAGCTCCGCACGGCCCTACAGCCCTGCACGGCCCTACAGCTCTGCACGGCCCTACAGCTCTGCACGGCCCTACAGCTCTGCACGGCCCTACAGCTCTGCACGGCCCTACAGCCCTGCACGGCCCTACAGCTCTGCACGGCCCTACACGGCCCTACAGCTAGGGCTGGGCGATAATATCGATATGTAGTAAAATATCGGTACGGACATGCCACGATACAATATATCGATACGGGTTGCGGCGACCGATATACCATAACAGAAGCAAAACCGAAACTAGAACCGAAAGCAGTTTCTAAGAATTTGTGGGCTCTTCTGCGAACTGCACGGACTTCGTGTAGGCGTATGTGACAGCTATCTTCTCTTGTCAGCTGATATTTCGAGAAGTGCGAGAGGACCAGAAGATGGAGTACACGTTCTGCCAGTTTGTGGCAAATACTAAAGGAAAAGCTGACGTATGGCGTCACTTTGGACTTTGAAAATGCAAAGCGGACGGAACAATTGTGGAAAAGACATGTTTTTGATGCTTTTAGCTGTAACATTCATCATGAAGAAATGTATTTGAAATTTGCCGATATATCGTTTGAAAATATCGATACGGCCAAAAAAAAATCGCGATAATATCAATACGTTTTTGCGACGATATCCCAGCCCTACCTACAGCCCTGCTGCGGCACTAAATGCTCCTGCACGGCCCTACAGCTCTGCACGGCCTACAGCCCTGCACGGCCCTACAGCTCTGCACGGCCCTACAGCTCTGCACGGCTCTACAGCTCTGCACGGCCCTACAGCTCTGCACGGCCCTACAGCCCTGCACGGCTCTACAGCTCTGCACGGTCCTACAGCCCTGCACGGCCCTACAGCCCTGCACGGCCCTACAGCCCTGCACGGCCCTACAGCTCTGCACGGCCCTACAGCTCTGCATGGCCCTACAGCTCTGCACGGCTCTACAGCTCTGCACGGCCCTACAGCTCTGCACGGCCCTACAGCTCTGCACGGCCCTACAGCTCTGCACGTCCCTACAGCTCTGCTGCGGCACTAAATGCTCTCTGCACGGCCCTACAGCTCTGCACGGCTCTAGAGCTCTGCACGGCCCTACAGCTCTGCACGGCCCTACAGCTCTGCACGGCTCTACAGCTCTGCTGCGGCACTAAATGTTATCCAGGCACAAAAATGGTAAAAAATGTTGTCCCTGGTACAAAATATCACCCCTGGTACAAAATGTCGCCCCTGGCACAACATATCAGCCCTGGTACAAAATGTCAACCTTGTTACAGAAAATGTCAACCTAGGTACAAAATGTCAGAACAAAATGTTATCCTGGTACAAAATGTCCCTCCAGGTACAAAAGGTCGTCTTGGTACAATATATCGCCTGGTACAAAATGTCACCCCTGGTAAAAAAAAAAAATGTCATCCTGGGTGACAGTCTATGCCGACGCTGCGGTACAAAATGTCACCCCTCTACAGAAAGTCACTCTGGTTGACACCCTATGCCGGCAGGTCACATTGTCATGTCTATCATGTGTCACCCTCTACAGAAAGTCACTCTGGTTGACACCCTATGCGGCAGGTCACATTGTCATGTCTATCATGTGTCACCCTTTACAGAAAGTCACTCTGGTTGACACCCTATGCCGGCAGGTCACATTGTCATGTCTATCATGTGTCACCCTCTACAGAAAGTCACTCTGGTTGACACCCTATGCCGGCAGGTCACATTGTCATGTCTATCATGTGTCACCCTCTACAGAAAGTCACTCTGGTTGACACCCTATGCCGGCAGGTCACATTGTCATGTCCATCATGGAAGAAATTGTCGCCTTTTGTCAATGCTCGATTTGGGGTAGGATCCGACTCGTCAATAGTATTATGTAATCCAGGTGGTAACGATAGGGTAGAGGAGATGAGTATACCTAATGTTGATTAACGGCGGATTTGGAATCAGCTTCAGCAACAAATTCTGGAGATCGATTATGAAATTCTATGGCCAGTAATATTGTCAGATTAGCACATGTCCATATCGGATATTGTTTAGCGCAACGCGTAGACACTCACTCACAGTGCTGTACAAAATTACATACATTCATTCACTGGCTCATATTTGACATGTACAGTGGTATACACGTTGCACATGAACAGTATTCTCTCATCCTACCCATACATACTATCTCAATAGTATTCTCTCATCCTACCCATACATACTATCTCTATATCAATGCAAGCATTATATATGCAACTTGTTATAGAAGAAATGTCCGTTCTCTTTTTAAGTCCGTTTTGAGTGTCGTGTGAGTATGGGTGTCCTAGAGAAACAGGAATATGTTCCATGTAGCTGGTGCATAGATACTAGCACAGTCAGGTATGTCAGACAACTCGCTCTCCTACACCACCACCATCACCACCACCGCTGAAAGCCAATGCAGGCGTTCCTTACATCCCACCAGTCTGGATCGATCTCGCCAAGTCCATGCAGTCACAGCTGGCGACAACTGGTTTCCACAGGGGAGATAAATACGTGACCTGCCGAAACATAATATCACCCTGGTCTTGAAATAGCAGACATTTCTGGAAATGGGTGAACCTGAAGCCAAAAATGTTCACGGGAACATCTGGCGATGGCCCAGAATAACCGCCCACCCCCTCATCTAACGCTCCCCCCCCCTCCTCCTCTCATCCCTGCCCTGCAGTAACAAGATTTTTTTTTCCTTCAAGAGAGGCAGCTTGAGGTTAAAACTGTTGACGGAGTCAATTTGGGGCAGACGATCGAAAGCCGAGGCTGACCCGCGGTCTACGATATTACCTCTCTCCACCCTCTCAATCTTCAAACGACATGTATTTCTGGAAGGTAATGAACTTCATGCTAAATGTTGTGATGAAGTCATTAAGGGGATGACCCAAATGAACACCGTGTGAAGGTCTACCCCCCCCCCCCCCCCCCCCTCCCACGCCAATCTCATTCCATCCTCACTTCTCAGCCTCGCCCGTTTTACGGTGCGGGAATTATTGAAAACTAACACCCGAAGGCCTAAACACACAGATAGTGCCCCCCCCCCCCCTTCCCCCTCCCGGCTATCCAAAACAACTCCCATCTTCTTAACTCTAAATCTGTCGGGGGAAAATTATGGATCATTTCAAACAGATTTGAAATGATCAAGAGTCCCCTAAATTTTTGTCTTTAAATTCAAGCCCACCTCTCGTCTCATAAATGCAACAACTAGCAATTTACTAAACATGCAATGTCTGGAACAATCATGATATTCCAAGAAAAATGGGTTGGGGTTAAATTGGGGAAATGGTGCAGTTTGAAAAAAATAACAACAGCAACAAATCGAATGCCCTGGAAAAAAAAACATTTTTACAGGAATTCAATGTTTCTGGGCCGACTGTGACGAGTCAACGCAGAGCTTGAAGCCACGTCCAGTACCGCAGAGCTTGAAGCCACGTCCAGTACCGCAGAGCTTGAAGCCACGTCCAGCATTTATACCGGCACCGTCTCTTTTCCCCGAGAGTCACCCCAATCCCCACACACGCGTGCGCGCGCGTTCCAGCTCACAAATTTGTGCATGTGCTTGTGTGGACGGCATAATAAACATTTTGTTTTAATACATATTATCCACACTCTGAATGCAAGCACACACACACACACACACACAATCTGCGTTTATGCACAGGGGAAATGAGATGAAAAGATAGTGCTTGCTCACTCGTGCTGTGCCAAGAACTGTATGGAGATTGCATTCGGCCATGTATGGAGATTACATTCAGCCATATTATATAAAAATTCAGCAATACAGATTTGCATTCGTCGACATCACAGCGACAATTTATTTCTTAACGACAGGTAGGGAAACATTTACCCGGCTATATGCCCACCCACTCATAACACGCTTCGCTTCAATGACAATAGACCCCCCCCTCCTCCTCCTCAACCCCACCCCCTCTCTTTCATTGACTTGGCAAAGCGGCCAGGGACTAATAACACCTCCTAAGCCGCCCACGTGCCTGCTTGGAATGGAAGCCAACGAATTCCCCTTATCAAACAGCTCACTAGTCGGTCACACGTGTAAATGCATGCGCAACATGGCGTCATCGTGAACGGTCCTTGAGCTAGAAATAGTTTTGTTCGGGGTGGGGAAAAGGTGAATAATGACGGAACGTGGACAAAAGCCGTCCGTGTGGGCACCAAGCCAGCCCAGTCTGGCACCGACCTGTTCCAGCAATGACAAGAAGTTGAAGACTTATTCCTGACTTACGGTTTCAGCGTAGCACGATGCAAGGCATTGATACACGTGCAATTTTCTTCTCTCTAGGAGGCATTATTTTGCATGCTCCAAGTCCAGTGATACATGTGCGGTTTTCTTCTCTCTAAGAATTATTTTGCATGCTATCAATCCACTTCTCTCTCAGAGAGACATTATTTTTCATGCTATCAGTCCATTCTCTCTAAGAGACATTATTTTGCATGCTGCAAGTCCAGTGATACATGTGCGGTTTTCTTCTCTCTAAGAGACATTATTTTGCATGCTATCAGCCCACTTCTCTCTAAGAGACATTATTTTGCATGCTATCAGCCCACTTCTCTCTAAGAGACATTATTTTGCATGCTATCAGTCCATTCTCTCTAAGAGACATTATTTTGCATGCTATCAGTCCATTCTCTCAGAGAGACATTATTTTGCATGCTATCAGTCCATTCTCTGTAAGAGACATTATTTTGCATGCTATCAGCCCACTTCTCTCTAAGGACATTATTTTGCATGCTATCAGCCCACTTCTCTCTAAGAGACATTATTTTGCATGCTATCAGCCACTTCTCTCTAAGAGACATTATTTTGCATGCTATCAGTCCATTCTGAGAGACATTACTTTGCATGCTATCAGTCCATTCTCTGTAAGAGACATTATTTTGCATGCTATCAGCCCACTTCTCTCTAAGAGACATTATTTTGCATGCTATCAGCCCACTTCTCTCTAAGAGACATTATTTTGCATGCTATCAGTCCATTCTCTCTAAGAGAGACATTATTTTGCATGCTATCAGCCCACTTCTCTCTAAGAGACATTATTTTGCATGCTATCAGCCCACTTCTCTCTAAGAGACATTATTTTGCATGCTATCAGTCCATTCTCTCTAAGAGAGACATTATTTTGCATGCTATCAGCCCACTTCTCTCTAAGAGACATTATTTTGCATGCTATCAGCCCACTTCTCTCTAAGAGACATTATTTTGCATGCTATCAGTCCATTCTCTCCAAGAGACATTATTTTGCATGCTATCAATCCACTTCTCTCTAAGAGACATTATTTTGCATGCTATCAGTCCATTCTCTCTCAGTGGCAATATTTTGCAAGCTAAAAGGCATTATTTTGCATGCTATCAGTTCACATACAAACATCGCGCTTGCTCTGTATCAGGGCTTTGGGTAAGATTAAAAGAGAAAAAAAATGTTGAGATACTGATCCGCTAACTAAACGTAGCAAACACCAAAGTCACGAGCGACGAATAATCGTAATAAAAGAACTTATCTAACGCTGTAATGCTATCTTTCTTTTTTAAATTGAATATTTAAGCCTTTCAGGCATGTGTTCCCCCCATCTCTCTTCTTCATCCTGCCCTCTCCTTCCAATTCCCTCCTTTTGTGGAGAGAGAGAGAGAGAGAGAGAGAGAGAGAGAGAGAGAGAGAGAGAGAGAGAGAGATTAAAGAGAAAGGATAGCAATGAGAGAGAGAGAGAGATTAAAGAGAAAGATAGCAGAGAGAGAGAGAGAGAGAGAGAGAGAGAGAGAGAAGAGTCAGAGTCACAGACTCAAACGACACGACCACCTGTTAAACAGCTTTATTCCCTCTATACAACATAATATACACTTTGTGCTCGCTTCTTCCTCACTGAAAGCAGTCACTCGCATTCACAACATCTGAAGGTCTCTAGCGTGGAAACCACTTTCTGCATCTGTTGAGGAATTTACAACAAAGCAAATTAGAACCATCTGCTGTGACAACACTGTAGCAGCTACATTCAGCTACGATACATTTCAAGGAAGCTACACGTAGTGTGCGATTCCTATACATGGGGCCGTCAGCTCAGCTTCCAGTTGAATTCTGGGGACTGCGCAATATTTCACTATCTTGAATGCAGAAATCAAATCGACGTACTGGAAAAGCAAAAAAAAAAAAAAAAAAAAAAAGAAACAGGACTAACGGATCAGATCATTGCCAGTGTGGTATAATATACAGACTAACAGTGCGTGCGTTGGCGTAAGCACGCAAGTACAGTTCAAGTGGTTACTGCTCTGAAGTAAGATGGATTAAGATGGATAACAACGAAGACCCCCGGCCCCAACAACACAAACATGCAAAGCACACGAACTCAGCTTCAGAGACAACTGAACAGCCTTTGTCTTATGTCACATGAAATCCACAGCCAGAAATGATCTACACACGCCCTCAACACAAGGGGAAGAAAACAATGGTTTGGGTGCATTTTCAGAGAGAGAGAGAGAGAGAGAGACAGACAGACAGACAGAGAAAGAAAAGAAGTGCCATGATACTGCGAATGAAAATTGGCTTTGGAGAACATCTTTGATCGCACATCAGCCAATCAACTGATCTACCCACTGTCCTGTTTCGTGACAAACTGGTTTCTGCAGGCAACTCAAGATGCCTTTCCTTTCCTTCTTTCTTTTCCCCCTCTAATAAAAAAAAAAAGACAGCTCTGCATGTTAACCTGAAATGCCTTAGCTCTACCTCTGTTCCTCAGACTGTAAATCTCTTCCGATTAAAGGCTTGTAAAGACAGCTCTGTATGTTAACCTGAAATGCCTTAGCTCTACCTCTGTTCCTCAGACTGTAAATCTCTTCCGATTAAAGGCTTGTAAAGACAGCTCTGCATGTTAACCTGAAATGCCTTAGCTCTACCTCTGTTCCTCAGACTGTAAATCTCTTCCGATTAAGGCTTGTAAAGACAGCTCTGTATGTTAACCTGAAATGCCTTAGTTCTACCTCTGTTCCTCAGACTGTAAATCTCTTCCAATTAAAGGCTTGTAAAGACATCTGTCTTTTCACCTGAACTCCCTTACATCTAATTCTGTTTCTCAGACAGTAATCTCTTCCGATTAAAGTCTTGTAAAGAACATGATGCGTACTGAAAATGTGGACAGGCCACCTTTAGCATCTGTACGTGACGCTCCATTACGGAGATTAACATATAATCATTAAAGACTTTCCAGGCTAACGAGTAAAACGAATGCATGAGCTGGGACCAAACAATAAAGTTATGGCCCTTGGAAGTAGGTCTCCGTGCTGGCGCCATTTTGAGACAATGGTTTCAGAAGTCTTAGCCATCCCCATCTTGAACGTCATCTGCCTAGGAAACCAGTTTTAGCTACTTCCGCTAGTGGTTCAAAGCAAATCCTGCCACATGAAATAGCTGAGGAGTTAGGAATACAGGTCTGTCAACATGTCCAACATGTTCCCGACTGGCCCACCCCGCACGTGCTGCAGCTTGTTGCTACCACGTGAACTCCATCTCTTGCCCACACTGCTTCTTTCGGTCCCTGACGGTGAGGTAAGGTAAGGTGATGTTGCTTATAGCCCAGCCGACCGCAAAGGGCCCTTATCAGGGTGAAAATGCCCGTGTGCGATATGGCTGGTTCGGTATTGGACGGTCACAATGATTCTAAACAAACACCAGCAGGAAACTCCGACATAGAAACTTTTTTCATTTCCTTTATCACTGTCATCAACCTCATGCCTTGGACAGTCACCGATTCAGATGATCTCGTCATGTTGGAAACAACGATACACTGCGGACAACGCTGGTGTGAACGTACCTTGTCTTCTCTGCATCCCCAAAGCTCCCATGCAAACAGGTCGAAGCATTTATATTACTCCCGCAGCTTATCAATACTATTTAGACTGATCTAACTTTATTGTATAGGCTTTAGTTCATTGGTCATTATCACATTTACTTGCTCCCCGTCCCTTCCTTCTTGGAGGAAACAAAAGACATGATTTTGACGGGCGTTTCCTGAACAAAAGAATTCCAGTCACGTAATCCCATCAACATAGGCATCTTTTTCCTTCCCTGCTAACACGGTGAGCAGAACTTGTAAACTGCTTGTCACAGACATCTCAACACGCTGCTGAAAGACCAAGACATCTCTGGATAATGTTGCTTATAGCCCAGCCGACCGCAAAGGGCCACATCAGGGCTGTGACATCTCTGGATCCTGCATTGTTATGACTATCAAACACAAAACCAAAGAGCCAATGCAAACACACACACACACACACGCACGGACACAAACACACACGCACTCTCTCTCTTTCTTTCTCTGTTTCCCTCAAACACACTTAGAAACACATGTTTAAATACGCAGTGCCCTTTCCTTGGAATATAATTAAAAACAAGGAAAGAAATGTTACAGCCAAATCAATAATTATGTTTATGGATTACAGGTGGAAAAGAAACACAATAAAAACCTCAGTCCACTTTGCATTTCTGTACCTAAAGATAACAGCATGTACAGCTAGGTATAGATGCTTCAATCAGACAATTCCATAGTTCTGTGTGTGTGTGTGTGTGTGTGTGTGTGTGTGTGTGTGTGTGTGGAGAGAGAGAGAGAGAGAGAGAGGAGAGAGAGAGAGAGAGAGAGAAGAGAGAGGAGAGAGACTCTTAAAAGCAGGAAGTAAGAATGTAGCACATCAACAATGAATGTAAACAGTTGACAAACCAACTGGATATATCGGTCATACTGGCAGGCATTATATATCAACAAACATTGTATGAATGCACACACAAACATGTACTTCCCAATCTAAAAACAAAGTTGCTTACTAAGAAGAGCAAAACCCAGCGAGAGGGGAAAACTCTCATCATTGTTTTACCAAGTACAATGTGTAAGATTATGATCTTGTATAAAGAGAACTGAAATGATTAGCATTCTACTGTCAGTGTATCAAAAACAGCCCCTTGACTTCCCCCTGGCTAAAACCAAACACACAAACATTCAAGCAAGCAAGCAACAAAAAACAAAACAAAAACAAAAAAAAGTGTATAAAAATGTTCAATGACATGATGAATTCCCATTTCACAGACCCATCTCAATGAATCAGAGAGAGAGAGAGAGAGAGAGAGAGAGAGAGAGAGAGAGGAGAGGAGGAGACGGAGGGGGGAGGGCGGTAGGGAGGGTGTATGTGGATAGAAACATATATGAGTTTTAATGTGGTACGTGTACACATGAGATATTTGTGTATATATACATGTGTGCAAATCATCCGATTTATGTGTACACAAGGTTGTGTTTTGTGTGTGTGTGTGTGTGTGTGTGTGTGTGTGATAGTATGAATACGTGTGTGATGTGTGTGTGTGTGTGTGTGTGTGTGTGTGTGTGTGTGTGTGTGTGCTGTGTGTATGTGCATGCACGTGTGTGCTTGCATGAATGTTAAAAATATGATGACCCAATGCATGGTGACAATTTTCTATGAACATAGCCAACAGCTGCAAAAAGACGGAACAGCTTTTAGGGATCATAGAACATCCCCCGCCCCCCAGTCCATAAACCAAACATTTGATACACTAGGACATAACAGTAACCCACAGTCCATAAACCAAAACATCTGATACACCTGGGACACAACAGAACCCCTCAGTTGATAAACGAAAACATTTGTTTCACTTGGGACACAACAGAAATCCTCAGTCGATAAACCAAAACATTTGTTGCATTTGGGACACAATAGAAACCCCAGCGAATGAGTGAAGACATTTGATACACTTATGACGGAACAGTCTAAAACAAATGGAGCACTTTGGACACGAAACCCCACAGTCTAAAACTGACATTTGATGCATGTCAGACACCTCAGCATCCTGAAGTGACCAACGTGCGATACATTTTGGACACGACCCCACACCTCAATCTTTAGACTTCCAACAGACTTTGGACTCCAATACAAACATAAGTGCTATAGGCTGAAGATTTACGTTTGACAGACACCCTTGAGGTAATACAGCACCCCCCCCCCCCCTCTCAAAGCACAGACACTGAACACAACAGGAACCCACAGTCTGAAAACACAGACATACGACATGCTTTGGACGCAAATATGACTGCCACAGCCTAAAAACACAGACACTGGACACACTTTGATACAACAGCAACCTACAGATCCTACACAACAAAGCGTTGTCTTGTGGCCACTTTAGCCCCTAATGTGTACCCACAGTCTAAAGCACAGACATCCGACACACTGATGTGTACCCACGTCTAAAGCCACAGACATCCGACACACTGATGTGTACCCACAGTCTAAAGCCACAGACATCCCACACACTGATGTGTACCCACAGTCTAAAGCCACAGACATCCGACACACTGATGTGTACCCACAGTCTAAAGCCACAGACATCCGACACACTGATGTGTACCCACAGTCTAAAGCCACAGCATCCGACACACTGATGTGTACCCACAGTCTAAAGCCACAGCCATCCGACACACTAATGTGTACCCACAGTCTAAAGCCACAGACATCCGACACACTGATGTGTACCCACAGTCTAAAGCCACAGACATCCGACACACTGATGTGTACCCACAGTCTAAAGCCACAGACATCCGACACACTAATGTGTACCCACAGTCTAAAGCCACAGACATCCGACACACTAATGTGTACCCACAGTCTAAGCCACAGACATCCGACACACTGATGTGTACCCACAGTCTAAAGCCACAGACATCCGACACACTAATGTGTACCCACAGTCTAAAGCCACACAATCTAAAGCCACAGACATCCGACACACTGATGTGTACCGACAGTCTAAAGCCACAGACATCCGACACACTGACTACACATGAACACACTAAAGTGAGCTGCTCTGCAGAGGTTTTATCACACAGATATGTTCTGAAGGAAAGTATGTCCCAAGGTCCCCTGTCTTCTCCTGAACAACAGTACATTCTAAGAAACCATCTACACAGCTACAAACAATGAACAACAAAGGACACAAAAACGCCGTGCACAACACCAACCATGACAAACTCCGATCAAACATTTCAGATAATTTTTTTCCCTAGCAGATTGCAATCACAGTTATAACTTGTTTTCTTTTTTTCTGAAGAGGACCAGAAAACCAGTTGTGCCTGGAGTGACAAACATGGTATCATTCAACATATCAACAACCGAGACTTTCAGTGAAACCACCTGTTCCACTTCCCCATACAGAACCGGGTAGCAATAACAGAAGCTGTGCTTACACAGCGAAGGATGGACAACGTAACGCTTGCCGTGGGCCATGTTGAAAACAATGACACTGCACAGTTACCACACACCAACACGATTACACCAAAGATGTACCAACCCAACGGCACCGCCCACACCAACAGGATTACACCAAAGATGTACCAACCCAACGGCACCGCCCACACCAACAGGATTACACCAAAGATGTACCAACCCAACGGCACCGCCCACAGAGAAGTATGCGCGTCTTACAATGTGCAAGAGCAACAAGCTGGGATTCTGTGAAGAGAAAAAAACCCCAACAAAAAAAAAAAAAAAAAAAAAACATGCATACCTGGCAAGTGGTTAAAAAAAACACACCATGAAACATACAAACAAAAGCAAAGTAGTCTAAACAAAAAAAGAAACAAAATGAATTCATAATGCATTGCAGAATGAAAAAGGTTTGGACATCAATTTTGTGCAAAAGAAAAAAAAAATGGTGCCAGTAAAATAAGAAGAAATGAAAATGAAGAAAAGCTGGGAGTAATAAGAAGCGCCATGTTGAAAAAGAAAAGAGAAGAAAGCAATGCATTTGCCATACACATGACATCTAAGAAAGACAGCGGAGGGCAGTGGGAGGAACAGGGCAAGGACCCAGGGACAGGACTTGGGGGGAAAAAGTAGCTGCTTGCGTAATAGGGAGGGAGGGAGCAGCGCCTTTCTGCCTGCCCCCTGGCAGAGAGAGAGAGATTGGATGGAAGGAGGGGGGACATTCACATGATGGCCGACAATGGCAAGAGAGAGATGGATGGAAGGAGGGGGGACATTCACATGATGGCCGACAATGGCAGAGACAGAGATGGATGGAAGGAGGGGGGACATTCACATGATGGCCAACAATGGCAGGAGAGAGATTGGATGGAAGGAGGGGGGACATTCACATGATGGCCGACAATGGCAGGGAAGAGACTGGATGGAAGGAGGGGGGACATTCACACATGATATGGCCGACAATGGCAGGAGAGAGATGGATGGAAGGAGGGGGGGACGGATTGAATGAAAATGAAGGATGTGGATCTGAGAAGGAAGGAGGGGGAGGAAAAGGTGAACAAAGATGGGACACAGATGGATAGAGAAAAAGCAGAGAGAATACGGCTATTTGAGGGAAAGAGGGAGAAAAAGCAGAGAGAATACGGCTATTTGAGGGAAAGAAGGGAGAAAAAGCAGAGAGAATACGGCTATTTGAGGGAAAGAGGGGAGAAAAAGCAGAGAGAATACGGCTATTTGAGGGAAAGAGGGGAGAAAAAGCAGAGAGAATACGGCTATTTGAGGGAAAGAGGGGAGAAAAAGCAGAGAGAATACGGCTATTTGAGGGAAAGAGGGGAGAAAAAGCAGAGAGAATACGGCTATTTGAGGGAAAGAGGGGAGAAAAAGCAGAGAGAATACGGCTATTTGAGGGAAAGGGGGGAGAAAAAGCAGAGAGAATACGGCTATTTGAGGGAAAAGGGGAGAAAAAGCAGAGAGAATACGGCTATTTGAGGGAAAGAAGGGAGAAAAAGCAGAGAGAATACGGCTATTTGAGGGAAAGAGGGAGAAAAAGCAGAGAGAATACGGCTATTTGAGGGAAAGAAGGGAGAAAAAGAAGAGAGAATACGGCTATTTGGGGGAAAGAGGGGAGAAAAAGAAGAGAGAATACGGCTATTTGAGGGAAAGAAGGGAGAAAAAGAGAGAGAATACGGCTATTTGAGGGAAAAGAGGGAGAGGAGACAGAGGATGGGAGAAAAGGAGAGAGTGACTGATAAACAGAATACAGGAATGTACATCCACATTTTCTATGTTCTGAAGATATGCATGCGTATTTTCTATTCCCTACATTCACACACACATACACGCACACATCAAAACATCCATATTCTTTTTCTCTCTCTATGGATATAGGACAATGAAGATTTTTTTCCTTCTTTCTGCTCTTCAAGCAGAAAGCTGAGTTCCCCCTTGTCCGAAGACATACTGGTGTGATAAGATAGATGCAGAGAAAATAAACCCACAAAAAAAGAAAAAAGAAATGAAGACAAAACCCAAAGTTGAATCTCCTGTGGTCCCCTGGACCCCCCCCCCCCCCCCCCCCCTGTTCAATGTCT
>CM031610.1:92190322-92217940 GCA_018398815.1 Conus ventricosus
CTTAGTGACTCACACTTCCTCTGCCTCCCTCTCCCCATCTGCACATCCAGCTGCTTCATCACCTTAGTGACTCACACATCCTCTGCCTCCCTCCCTCCCTCTCCCCATCTGGACATCCTGCTGCTTCATCACCTTAGTGACTCACACATCTACTGCCTCCCTCCCTCTCCTCATCTGCACATCCAGCTGCTTCATCACGTTAGTGACTCACACTTCCTCTGCCTCCCTCCCTCTCCCCATCTGCACATCCAGCTGCTTCATCACCTTAGTGACTCACACATCTACTGCCTCCCTCCCTCTCCTCATCTGCACATCCAGCTGCTTCATCACCTTAGTGACTCACACATCTACTGCCTCCCTCCCTCTCCTCATCTGCACATCCAGCTGCTTCATCACGTTAGTGACTCACACTTCCTCTGCCTCCCTCCCTCTCCCCATCTGCACAATCCAGCTGCTTCATCACGTTAGTGACTCACACTTCCTCTGCCTCCCTCCCTCTCCCCATCTGCACATCCAGCTGCTTCATCACCTTAGTGACTCACACAGTCCTCTGCCTCCCTCCCTCCCCCCATCTGCACATCCAACGTTTCATCACTGCAGTGCACCAGACATCATTGCTTTCCTCCCTCTCCCCCCATCTGCACATCCATCTCTGTCAGCACCCCGATGCTTCACAAATGCTTCTCCCTTCCCTCCCTCTGTAAATCAACATTTTGTTTTATCAGTCGTTACTTTTTTTTTAACCTTAAAAAAGAAAAGATTTGCACCTGTCCCATTTAAGTTAATTTATCCGGACTTAACGTTTTTTTTGTGTTATTAACCAGGTCCAGTACTGACTGGAGTGATGGCGCCTTGAATATTTTCCTCACCTTGTTCATTTCGACTTTGAATATTTCCTTTCTTAACTATTTTGAGTTTTCCCCAATTCTTAGTCTATTTCTTCATTATTCTGACCCAATTTCTGTCTTTTATCTTTTATTTTATCCCCTGGCGTGTCCAGTGCTGACTGGAGTGATGCCGCCTTGAATATGTTCCTCACTTGTCCATTTCCGACTTGAGTTTCTGGAACATGTCGTTGCTTTTGTTGATGGTGCCCTGGAACTCCTCATACCGCTCCTTGTACATGTTCAGCTGCACAGGTGGGGCAACATCATCACACCCTCATGCAGACACCACTCATCACACATACTTATGGACACAATAAACTGAAAGATGGACAGCTGCACAGGTGGGGCAACATCATCCACCCTCATGCAGACACCACTCATCACACATACTTATGGACACAATAAACTGAAAGATGGACAGCTGCACAGGTGGGGCAACATCATCAACCCTCATGCAGACACCACTCATCACACATACAGACCCCCAACAGTACAGGCACACAGACACTGTAATATACAAATCAAAACGACAACTACTAACCCCCCCCCCCCCCCCCACCTTATAACACACACAACACACACACACAAAAACACTGTAACATTGGAAGGTGGTACATGCCACTTCATATACACAAGCAAAATGTGCATATTGATGTAAAATTTCTAAATGAACATGTTTTCATTTAAGAGCTGAATATCAGAAGCCCAACTGATGCTCTTGAAAATGAGCGGACCATTTTCAAGTGAATTGGCACCTCTACCTTACAATTTTTGGCCACATCGGACAGGCCATAAAATGTTTGTAACCAAGCTAAGCAATTCCCTGATTTTATGGACTAACACACTCAAAATAATTTCAACAGACTTGTTTACCCTAAATCTGCTATTGATGCACGTTTCAATCAAAATCAGTGTATCTAAACAAAGTGTGTGTACACATCTCCCAAAGTTTAGTAAAGGTATCAAAATCAGTGTATCTAAACAAAGTGTGTGTACACATCTCCCAAAGTTTAGTGGAGGTATCAAACTCAGTATATCTAAACAAAGTGTGTGTACACATCTTCCACAGTTTAGGTAAAATCAGTGTATTTAATACAAATATATGTACACATCTTCCAAAGTTTAGTGGAGGTATCAAAATCAGTGTATATAATACAAAGTGCGTGTACACATCTTCCAAAGTTTAGTGGAGGTATCATAATCAGTGTATATAATACAAAGTGCGTGTACACAGCTTCCAAAGTTTAGTGGAGGTATCAAAATCAGTGTATATAATACAAAGTGTGTGTACACATCTTCCAAAGTTTAGTGGAGGTATCAAAATCAGTGTATATAATACAAAGTCTGTGTACACATCTTCCAAAGTTTAGTGGAGGTATCAAAATCAGTGTATATAATACAAAGTCTGTGTACATATCTTCCAAAGTTTAGTGGAGGTATCAAAATCAGTGTATATAATACAAAGTCTGTGTACACATCTTCCAAAGTTTAGTGGAGGTACCAAATCAGTGTATATAATACAAAGTCTGTGTACACATCTTCCAAAGTTTAGATAAAAGCAGGGATAGAATGGGGGTTGAGGAACTCCCACATTTTTGTCAAAGTGGAAGATGAGCGGGATGGGGAAGGGGGAGGAAGGGGTGTGTGATTTTCCTCTACCATTACTGCAGAGGGTAAAGCGAGACCTGCTGAGTCACTACAACAGAAATGCAAATTATTTTCAAACCCGATTCCTCAGCATATTTTGACACAAATTCATGCTCCCTTGTCAGGGTGTTTTTAAAACTTTGACTTTAATTCAATTGCAGGCCCTGCAGTTCCAACACATCGGCATGTCAAAGATTCAGGCACAGCCAGACATGATTTCTGACATGAGAGTTAGTGAGGGTTGTCACTCTCTGGTCAAGCACACCAAGAGAATACAATGGTTACACACCACAAGTGCAACAACTACTCAAGAACTTTATCTGTAGATTTTTGTGTCAACGTTTTTTCTTTTTGTTTTTTTATAGTTCATCCTACTCATTGTAGTTTTGTCAAATGTGTAAAAAAGACGATGCAGTTGTATGGATAAACAGATCTGCTTCAAGCCAGCATATGTGCCGCTGCTCCCTTATTCACAACCTTTACTTCCGCACGAAGCACCAGTTCATGAGAACTACCTCTGATTGTGTACTTTAAACCATATTGAAAACATTAAAAAAAAACCAAAAAAAAACCCTGAAGTTTTTGCCAGGGCAGTGTATCCTCAGTTCTTTTCTTTTTTTTTTTCACTGTTCAGACCAGGTTTAAGTAAAGTAAGCCAAGACTTCTCTACAGTCACACATCAGACAGAAACATCACCAGCTAGTACAGCCCATGGACACCTGCATGTACACACCAGCCACAAATGGACAGCCGTCCACTGTACACACAGCCATGGACATCCGTCCACTGACACACACACAATGGACAGTCCTGTCCAGCTGTACACACCAGCCACAAATGGACAGTCCTGTCCAGCTGTACACACCAGCCACAAATGGACAGTCCTGTCCAAGTCCACTGATCAAAATAAAGAAAATCAGAAGTTTCACATCCAACTTGAAAGTCACAAGATGTTACTTCAAAATAGTGTTTTCATTCAGTTCTGTATAATTTGCCTGTAACTCACATAGTTTCTGTTTTTCTTTGTTATTTTTCCCTTTAAATGACGATACCAGAGTAGTGAAACAGCCCCCTTTCCCCCCCTAAGCATCCTGAAACAGCGTCCTACAGATCTCCAAAACTTCTGTTGATTTCTCTTCAGCTATGGCATGTGTCCCATGCTTTGGAATGTTCAGATCAAACATTACATGAACATGTACAATATACATTATATGTATATAATCATACACATATACTTATGGATATAGTATATAGAAAAACAAAACAAAACAAAGGGGTCTTCAGATGTCAATGAAACTACTCCATACATAGAGTTCCACTGGTCAAAATCAGGCCAATCAAACTGGGGTGCTTGCTTGAACAGTGCTAAGTACAGGGGCATAACTATATTTCATAACTTTTACTATGTCAATGTTAACACACACACATACGTGCGTGCACACACACACACACACACACACACTCACCTGTGCTTCCAACATTGTATTTTTCTTTTGTGATTCTGCAGTTTGTATGAGAAGCTGAAAAGGGAAAAAAAATTAATTCACAGGGCTGAAAACTGTTCTATTTTGATTCTAAGTCACCTTAATATGAAACAGATGTATTCTTCACTTCAGAAATATATCTGTCAAATGTTGTAACATGTTTTTACTTTAAACCTTGTAACACATGTAAAAATGAATATCTTTGTTTTTTAGACTACGCACACATACATACATACATGAACACACATGAATATAGACGCATGCACATGCACACATGCAGGGTTGTACATCCACGTCGGACATAGACCGATTGCACATGCAAAATGTCCGATATAACTGGCAGTGAAGAGGACAAATGTCCCATTACTTTGCCGAAAACGCGGTCACTGTCCGATAGCTTTCCGATGCTCACGGACATGGCACCGGCCGTTTATATCAAGCCCGCATAATTATTTGAGTCCGACCGTTGTACAGAACTCCAGTCTGTAACTTTAGTGTAAGCCCACTGCCCAGTGCAGTGAATCACTAGGCCTATTACTAGTCCCGTGTGCCACTGGCAGTCTAAGCTTAGTGGCGAGCCGTGGCGGTCTATTTTTAGCTCGTTGGCTTGCAACTCTGCCTCCCTGACTCGCAGAGGCTGAGCTAGCGAGGTACACGGCTCACAGCTGAGAGCTCGCAGCCAGCTTGTGTCAGGGTTATTTTTAGTGTAAAGCGGCTAAAGAGCGATAAGCCTTGTACTTGTTACGTGTTGTAGGCCATGTAGGCACATGTTGCTGAAGCGGAGACTGGAAAGGAATCTCAAGAAAACGGTCAAGGAGCAGATGTACCCCAGGGACAGCACCTTGACACTCTGGCAGCTCATTGCCCGCTACCACCAGCTGGAGTTCACCAACCTCAAGAAACTGGCCCAGCTTGCCATCACCCTGCCCGTCCATACAGCTGATGTAGAAAGAGGGTTCAGCACTCAGAATTTGATTTTGACAAGTCAAAGGAACAGACTGACAGCAGAAAACCAGGCCATGCTGATGAGGGTGCAAATGGAAGGACCAAGTGATGTCAAGGGGGAATCAGAATGGGTGTTCAGGGTGACAGAAAAGTGGGGAAGAAAAGGAAAAGAATGCTCTTCAACCAAAAAGACGACTCCACATGAATCAATATTGTACTTGAATACAAGCATAAGCAATGAATAGTGATTTAGGAAAGACACTGCCTCTGTGTGTGTGACTGTGTGTGTGTGTGGACTAGTTTTTAGTATGTTTACCAAACATGGCTTCCCACTCTAGGAATATAGTCAGCTTTTGTAATACCATTTTTGTGTGCATAAAACTTAATATACATTCAATCTGGCTTGCGTTCAAAATGTCCGATTGATTTTGTTATGAAGAGGACAAATGTCCTATTACTTCAGGGTGGTCCAGGACATTTGTCCTATAGATACTGCTAAGGATGTACAACCCTGCACATGCTCAGACAATAAGAACTCAATACCTTAACATGTAAACATATACATGACACGTAATTCTTTAGTGATGGACACCACGCAATGAATTCTTTCCCTGCTGATGGATGTTATTTCATTTCATTTTATGTCTCTTTAATGTTAAAGTCTATTACATATCTCTGTTTTCAATTCAAAGCATGAACTTTGCTTTCAGCATGTTTTTGAACATGTCATAGCTAATGTCAAAACAGTGCTGTGACATTAAACAACAATCTGACTGACCTACAAAAAAAATGTCTGATATTCCTTGTTCTAAGCACTTTGTGTTAAAAAATCATCTCTTATTCTTTAAAGGTAAAACTTGCACTTAAGAGTGACAGCATCCATTAACTGGTAGAATGAAAAATGAGAAGTTTCTTTTTTTTTGGGGGGAGGGGTGGGGGGGGGGGGGGGTGGGGGGGTGGGGGTTGGGGGGGCTACCGTCACATACACAGAGCAGGCCGAGGGGAACAACATTGCCATGATCAACACACAGCATGTCACCAAAGAATGTCCATGCTGACACAGGTTGTTATCACTCCAACGTTCCTCCACAGAACAGTTATCATCTGACTGACGGTCAAGAGTCTTCCACAGAACAGTTATCATCTGACTGACAGTCAAAAGTCCTCCACAGAACAGTTATCATCTGACTGACGGTCAAAAGTCCTCCACAGAACAGTTATCATCTGACTGACGGTCAAAAGTCCTCCACAGAACAGTTATCATCTGACTGACAGTCAAAAGTCCTCCACAGAACATTTATCATCTGACTGACGGTCAAAAGTCCTCCACAGAGCAGTTATCATCTGACTGACAGTCAAAAGTCCTCCACAGAACAGTTATCATCTGACTGACGGTCAAGTCCTCCACAGAACAGTTACCATCAGACTGACGGTCAAAAGTCCCCACAGAACAGTTATCATCTGACTGACGGTCAAAAGTCCCCCACAGAACAGTTATCATCTGACTGACGGTCAAAAGTCCTCCACAGAACAGTTATCATCTGACTGACGGTCAAAAGTCCTCCACAGAACAGTTATCATCTGACTGACAGTCAAAAGTCCTCCACAGAACAGTTTATCATCTGACTGACGGTCAAAAGTCCCCCACAGAACGGTTATCATCTGACTGACGGTCAAGAGTCCCCCACAGAACGGTTATCATCTGACTGACGGTCAAAAGTCCTCCACAGAACAGTTATCATCTGACCGACGGTCAAAAGTCCTCCACAGAACAGTTATCATCTGACTGACGGTCAAAAGTCCTCCACAGAACAGTTATCATCTGACTGACGGTCAAAAGTCAGCAGTTGTGAAAGCTCAGTCACTGCTGACCTCTCCCTTCTGTCCACTGCCACACCAATCTTTCTTCTCAGTCACTGCTGACCTCTCTCTTCTGTCCACTGCCACACCAGTCTTTCTTCTCAGTCACTGCTGACCTCTCTCTTCTGTCCACTGCCACACCAGTCTTTCTTCTCAGTCACTGCTGACCTCTCTCTTCTGTCCACTGCCACACCAGTCTTCTTCTCAGTCACTGCTGACCTCTCTCTTCTGTCCACTGCCACACCAGTCTTTTTTCTCAGTCACTGCTGACCTCTCTCTTCTGTCCACTGCCACACCAGTCTTTCTTCTCAGTCACTGCTGACCTCTCTCTTCTGTCCACTGCCACACCAGTAGAGAACTAATAAATATTCATTCTGGCTCACCCGGTCTCAACCAGTTTCGACCGGGTGACGCCAGAATAAATATTTATTAGTTCTCTGACAAGTAAGACTTCAATAACCAAAAAAATAACGATTATCTACAAACAAACATACTGTGTAGGATTATTAGGGGAAAGCAGCAGTGGCTGAACACACCCCATAGGGTAACGTAGGGGAAAAGCAGCAGTTGCTGAACGCACCCCATACACAAACGGTGGAGCAGGTAAGCCTTTAATTGCTAATTATCGACCTGCCTAAGGACTCCGCACTATCAGAATACTGCAGAGACCCGTCATTAGGTTGACACCCGATTACTTAATTTGTGGTGTCGGTCTTATGACTTTGGCAAGGTGTAATACCATGTGACCGGACATGACGATCTTGAATCAGCGCCCTCCAACTAACGCCTCTCAGTTTATCTGTGACTTCTAATGCAGACGGTCGTGTTTGTTCACAGAGGAACGGCTTTTTGCTATAAGTGATTGTGTTTTATTACAACTGTATGGCAGAGTATCTAAACAAAAGAAAATCAGGCGGGCCCAGTTCTTTAACTCCTAAGCCAAAGAGAAGTATTGCTTTTTTGGAAGGTGAGGAGAAAGAAAAAACGAGAACTTACTATTGATGAACTACACAAGCACCTTGAAAGCTTGTTAATTTAAGACAGAGATTTAGCCAATATATTTGAAAGAGATGTTGTTAACTTTGAAAAGCTTTTAACTTTGAAGAAATGATTTTATTCAAAAAGCTCCAAATGTTCAGTGACAGGTGTACTACCTAGTAGTTCAGAAAACTTCTCCACCTTGTGGTGTTCGCGACACAACGGCAAAGCAGACGACACGGAACACGACTCGGGCTGGGCCCAGACAGGGCCGGTGTTGTTACTGGCTAATTATAGGTTAGGTCGTCCCTGTGGCCTCAACAGCCTAGCCTTCGCTGCAGCGTAACCGTTACTATTTTTAGAAGCCCGTCACTGGCAAAACCGTTTGGATTCGAACGGTTTTTAAAAAATAGTTCTTACCTCACCTGCTTCAACGTCATGCTTCGCCGTTTGTAACAGTCTTGTTTA
The DNA here is from genome assembly GCA_018398815.1 of Conus ventricosus. Taxonomy (NCBI): domain Eukaryota; kingdom Metazoa; phylum Mollusca; class Gastropoda; order Neogastropoda; family Conidae; genus Conus; species Conus ventricosus. The sequence continues at coordinate 92,198,592 of CM031610.1, forward strand.
GCAAGGCCTGAGCTGAAGAGGGAACTTGGCACTCTGTCAAGCCAGCGCTCTAGTAAGAGCGGTCAAAGGTCATCTGCCAGCCGATCGATGAAGGATTATTTAGGAGTTCTACGTCAAGGAACTGGTACTCTGCCAAGCCGGCGCTCTAGTAGGAGCGGTCAAAGGTCGCCAATCTTTATTTAGCAATATGTAGAAAGGTAGATCAGAAAAGGAAACGTTCATTGGCTGCACTCCAAAACTGGTCTTGAAGGGCCAACTTTGGCATTAAGCCAAGCGGCCCCGGCAGAGGCGGGAGTGTGTGTGTGCGCGATCGTGTTTGTATATATGCTGTTATCGTTGTTGTTGTCGCTGCTGTCATTGTTGTTGTTTTACTGATAATAACTATATCATATTCTGAACATTTGTTTCTTATAAATAATTAAAGGTGCGCGTACACACACATGCACACCCCCCACCCCACCCCACTCCACCCCCGCCCCACGCATGCACACACTCAAGTCACTTCTAAGTTCTTAACTTAAGTCACCCTAAGTCACTTCTAAGTTCTTACTCAAGTTCTTAATCAAGTCGCCCCAAGTCCTTAATTAAGTTTTTAATCAAGTCACCCCCAAGTTCTTAATTAAGTTCTTAATTAAGTCACCTCAAGTTCTTAATAAGTTCTTAATCAAGTCATCCTTAAGTTTTTACTCAAGTCACCTCAAGATTGTAATTAAGTCATCTTTTAAGTACAACCAAGTTCTTATTCAAGTTATCTTATAATTATAAAAAAAAAACAATACAATCTATGTTTTTATCTTAAATAGTAGATGTCTAATATAGTACACACACGCCTCAAAAAACGCGTCATCGTCGAGGATGTCTTGCTCAGCGTCTTTAACACGAGATTGGTTAGCATAGATCTTAATGAAGTTCTTACATTGTAAGCAACCGCACTGATTACAATTTTGGTCTATGGAAATGTTTTTTATAGACTCCATGTCTTTATTTATTGACTCCATCATTTTAAACAAATAATAATCCGTCATGATCTATTTTTATCAAAGAAACAAATTTATTTATAATAAATCAAAAACCAATCTAGTATGGTAGGATTGTAGTATCAATAAATTATTAATGCATTACAAATGGATCAAAATCATCTTTTGTTGTTGGCGGTTCTGGCATGCTTTTGTGTTCGGCTTCTATATTTAGTGGTGGAGATTGCTCGGACTGCTTTGGTTTTTGGTATCTTTGTTTATATATTTTATAACCGTAATAACCACCCCCAGCAACAATGCCGCCAATAATGACACCTTTAAGAAAATTTTGTGAAGACTTTGACAGTGTTGGCAACCCAGTTGTTGTAGGTCCTGAATCAACTTGTTCAGGTATTGAAACAACTGGCTGCGGTTCTTGCACTTTTTCATTATGAGTTATATTATGTGATAGTAATTTTAATTTTGCTTGTTTGTTCCACTCTGCTAATCTTTTTCCTGATGCAACACGTCCAGGATGAGGATGCTTTTTACGGGTCAGAGAACAGATAAATGTCTGTTCTGGGCCACTTGCTCCTCCACCAAGTTTTCGGGCGAAAGTGCCCCAGGATTGGCATTTATACGTTCTCTGACAAGTAAGACTTCAATAACCAAAAAATAACGATTATCTACAAACAAACATACTGTGTAGGGTTATCCGTTTTCAATACTAATTTACTAAACTTTTTAGATTTCAGTTTTTGCTTAATCCTGTGTTTTTCCTGGTCATTTTCAATAACATCATTTTCGCGCAAACATTCTTCAATGAGTCTTTGTCTTTCATGTGAAATAAAACTACAGTCTTTAACTGTTCTCTAAAGTCTTTTAAAACCGAGTTATATTTCTGGCATAAAATCCACACACTTATCCCAGCATGCCTTCCGCTGAAAGCTAGTTTCGACAAAGTGTTTCTCCAGACCTGCCTACCTCATGTTGTGCTCATCAGTAATAACCACAGAGATTTTCAGTAATTTTGCATTTCCTTCAGTAATTCCACGGACGCGTAATACACGGCGTTTTTGAACAAATAATGTGTACAAAACTCCAACTACATTTTTAACATTGAACAAATAATGTGTACAAAACTCCAACTACATTTTTAACATTTTAACAAAAAATATAGGCCTAAACAGTAAAAAAGGAACAAAAACAACAAAGCAGAATTAAAATACCTTGGGATGATGGCAGATGACGGACTCAGGACAGGAGTTTCAGGTCAATTCAAAGGTGATATACTTGACAGTTTGTAACTTACACAGCAGTCACCACAGATGACACCACTGATGAAGAACCTAATGTACAAACCCCCCCCCCCCCCAAAAAAAAAAAAAAAAAAAAATATGTGTCTGTGTGTGTGTCCCTGAGCTGTGCTGACAAGATAGTGGCGAAAATGAAAAGGACCTTTTCATTTTCGCCACTATCTTGTCAGCACAGCTCAGGGACAAGTTGTTTTCGCAGATCAGCTCACACAACAGTCTTTCTGCGTTGGTGATCTTCCGTGTGTGGGTCTGACGGCTGCTCTCGCTGGATTTCGTAAACAACGATGTGATCTTCTGACTGGAGGCACTCGCAGCTGTCTCTTTGTGCATTTTCTCCGAGATATGGCGCTTGCAGTCATTTGCTCCCCCATGTCCGATGGAGAAGTCTGAATTGCACACCGAGCAGAAATGAGTATACAAATCCAGGTCCATGACAAGGCCAAGTCCGCGTGTATTTACTTCGGAACACTTGCTTCTTCGCCTTTTCCGTTGTGGCACAGTGGTTTTCGAACCCTCGTCATCGGTTTCATGCAAACGTTTAGAAGATTTCTCCGCCATTTTCACAATCGCCGCAAAAAATCTGTTGAAACTTTGTCTTACAATGGCTGAACAAAAAGCTTCGAATGGCGCGCACAGATGTGATGGCGTGTCGTGTTGGCCCACAGCACCACATTGACCAATCGCAAGTTCCGAACTATCTGTGGTTTCGGCTTGATCAAGGGAAGTTACTCTGCGGTCTCGGAAAGGTCTAGCAGTCGACAATTTTTTCGAGTCTGAAATTTGCGTAGTTTTTCAATTTTCTTTTCCGTAATTTCGCACGGAAAATCGTACCTCCGTAATGGGGTTAATTTCCGTAAAATTACGGACGATTACGGAAGGGTAGGCAGGTCTGGTTTCTCTTTTTAACTATGTCTCTTTCTGCTGAACAGTCATCTATAATAAATATTTGTCTGCGTTCCTTCAAACAGTCTATAAAACTGTTCTAAACACTCACTCAGTTTATTGCTAGGGTTAACTAAATATATGTCATCATCTGTCCATATAAACCTTCTATTATGATATGCTTTGTTCCATTTAGTGTTGACAGAAAACCACAATATGATTAAAATTATAACGATAAACTGTTTGTAACAGGTCGAGGATAAATATTGTTTTTCCACAACCAGTCTGCCCACAAATCAATGAGCAATGAGGAGTTTTTGTCATAAAGTTTAACTGCTCCATATTTTTATAACAGAGTTAATCTAATTCAGTTATTATTTTTATCATACTCTCCGTCAAAACTTGTTCAGTATAATAAAACCCTATGAGGCCTAAATGTGTAAGATAATCCAATTTAGTCCTGTAAGATTGTTTCTATTTAAGTCAACAGTGATTTTGTTGCTTGTTGTTATGATCTTAATATCCTCGCCATTGTGAAGAACGACGATGGTAACGTTAAGACGTTTAACGTCTAAGTTTTGCCAGCTAATATTAATTCCTTTTATAAGGTCATCACTAACGCCCACAACCCCATCCCTCTCCACATCTTTAAAGACAGAAATTTCAAATATCATTGTGAACTGTCTCCTAATTTTCTGCTTGGAAAGAACTGTAATTTTGTAGAAGCTTTTTTTACAACTGTTTCTTTTCTGTGGAGGATGTACTGTTTTTTCCCATACGGGTTATTTCAATTTCTTTCCGACTATTATCGTCCGTATAAGACTTACATGTAAAGGGCCAGAGTTGAATGCTTTTCTGAAACTTTTTTGACGGCTAAAATATGTAAATGGGCTTATAATTCAAATTTTATTTCCCATTCTAAATATGGTTCTAAGTGCCATTTGAGGTCAGGTTTCGAACTATTTTATATATTCATACTGGCCAACATTATTTGCTTCTAGATTGCGTAGTTGTGTTCTAGTTTAGGAAACCTTTTGTGTCGTCAACCTCTCTTGCGTTTATAATCACCATCTTTAGTGTACTCAAAACCATACAAATGTGCCTATTCACCATTCTGTTCAAAGTCCGCAACGTCTGCAAGGTCTTTTAATTCTAAAGTTATACACCTCACAGGCGCAAATGTAACTCCTGGTTCTTCTGGCCCACGCGACATTATTTTTTAGTAGCGTATTATTTTATTTCCAAACAATGTGCAGGTTATCACATTTCACGACTTTCCCTGTTTTGTCTTTGATTTTTATATTAAATGACCCGACCCTCCCACAAACTAATCTTTTAAACTGTAATTAGGAATTGTATAATTTCATAATCGCAATATGCTGCTTTCCCTGACGGAAGAGCTCTTAAAACAGTTGAGGGCCTTCCATCATATAAGTTTTTCATCAGTGCTCAGCTCATCCAAATGAACATAGAGTAATGAATGTAATGCAAGATCGAGCGGATTTTCCCCCCATAAGTAGTTTTTGTCTGGCCAGCAATAAAACTATGAGTGGGTAAATTGCTAGTTGTAAAGCCTAACATTTTAGCTAGCTCTCTATCAAAAAAGTAAGATGTTTCTTCTTCTTCAGCTTAAATGTTAACATTGTTTTAGATTTGCATTGTTAAGTTTGAGAGTAATGTCAAAGTTACTCATTGCTTCTTTTAGTGAGCAAAACCCGTAATAACCATCAGTATTGTTAACTGGCTCATTTTGGTCCCTGCTCTGTTAACTTTTAGAACCTTATTATTCTTCTTGGCTTTGCTTATATTAAACCATACGACTTTGTAGAATATTTCATGAGCGCGACCGTTCTGGTCCGCATTCGTTATTAATAGCATGTTCTAAAAACGAAGGGCGGTCTTGAGTTGTTATTGTTACAAACATTTTTTAAAACAAATTAAAAATGAGTGCATTCAAATATACTGATGCAAAATATCTGTTGGGGCCGCACTACAAATCTTAAAAATATAACAACTGGCACCCTCGACATTTCTGTGACCCAGACTGTCGCTTTTCATAAAAAGGTGAGTACTCCATGAAGAGCTATCTAACCCCCCATATTAAAAAAGACTACATCGCGAAAGCGTGGTTTAGTCATCCGATGCAGTTTTTATCAGAACCAGTTAAACTTTGCTGTGTTTTGTGCATCAACTGGGTGTGGAGTGTCGTATGCTGATCACTTAAATCATCCTGATCCTTTGGTGAGGTCAGTGTACAGATTTCATTTTTATTACACCTTTAGGCGTATTTTGACTGAACTGCGAGCGCCATTACCAAATGACAAACCGTTTAATCCATTCAGCAACATAATAGACATGAAGGCTTTTGAAAGGATCTGTAACGAATTCAATATTAACACCAAGACGGACTTTAGACAAAAGTTGGATCTTAATCATGGTCTAGGCACCCCTTATTTTGGGCATGCACAGAAAGTTTAAATTTGACTGGAATCCTCCTTACACATCTTTCTCTCAAGCGCACAGCTTTTCACCTTGGGTCCATAGAGCAAGAGCAAAAACACATGGACAACATTTATCTTAGACACTTCTAAGGGCCTAACTAGGGCGGGAATAGAACGAATAAACGACTCTATTCGTACTTACGTTTGGTGTTTGCTAGGGTCGCAAGCACAGGCAAGATCAAGCATAACTGATCCTTCTACTGGCTTGACGCACAAAAACAATACTTAGCAAATTTAGAGGACGCTATTAATTCTACAGTTGATTTACCTTCAAGTATTAAAAGATACCAAAATGTTTTACAATACGCAAGATCGAAAGTAGACTTGCTGTTGGCACTGGTTTATACATGCTGCCTTCTGACCTCAGACTCCAGGTAGGAATAATAATAAACTATAATAATGAAATTCTTATAGCAGGCAATGAACAGAAGGTTGGACAAACGACATAAATTCTGAGCCAGTAATATTGCAAGCAGTAAAAGAACACCCAAGAATAAGTCATCTAATCCCGAGGCCCAACCCCCAAAGCCATTGAAGACTCAGCAAAGCTCGCGGACTCTGTTCGCGATGACCATGAATATGAAAAGACAGCGCTTGTTCTTGGATTAACTGGCCTAGGATACTTGGTCTTTATCTTACTAAATATTAACCCAACTATTAAGAGAACTAATGACCATAAATGCTCGGCCATAAAGCCAACTACTTTGCTTGCAGTAGACAAAAGCCAGCTGACAATACCGCCTAATATACCGGGTAAAGAGTCTATAGCTTTACTGGCTAATTTTTTTAATAAATTCGCAAGATGATCAAGCTGTTTTTTTACCCATGATTATCAGGGTGGAGGCGATGCGACGGAGGCACTAAACTTTGACCTCACCGCCGCCTGTAATAGCCATCACCAGTGTACTTATTGCAAATCCTAAGGCTGTTATAACGCTTACTAATGTGACTCCTTGCTCTCTAAACAGTGTTCGTATTCGTTCTGCTAGTGTCGTGTCTTCATATAAAATTCTTTGGATAGTTTCTCTTATTCTGCTCACTTGAGTTCGTAATTGTTTTCGGTTAGTAGACAGCACTTCTAGTCTTGCTGATCTCTCTTGTTCAAGATCTTTTAGTCTTTGGGCTATTCTTTCTTTAATATCATGTCCTAAGTTGGCGTCATCAGCCTCAACGAGTTTTCTTTTTCTCTTTTTATATGCTCATCTAGTTCACCTAGTTTTGCTAAATTGTTTGTTAATTCGCCTCTGATGGTTCTTAAGCATGATCAAGGGCTAATAATTCTCTCATAGGTAGCGGCGAGTCGTGTATAGTCTTTAACGCTGTTTTCTTCTGAAAACTGGATTCTGCTTCTATTACATTTATTAATTCACCTGCTGATTGATTTAATTCTTTAAGTTCCATGTTTTGCATTTGGTTATCTGTCGGGAGTTCTTGCAGTGTGTTTTGAAGTTTAGAAACTGCCTCCGCCCTTAATTTCGTCTAACAAGACCAAGGCGATTTTGATCTTTCACACTGAGTCTATTTCTAATTGAACCACCGGCTAAAAACTTTGATGGGTCTTTTTTAGTTGTAAGCTGAACAAGTTGTCCTTGGTCGTCTCACAAACAAATGGTCATCTTTTACTTCAAAATCATTAGGGTCTATAAATTCAGGAGGTTTCTTGGCCTAACTTTGGTATAATAGATCTGGCCTTACTTTCTGTTAATTCACGCCGCAAAGAGGGCCCCGAGAGATGTTGTACCAAAGAGTCATTTCACTCATGTCGTCTCCAGAATCTAAAACATCATAATCTTCATCCTCAATGCCTGCCATGTTTTTAAATAATTAACTTTTTATTTTGTTTTATAAAAAATGCCACAATCATATGGCTCGATTCTTGACCCGCATAGAAGCTGAAAGAACCCCATGGCGTGAAGGGAAATAAACGGAATATTACTGTCCCAAATAATCCATCTACTATTGATGCAGATCAAATTCTTACTGTCAGATTTCCAGACTTAGGAGCGGATGATTTGATTGTGCCGGGCTCTGCACGGCTTACTTTCAAAATAGAACTCGATTCAACAACAGACCCAACCAGAACAGTTGTTCAGAATCTGGGGCGGGCAATTGTTAAGAAAATTTCTGTAAAACTTGAGGGAAAGAAGTATTTTCTTTAAACAATGCAGACATATTTTTAACCTATTCTGATCTATGGCTAACCGCGAATGAAGGGAAGATCTTGCGTTTCAAGGAATTGGTAATGAAGAAGCACTAAAACTTAGAATAGGCGCCGAACTCGCCTCAGGTGCAAAGGCAGCAAAAGGCTTTAGCTGTAAGTTATGCGTTTGGAAATCGCTTTTCCATTCCCCTAGATTTTGAGTTGTTAAAAGCGCATGCCCCATACCTTCAAGGGTATTAAAAGACAGATTGTCATACGAACTAACTTTTAATGACTACAAACGTGTTATCAATCATCAGACACCGAAGCAAAGTACAGCATTTCTGACATCTCGTTAGAGTTTGATGTTGTTAGCAACTCTAATTTAGCAATGCTGATTGGGCACCAATATGAGTCATTAGTAATAATTACGAAGCAGTGCGCCATCATTCAACATATCCTAAAAGCAGGCAGACGCTATATGGAATTTTAATCTTAGTGTCGCAGTAAAATCGCTCTTAAAGGTATTTATTGCTGTGCGAAGATGAAGAACCATTCGCAAGAGCAAGTGAAAAGTTTTTATAATCCAAAATAACGAAAGTACAATGTTCGATTGATGGTAGTCCTAACCAAATCTATGCTAGCGGACTTAGGCCTTATCATCATTTTGGTGAAATAAGAAAATTGTTTGGGGGTGGGAGGGGTAGAAGTCCAACAGCAGACCTTGCGTCTAAAGATCTACACCTTCCAGTGTTAGGCTTGATGATTATTTAACATCACAATACGGTTTATGGATTGACCTAAGGTCAACAGAGGATAATCAGTTGCATGGAAGCGGGAGAACTGTTAGAGACGTAATAAACATTCAATTGATAAAGAAGAGAAGCCGTTAAAAACCCCTTAATGTACATTTGTTTTTATTATATGATGCACAGCTAAATATTGAAGCTAACAGATTTAAAGATGTACTATACTAAATTATTTTTCATTTTATAAAAAGCATGTCTGTTCAGGTTTATCCAAATGTGCCTACAGCCCCGCCAAAAGAAGGATAGCAGGCAATTCTGCTGTTATAGAAACCCCTGAAGTAAAAAACCTTCAGATTAACAAACATTACACAAATGCAACAAAACTAGAGCAGGACCCTTTCAAATACAGCAAAGCCAAACGAAGGTATTCTGCTGTCTTTAATGCTGTTACCTATGTTAATACTGGAGCATCGACTATAAGTGCTCTATCAGCAGGAACGAGTGTAGGCCTCTTTAGCAACAGCGTTGGTGCACCCGCAGCTTTCCCCTAGGTCGGTTTGTCTTTAGCTCTCGGCCTGTGCTCATTAGCTGTAGGTGCTGCTAGCAAAAAATTAAAAACTAAACTCCAAAAGCACACAGCTATGGTTCAACATAATAACAGCTAAACTTAGTTCCTTCAAGCTGATAATAAATAAAGCGCTAGCTGACTCAACATCACGGAGAAGAATTTAATCGTTTACAGGCCGATTTGATGACTACAAAAGACAAAAGTTTGATCTTCAAAGAAAGGCGAGGGCAAGTTTTTCTCAACAGCCAGACCCTGAGCAGATAAAAAAGGAATGCTTAAAAAAAGTAAACGAAACTTAAACTCTGTTCTAAACAGCTCACATTAACAACACCAAAAGGTGTTTTATACTTTAGTTTATGAGTCCAAGCGCAAAAAGACCGTTGATATTGATTCTGATTAAGTATTTTTTTTTTAATTTAAATAAATATTTTGGCTTAGAAAAGAAAGACAGCATGGCTAAGATATAGAAGGACAAGACGAATTGTTTGAAGAATGCTTGAGAGAGAGCGTTTATCAAGAGCACTGAATGATATTGATTTAGAAGTTATTAACCCAACAAACGTACAGGCAAGCGTTGTTCATGCTATTCTCAAGTTCCAAGTAAAAATAACAATAGACCCACGCGTTAAAGTAATGTTAGCTGTTTTAATTGACTATGTAACAATAAACGAAGAAAATCTAGAAGTCTGGGTCTCGACTAAACAACAGACTATTCTTTCCTCTAATGACTTAACACCCGGTTGGGCAGACGAACTGCTTACACAGTTTGATGAAGCCGCTGAGGAAGCTAAAATGAGAGGCTCTGGCTGGTCAGAGGGCGAAGTCCTAGAGATTAGATTAAAACAGGCTAAGTATGCGCCGATTGTAGGCAAGGCTTACATTCCACTACCTCGGGAGTTGGCTTTAAAGAGAGCAGTTGTAAACATAAAAAATTCAGACAACAATATGTTTCATGTGGTGCGTTCTTGCAAGGCTGCATCATGTTCGCGAACACGCAGAGAGAGTGACTAACTATCGGCAATACGCCAAAGATCTTAACTTCAATGGAATATCCTTTCCTGTTAGTGTAGACCAAATTGATCAGTTTGAAGAACAAACAAACCCAATAACTGTTAATGTATACACATGGGATGAGGAAACAAATTTGGTGCCAATTAAAGTGTCCAAGAACAGTCCAACAATAGGCGAACCAGCCAAAAGTCATGTGGACTTACTCCTAATGTTTTCGCCAGAAGGGCTGCCCCATTACACATTGATACGCACAATGAGCAGATTATTGGCACATACTTCAAAAAACACTAACATACAAGAATTCTGCAGAAAATGTTTAACAAGAATTCCATCTGTGCAAGCCGCGAGTGAACATATAAAACATTGTAAAAGTTCTGTAGACTGTAAGACAGAACTAACTACGCCCCCCTCCTGGATCTAAAGTTAGTTTTAAGAACTGGAAACGGCTGCAAACAAGTCCATACGTTGTTTATGCAGACTTTGAATCACTCATTGTTCTTATGAAGGCCAGCACCACAAAAACTTCGAAAAACAGTCTTAATGAGTAATCATCAGATTTTGTTCATTTGCCTTCATTATTGTCAGGTCGGATGGCGTTTATTCAAACCAGAATTATATAGAGGACCAGATGCTGCAGAAACATTCTTAAAACGCATGCAGCAAGTGCGTAACGCCTGTTCTAATAATCTAAACTTATCTGAAATCATAATGGCGCCTGAAGACCAACAACAGTATGACTCAGCCACGCATTGTTGGATTTGCGGTTTAGAGCTAACGCCCAAGAGTGTAAACCCACAGTAAGAGACCATGATCACATTAGTGGAAAGTTCAGAGGAGCAGCACACAGTAAATGCAATCTTCAACTAAAGTTTGAACCAAAGACATGGAAGCTGCCCATCTTCTTTCATAACTTGCGAGGTAACGACTCTCATCTTATATTGCAAGCAGTAACCAACCCTTCATGTACATGCCTTGCACATCATCAGAAAAGTACATGTGCTTTATTCAAAAATAACATGTCTTTTTATGACTCTATGCAACAACATGATGGGTTCATTAGAGGCACAACATTCTTAAAGTCCTGCCCCAATAACGTAAAAATATTTTGACCAACTCTCGTTAGAAAGGGTGTTTACCCTTATGAGTACAGGAACAGTTGGGAAAGTTTGACGAAGAGACGCTTTCCTCCTAAAGGCGCTTCTTTTCTAGAGTAGAGAAAGGACATCACGACTTCCGATTACCACATGCTCAAGAATGCTTGCAAAAGTAGATGTAAAACGATGGGATCTCTCATACTCCTATTTATGCAGATGTATGTTTGTTGGCGAACTCGTTGAAATTATCAGAATACCGGCATGAAACATTATAGCCTGATCCCCCGTCCATTACATTTCTGCCGCCCGGGATGAATCTGGGACGCTTTCTTAAAGTTTACTGGAGTACGAGATTGATTTTTTGTCAATTTACCAATGATTCAGATGAGTGAAAACGATGCTGTAGGAATTAGTAGGGTCGCAATCATTACTGTAAAGCAACCAACAAATACTGACGACTATGATCCAAGTAAAGGTCAACTATCTCATGTTTTAATGCAAACAATCTGTAGGATGGGCATTGGCGCAATCGCTTCCATACCAACTTTAAAATGCACACAGTACGAATAATATTCAAAAGGCATTAAGTGGTTGACACAGTGTAAAACGCCTATCAGCAGCGCGGCTTCATCTAAAAGTTGACTAGAATATCCCTCATAAACTCCATGACCTGCATAATAATGACTACCATTTGCAGCAAAAAGTCTAAAGATGATCCAAGAGAGCCCCTAAACTTGTGCCCAATCTTCGAGGCAACAAAATTATGTCTGTCATTACAAACTTCTACAATTTTATTTAAGACATGGTTGAGTTAACAGCAGTTCATCGTATAATTGCTTTTGACACCCAAAAAGAAACAGTTCATGAAACCATACATCATGAAGAACACTGATCTCAGACTAAAGCCGCAGACTTCAAAAAAGACTATTTCAACTGATGAACAACAGCTTGTTTAAAAGACTATGGAGTATCCCACAAGCGCAAAGATGTCAGATTGGTCACCAGAGAGAACGAAGCAATTAAGCTGACTTCAAAACCTAATTATCAGGACTTCAGAAGATTTCATGATCAGCTTTTTGGCATAATGATGAAAAAAAAGAAAGTCAAATTAGACAAACCTGTATTTATTGGGTTTACTGTTTTAGAATTATCAAAGCTTTTGATGTTAGAGTTTCTTTATGACTACTTTAAGCCCTCGTATCCTGAGTCCAGAGTACTTTACACAGATACAGATAGTTTTGTTATAGATATCCCTACTGAAGACATCTATAAAGACATGGAAACGAAGTGGCTAAAGGACATGCGGGATGGTATGACACTCGATTACCCTAAAGATTCGCCTTTACATTCAATTACTAAAGAAGGTTTTAGGAAAGATGAAGGATGAATTATCTGGAAAGGTGATCAAGGAGTATGTGGGGTTAAGGTCAAAAATGTACAGTATTTCGAGCCAGGAGAAAATCATTAAGAAAGCAAAGGGAATATCTCGCAGCGTTGTGCAGTCAAACATATCACATGACAACTACAAAGAAGCATTGTTTGGCAATAAGACTTTTCATCATGACAACGTAAAACTGCGATCTAATCTACATGAGATCAACACAACAGTTGAAACAAAGAAGTCATTAGATAGAACAAACACAAAACGGGTGTTTTTTAAATTTCCAAGTTTTCATAATGAAATTCGGGCATGGAGAAACCGAAAATTTAAAATTAAAGGGGAAAACAAATGTCGGGGGAAATTATTTTCGGGTTCTTCTTTTCACAAAAGATTCTTTGGGGAAAGCGGGTTTGTTTTGTTGTGTTTTTTTTAGGGGGAAAATTAATCCCAAAAAGGGCCCGGTTTTCTTTTTTACAATTTTTTTTTTTCTTAGGGAAATAAACACCCAAAAAACCCGGATCATTTTGCCCTAATGCGGGGTGCCCCCTTTTTCTGTTTCCCCCCCGGAAAATAAAGGTACCTTACTTTCAATCCAAAATTGGGTAAAAGTTTCCCGGATGAAAAACTCTCCTTCAACAGCATTTATTGGGTTTTTCTTTTTTGATTGCTTTTTACGGTTTTACCCTTTTTTTTCTTCTTTTTTCTTTGGGCGCGCAAAACTGGGGGGCAGTCTTCAAACCCCTTTCTGTGTTGCGAGAATTGCAATCAGCCCCTTTTTGTGTTTACTGGTAAAAAAAAAAAGGCCCTTTGGGGCAAAATGTTTGTTAAAGTTTTCAACTAAAGCCTGTGATCGGGTGAACTCCTGAATCCTTTTTTAAATAGTACTCGGGTTTTAAACAAAAATTTAAATTTCAATTGGTTTTTAAAATTCTTTTCCACCCATTAAAATTGAACCCATGCGGGGGGAAAGTTAGCGGGCCTCGGGGAAATTTTCAGTTTGTTTTGGAAAACCGCAACAGCAAAAAATTTTTGTTTTTAAAGGGTTTCCCCCGCATCTTTGTATCTAAAGCTATGTCAATGATGTGAGTGCGTATTAAAAATCTTTTTGCTAACCCTATCAGAGGGTAAATATAGAAGATCCATTTTTGGGTGTCGTTTGGGGGGTTGGGATTAACAAAGTGGGGTCTCTGTATTCTCTAGGGCCGCCGGTAAAAAAAATTTTCCCAAAATCCTTTTTTTAGAAAACCATTCTTTTGCTTTTTGTTCACTGACTCCGGCCCCCTTGGGCCCTTAGCTTTTTTATTTGCTGTTTTTTTTTCCCTTTCCCAAATTTAACCTTTGGGGGGAATTTAATAGATTTTGTTCTTTTTTTATTGGGGCCAATTTTTATTTGCAACAAAATAAAAAGGGACGGGTCAAAAACCCAAAAAAATAAACCGATTTCTTGCACTTTTTTTTTTCGGGATTGGTTGAAAAAAAGGGGCACTAAAATTTTGGGGGGGGGGCAAGGGTCTGGATGGTTTGCTGTTACAAATAATATTCTTTTATTGCTTGGTCAACATTTTTAAATGTGTAAGCTGCTTTCCCCCTTTTCTTTCTTTGGTCATTAATAAAATCTAACTGCTCAAGTCTCTGCCTTTCATAGGCGTCTTTTGCATCCCTTTTTTGCTCCATAGCGGGTTTTTGGCTTTTTCTCTCGCTGTCACCCCCGCAGTTTACTAAATGAAAAAAATTACTGCCGCAAAAAAGCAAGCGAAATTCCCCACAGCGCCGCCTATCATTATTGGGGGAGTGAACCCAAATTTTTTTTTAAATGTTTTTTTTTTTTACATTTTTAATTCCTGGAATTTTTTCCCTTGTTTAAAACCTAAAAAAAATTTTTCCCGTGGCAAACCGAAAGCTGCAATGTTAGCAATCAGTTTTGGGTTTAATCCTAAAAGGGTCTAGTTTGCCAAGTTCTCCCCGGTTTTTTTTTTTTAACAAGCTTTTCCCAAAGGAATTGGGGTATCCTACACTTAGCCCCTCCAAAACAGCAAATGGTATACAAGGTTAGAAAATGTTTTTTTCGGTGCTAAATTTTTTAAAAAAATTAAAAAAATTTTTAAAATTTAATAAAAAAAAATAAAACAGCGATGATCTCCTACAGCTACAAGGCAGGAAAAACCCTTCCCCTGAATTTATGAATGCCCAAAGGGTTGTTGATCAAGCATTTCCCCAAAAAGGAGAGGTGTTTTTCTTTGGCGGCGTTTTTGGAAAAAAAAAAACCTTTCCTGGGAAAATAAAATTTTCCGCATTGAAACAATTCAACAGAGTCCCCCGCAAGCCTTTAAAAAGTACCCTAACAGGTAGGGAAGGGCGCAGCTGGGGTCTAAAAATGGTGAAAAGTGGGGGAAAGGGGGTTCTTAGTTTGTCCCACAAAAAACTAGCCCCGGGATTTTTGCCCCCCAAATTGATTTGAACAAGTTTTTTTACGTAGGAATTTAACGAAAAGTTTCCCAGTTTTAACAAAGTCATTAGAGTCTCAAAGGGTGTGATTTATACTCTATTTTGGGAAACATTGTTACCCGCCTTTAAATTTCATGGGATTAATAACTTTTAAAATCATATAGATTTTTTTTTCCCCTTTTCAAAATGAACGACGGGAAAAATTCAGCAAACCGGAAAAACTGAATCGGTGGAGAAAGAAAAAGAAAGCCAAAAAACCCTCAAAAAAACATGAACCAGGGGGGAGACCATTAAAAACCCTGGGCGTGTTGAACAGGAAAAAAATGGGCGGGAGGGGAAAAACAGAAAAAAAAAATTTAATGTTACGCATTATAAAAAACATAACACCCCCAGCCCCCGGAACCCAAGTTGATTCAATGCTACTATAAAAACCCCCTGTGATCCCCGGGGCCCCAAAAGTTTTCAGGGAAAATTTGAACTTAAAACTGTTGCCATTTTTGGCCCCCATTGTTTGCTTTTTGGGGGCATTTTATTAGGGGCTTTTAAAATATAAAACACAATGGCAACAGAAACGAAAAAAAATTAAAAAAACCCTGAAACCTTTTTTAAATACGGGAAAAAGGCCAACTGCACCCAAAAAAAAACCGGGGCCAAAAAACAAACATCATTTTGACCCATTTAATTGGGATAATTTTTTAAAATTTTTTTAAATAAAAATAGTCATGGCGTATTAAAAATGATAAAGTCAATAAATAAAGACAATGGAGTCAAAAAAAAGACTTTTCCCCATAGCCCCAAAATTTTTTACCCAATGGGGGTTTGCTTCGGATGAAAAAAACCTTTCCCTTAAGATCTTTGCTAAGAAGCTGAGAAAGGGACATCCTCAACGATGACGCGTTTTTTTGAGGCGTGTGTGTACTTCTTAGCATTTACTATTTAAAATAAAAAAAATGTTTTTATTTTTTTAAATTATAAGTTTAAATTAATAAAACTTAGTTTTACTTTAAAGGGTGACTTAATCAAAAAAAATTACAAAGAACTTATTAAAACTTACTTAAAACTGATCAAGAACTTATTAAGAAACTTATTAAAAACTTTGGGGAAAAAACTTGAGAATGACTTAAGGAACAAAAAATTTGAAGTAACTTTAAATAAGAATTTTAGAAAAACTTGTTTTTTAAAACCTTTGAAGGAACTTGGGGTGTGTTTCATGCGTGGGGGGGGGGGTGGGGCAGGGGGGGGTGGGGGGGGTGCATGCTGGGGGGGAGGACCCAAAAAAAAAAAAAAAACAAAAAAACACACAATAGACAGTCCAGGGGTGGGGGTGGGGGGACGTGGTGCCCTGGGGTAGGCCCCAAAAAACCAAAAAACAAAAAGTAGAACTCCAGGGGGGGCCCCTTTTTTGCTTTGTGAAAAAGGCTGTGTCTCGCGCGCAACCTTTAATTTAACCCCCAAATGGGTCACATGGGGGCGTTTTGGGCCCAGTTTGGGGGCGGAGCTTTGCAGGTGCTGCCGGGGCCCTTTTCGTCAAGCGAATTTACTTTGGGTCGTTTTACCCAAGTTTGCCACCCCAAACTTTGCAGGTGCTGGGCGTCTTGGCGGCAAGCGATCAAAAGGGGGTTTTTTTGGCCTTGTTTGCTTGGGGCCCCTTTTTTCAAACCCGGGTTGCAACTGGGTTTTGGCAAGTTTCAGCAATTACTGCTGTACCAAGCCTTTATGGCGGGTCTAATCGCCAGTAGTAGAAAATTTCCCTCTTTTTATATTTGGAAACATTTATGAAGATTTGTGCTGGCCCCAACTACCCTCTCCCTATGGGAGATGTTAACTAAAAGGGCTGCCTAACCCTACTAGTTTTGGGAGAAAACCCCCGGAAAAACGCCTTTCCTTTTCTAAGTTTAATAATGGTTTTGGGGTTTGCTTTCAAAAGTTCATTTATACTGTTCCTAGCTTTTTGGATTTTTGGGGTATTTTTAAAAAAAACACAGGAAAAATTAATATTTTTCCCAAACAAAAAACGAACAGCATGTTTTACCTGCGTTTTTAAGAAAAAAGCCATGTTTGATTTCGTTTTTTTTTTTTTTTTAAACATGACTTGGGCTGTCTCAAAACCCCGCCCAAAAAAACAACGGGGTGATGAATTGGTTTTTCTTTTTTTTGTTTTTCAACTTTGCGCCGGGGTTTTTAAAAAAGAAAGATCTCATCTACAGTTTTAAAAACTTATTATAAAATTAAACCCCTCTTGTTCGGGAATGTCAATTTTTATTTCCTTGAACCAAAAAACCCTTTAAGATAGTTTGTTTTATTTTCCAAAAGCAGTCGGTTCACTTTTTTCTTTTTCTCCCCCCTTTGGAAAACAATACTTCTTTTCGGTTTTTTGGGGTAACGAAAAATGCTTACCTATTCTTTTTTTAAAAAATTTCTCAACATGCGTTTAAAGTAAAACTTGTATCTTTAAAACACAATTCGGGTTCCCCAGTAAACCCCTCACCCTTTTTGAAAAACACACCAAGCCCCAAAACACAGGCCAAAAAAAAAACGTCCTACCAGTCCGGGAGTCGTAGAAAAAATGGGTGAAAAAACCCGGGGTTGGTTACTAGTCAAAGTTGGGGGCGCTGTGAAAAATGATGAAATATATTGGGAAAGCAGCTGGCCCCCGGGTGAGGGAAATGGGGGGAGGGAAAGGGGAGGGGAAAGGAAAAGGGGCGGCAAATAAAGATTTTTTGCCTTCAGTTTGCCAGCGGTTTTGAGGTGCGGCGCCCCGCGTTTTATGAGGGTCTGTCTCTGCCCGTCTGTCTGTCTGCCCGTCGGGGCCGGCTGTGTGTGTGTGGGTTTTGTGTGTGTGGGGTGTGTGGTGTGTGTGTGTGGTGTGTGTGTGTTTTGTTGGGGGGGGGGGGGGTGGCGGGGTTTTGGGGGTGGAGGGGTTTGGGGGGGGGCATGGTGGGAAGAGGGGGAGGGGGGTAGACAGCAGTCAGGAAGGTGAACAGAAAAATTGCGAAAAGTGGGGTTTTGTGTGTGTGTGGGGGTGTGTTGTGTGTGTGTGTGTGTGTGTTTGTCTACAGGTGTCTGTGTGTCTGCGTGTGTGTGTCTGTGTGTGTGTGTGTGTGTGTGTTGCGTGTGTAAGTGTGTGTGTTTGTGTGAGTGTGTGTGTTTGTGAGTGGGTGCATTTTTGTGTTTTGTGCGTGTGTGTGTGTAGTTTGAAGTCTTACTTGTCAGAGAACAGGGAAAGGGGCATTCTGGGTTACTTTCGCCCGAACTGAGTGAGGGCGGAAGTGGCCCAGAATGCCCCTTTCCCTGTTCTCTCATATCAACTGATCACATTCTTTTGTGTAACTTAATGAAGAAATTCATTCCAAATGCGCCTGTACAGCCTATTCAAAATGTTTCCCTGTCAGCTAGTGAAACATATCTTTTCTTTTTGCACTTAGCTAAAAGTCCAATTGGCAAATATTTATAATAGATAAGTCAGTGGTGACATGAGACAGAAGAGTTATATGTTTGATGGTGGTTTTTTTTTTTCTCCATCTTTGATTAAGTGGATTTTCTATTTTTGTGTTATAGCTGCAGATAAGTTAATGTTTTGACTTGTTGTGGTAACGTTTCTTTTTCCTGGCCCCATTTTTTTCTCCTTTTTTTTTCTTCTTTCTTTTTCTTTTTTTCCCCGTCTAATATCACATAATGTGGAAAGACGTAAAACAAAACAAAACACACACATGCACACACACACACACACACATGCACACACACACACACACACACATGCACACATACTCCCCAACACACACACACACACACACACACACACACATACACACACACACACACACATGCACACATACTCCCCAACACACACAAACACACACACACACACACGTGCACACATACTCTCCAACACACACACACATGCACACATACTCCCCAACACACACACACACACACACACACACACACACACACACACACACACACACACACACACACACACACACACCTATAAACTGATGGTACTGAACATGGTCAACTGTACCCACTTTTTGAAGACTTTTTTCCTGACTGGTTTAGAACAATACAAAAAAAGGTTTTAAATCAAAAACTAGTATGCTGTAGATCAAAAATGTTATCTAACCTACTATAGACCTACTTCTAGCTTACATGACCTCAGACTTGGCCACAAGCATGGAACCTTATGGGCTGACAGCCATGTACAAACACAAACCATCGAACACTGCCATATTATATGGCCAGCTCATTGCATGGATTCCAAGTTTGATCATCTGAACTACAGTCTGCGGCTAAAAATTTCCACAGA
>CM031610.1:92218040-92230540 GCA_018398815.1 Conus ventricosus
AGAGAGGAGAGAGAGAGAGAGAGAGAGAGAGAGAGAGAGAGAGAGAGAGATGGGAGAGGGAGGGAGGAGAGAGAGAGAGAGAGAGAGAGAGAGAGAGAGAGAGAGAGAGAGAGACACACATTTTATTGCCATTGAAAGAAAGAGAACTCATATGATTTCACAAATAATTTTTAAATCCATATGGACAACCTCCCTCCCCCCAAAAACACACACACACACAAACCACCCCAAAAAACCCTGCATAAGCACAATGCACACAGCATGCACATTTCACGACTGCTTCGCACCGCCACCCCACACACACCCAAAAGTCCCTTTCACCACACCCAATTTAATTTTTTGACCATCAGCCCTTACAAATACAAAAATAATGTGGAAAGGGAATCAAATTCACACAAAATTTTAACTCAACAAAATTATTAAATTTTTTGTGATAATTTAATCTTCAAAAAACACTATTTGCTAAAAATCATATTTTGCAAATGATATGGTAATTTATTTAATGCAACTGAAAAGAACCCATGAGGGTCTTTTCCCTTTTGGGGGACTGGGTCATGACAATTTTTCCTAAATTTTAAAATGTATAACAGGGGAATCAAAAAACCCTGTGGGTTTGGGGATAAAAAAACCCACTCCCTGGGCCCTGCATTCCCAAAAAGGGGGGGCAAAAGGGAGGACCACCTCCCCCGAGGGTAAAAAGGGGTTTGGGGTAGGGCAACAAAACCCCCCTGAAAAAAAGACGAGTTTCCCGAAACAAACCCACGAAAAAGAACCAAAGCATTCACCTGGGGAAAAGAAGGGGCTCCTCCCGGGGACTTTTGACGCAGGAAAAGGAAAACCAAAGGAAGCGCCAAAAGGGCCACTCCCCCCCTAACCCCCCAGGGCAACAACGAAAGACCCATGAACATCAGGACGATTTTGAAAAAAGGAAAAACCATCCAAGGCGAGAGAGATGAAAAAAAACAAGATCGGAGGGAAGGGCAGAGTGAGACAAGGGGGCTACAATCAGGACAGCGAGACCCCTTTTAACGGAAACACTGCGTACTCAGGCACACCGAGGATTTAGCCCCCCACAGAGGGGTGGGCCCCGATGTTTTGGGAAAACCCGGGGGCACAAGGGGGACCCGGATGGGAACCTGTCAAACCCCCCCGCATCATCACAGCCCAAATTTAAACCCCGAAGAAGAATGACAACAGGCCCGAACATCAACCATGCTATTTCTCCCACCAATGATGCGGAAGAAGAGAAGAAAGATCTTTTAAACCCGCAAAACCCAACATGATAGACAAAAGAGGGCAAAGGCCTAACCCTACTGAAGGGGGGATTTTAAAAAAGCCAAGACGGAAAAAGGGGGAACACAGGCAAAGAGGGCCCTCAAGGGGAAAACATGGAAATGGGAAAAGAAGAACGAAAAATGGGGACGTTTGCAGACCTGGCGCCCGACCCCCTGGAAAAGGGGGAAGCATCCCTTTCCCCACAAGCCATCCCCAAGGCCACTGGGGGAACCCCAACCATTGATAAGGGCACGAAACCAATTGCCCCCCTTTTCCCTTTTAAACCCAAAATTTAGAGACAAGGCCCGGGGTACGATGAAGAGAGGTGCTGACGTTTTTCATCCCGACCCCCCACCTTCTTTTAACAAAATTTTAACTTTTGCCTCAAAGATTTCAAACCCCAAACCCAAAAACACCCGTACAAGGTAAAATGTCGGGCTTTTCCCCGGGAACAGGGGCACACAAAACAGCCTTCCAGATCACCCTTTTCCAAAAAAGGTTCCAGCCGCTACAAACCCGATAAAGACAGTGGGACCGGGGCACCCAGACCCAGTGGGGAAAACGCAAAAGAAGCTCGGCCCGACACATTTTGAAGAAACCCGGGAAGAAAAAGGCCCAGTCCAAAAAAATATCCTGCCGACACCAACCACAAGTTTTTAAAAAAGGGAAAAGAAGAAAGCTAAAAACAGAACACGCCAACCAAAAGCCCCTAGGGGAAAGGCACCGGGAAGGGGCACACAGCACGAACGGAGAAATAAAGAAAGCATCAAGAAGGGCAAAGGGACTACTTTGAAACCTTGGCCCCGCCAAGCAGGGCAGCACCGGACAGGGGGAAACGAAGGACCTGTACCGGTGACCAAGAAACAGACGGGTAAAAAATTTCCCCAGACAGACAAGCCATGAAAGGGCAAAAACGAAAAACCCCCTTTACAACAACTGAGGAAAAGCTGAAACGATGGGGAAACACTTTTAGGGGGCCTGAAACCCCCCCGCCCCGCGGGACCACCAGAAAATCCCCCCTCAAGACCGACCCCCCCATCAGCTTGGGCAAACCCTCAAAGGGGAGATCAAGGGAAAGGGCCCTCATGACCTGAAAAATGGGGAAAGGTTTCAGGGCCGGGCAGAACCCGCAGAAGCCATCCCAAAACAACAAAAGACCCGCTTTTCAACATGCTTTAAAAACCTCTTCCCAAGAACCCCGGGGAAGGAGGGGGTACCGCCCTGGAAAAAGGAACGCATCAAGCGCCGGAAAAAAAAGGGGAAACCCCAGGGACGCAGCAACACCAGGGATCCCTGCTCCTGTCAACGCCAGGCAAGGTTTTTCAACAGGGTTTTAAAAGAAGAAAGAAAGAGGCTGTCCCCAAAACCCCCAAACCCAGACCAAACACAGGCTTTTTTCCCGGGAGAACAAAACATTGCCGACCAGAACCCCCAGCCTGCCATCATCGTGGAGCAGGGCGCGAGTGGAACTCCCCCCTTTACAACAAATTCAAAATTATGAAAGGGTTTTCCGACAGTGGGCAGAGAGAGCGGGGGAAGCTGTGAGGCCTTACCGGGGTCCCCGGAAATCATCCCCCCCCCCCAAATCCGGGACCCCCCAGGACAAAGAACACAGGAATTTCCCCCGCCGGCCACCTGTCCGAAATTTTTGGGTGAAGACCCGGAGTTTTGGCAGGATGCCTGCCCGGGCCCCGTTCCCCTCCCCTGGTCATTGACTGGGTCATGAAGACCAAATACCCCAGGCAAAACAACGGGATACAAGGGAAAACTTCCCCGGACGCACTCGACGACCTTGACTTCGCGACGACCTGGCGCCCTGTCCACAAACCACAGCCAATCGGGAAAAAAACCACTCCCCTTTGGGGAAACCCCAAAAGCCGGACAAAGGGGTTTAAGATTAAAAAGGAAGAAGACCGAGCTGAAAGAAAAACAACACCACTGCCAACACACCCGTCACAAATCGAAAGGAGAGGGCCCATCAGGGGGGGTGGAAATCTTTCGTCTACCTTTGGGAAACGAGGGTTAGACCAACAGGAGGCCCGGGCCGAGAAAGTCACGGCCCCCGAAACGGCAAGGCAAGAGCACTTTTTGTCAAGCTCAAGAAAAAACTGGGGACTGGGGAATCACATAAAACCAAACTCCGATCTTTAACTCCAATTTTGAAATCATTCTGCTCAAAGGGTGTGAGACTGGGGAACAACACAGACGATGCAACAAAAATTTTAACATTCTTCAACAACCCGTCTGAGGCCAACTACAAAATCCGATGGCAGGGCAAGGTCCGAAACGAAGAAACGTGGGAAACGACGGGGCAGGAACCAGTGGGCCCAAACAATACTTGGGGAAGGAAAGGGGAATGGATCGGAACCCCACCCTCAGGGAAACCAGCAACCCCCACCCACACCCCCGCCCTGACCTTGGGAAACCCGGGGAAAGGGGAAAAGAAAAGGCCCCCTCGCCAAAAGCTGGAGAAAAGACACTGAGGGGGTAGAAACAACAAAAAGGGGCAAACTGGGGCTGGAAAGACCAAACAGCCCCCGAACCAAATGCGAAGGCGAAGGGCGTTGATTGGCCCCATGCTCCACCGGGAGCGACGGGGATAAATGAATTTGGGCAAAAAAAAACAAAATGTACTTCGTCTTCATGATTGTTTTTCTCCACACACATGGGGCATGCTTTATTATCTGATACTTCAAACCATTTTTTGTTTGCAGTGAGGCCCAGTGTCCTAGTTTGAAATTTGGTAAGTAATATCTATGCCGTTTATGTGTAACAATCACAAAATATTTTTCCATTTCTGAATTATTTTTAAAGAAGAGATACCATTCGTATTTGACATTTTCATCCATGCTGCAATGCCAATTTTGTCTGTAAGAACAAATCAATTAATCTTTGAATTCAGAAATAAACTGTGCAGTATTGCCTACTCCCTGACATTATGCCTAACGATACCGAAACCATTTTCTGTCAGCATTTTCTTTACACACGAAACCAAATTAAATGTTCACAATCATGTTTTCAGAAAAGTGTTCTATACACTTGAGAAGAGTCTGGTCTTAGGTAACTGAACTAATCTTAACCAGTATTTTTGCGGTCGGCTGGGCTATAACTACAGTATAAGCAACATTATCTTATCTTACCTAACCAGTATTTGATTGCATTGACATACGTTCATGAAAACAGAGGATATTGTCCACTTTCACCATAAACCATTTTGTTTGATGCATGTAATGTAACACGCATTATATGCTTCAGAGAGAGAGAGAGAGAGAGAGAGAGAGAGAGAGAGAGAGAGAGAGAGAAGAGAGGAGAGGTTTTTTTTTTTTTTTTTCTGTCTCAACCTCTGCGCCACCTCAGAGGCAGTGCACCCACGCCGCTCATTCCGACACCCCGTCCACATCCACAGCCGGTCGGCCCGCCGCATCCCCGGCACCAGCAATCCACAGGGAGCAGACAATGTCAAGTCGTCAAGAAGCAACCCACCGGAGGAGACACTGCACTGCTGCCGAGTCACTTCGGTGGTGTTCAGTGGCGCCTGTTCTGATCTAACATACGCAGGACACCACCTACTAAGCCCCCTACTGATGACAATAATTGCTTAGTCGCGGAGCCGGCGTGAGTGAGCTCTCCCTCCGGAGGGCGCCACCACGTCCGTCCAACGACAGCTCCCATTGACTTGCCGATACGGTGACCCGACGGAAGCAAACCAAGGCCACAGACGTGGAGAGCACATCGAAATTGAGGTCACCATGAGAGCAGGGCATGAAGGGCCACAGAACTTGAGACATTTTTTTTTAATGCTGATCAATGGTAATGAGGATGATTAAGATGATGCTACGGATTTCCATTTCGGTCTGAGACTACATGACAGGGCTGTACTCTACGCTTCCCGCTTCCTTTCATAATATATCCTGGCGTCAACCAGGCCCGAGAGATACAGGCACCTGCAGTGTTGGTCAGGAAATTTGAGCAACACTCTCAGAAACGCATCCATTAAGTGGATGAAACTCGACTGTGTGGTCCCAGTCTTCCCAACTGAGTCCGCAGCAAACTCAACTCTGGGTAGGAGCCGGTCGGAGCAGAAAAAACCCACATGACTCTGATGGGATTCGAACCACAACCTCCCAGCCGGGAGTCCACGACGCTAACCACTTCGCCACGGCGGCTGGTGAGGAGAGAGAGTTTTGTTCGACTAAATGTATACCTTTACATGTATACATGTGCATGGAACTATGACATATCATTCCTGATGGTGATTGTTTCCAACACCAGTGAAGCTTTTCTGTAAAATCAAAGTCAGTCTTCTTGTGCCAGTACAAATGCAATTCATTCTACACTTATTACTGTGGGAAATCACGCGCACATAGCCAAGGTATGAACATGTGATGATTTGAAATATGTGTGTGCTTCTGTGAGAATGTGTGTGTGTGCATGTGAATGTTAACAGATGTGACTGTGACAGTGTCAATGTCAGAGAGAGAGAGAGAAGAGAGAGGAGGAGAGAGAGAGAGAGAGAGAGAGAGAGAGAGAGAGGTGTGTGTGGTGTGTTGTGTGTGTGTGTGTGTGTGTGTGTGTGAGTGTGCGTGCGTGCGTGCGTGCGTGTGTGTGCGTGTGAAAACATTAATAGATGTGACAATCACATTACAGTGTCAATGTCAGCAGAACTTCACCTTTCTTTATCAAAAAGTCACGTTACATTTCATGTATGCACAATCTCACATATCAGTGAACCCCATACTCATTCTGACTCACCACAAAAAAGGCACAAAAAAAACCCCAAAACATTTCCTCACTCACTCCCACCACACACACAACAGTTTTTATAAATCATAATGGTTTAAGAGGAACAGAACACAAATAAATTCTTGATATTGGCCAAAGACAGGGTGTTGACCTAGTTTCACATAAAACATGGAAATCCCACATCTTTCCTAGTGACAGTTCAGATCTGCATACAACAGAAATGATGTTCTTGCTGTTTGCAGCCTGACACCCAGCCATCAACCCTCCATCCCCACCCCTCTCCCTTCCTGAGGGCTACATCTATGCCAACTGGGGTATACACATGTGTACCAAACCTTCATTGGGTATGGTTAGAGCACCCAGTGTACCTAGAGACATGTACTGCAAAGATCAGACATCTGGGCTACTGGCCCTCTACACACAGCCCAGACCTTCTTGCCTACAGTGAACTAATTGACAAAAGCTGCTGGGAACTGTCCTGCATAGTACAGCCATACCCCCATCAGGCTGATGGTTGTCACTTCCACTATGTGCTCTCTTGTTGTACTGTTGGGGTTCCACAGAATGCAACACTTCATGACCAACACTGCAGGTACTGCAGTGAGTCAATACTTTTTGAACAAAATCTTACACACAGTTCTAGTGTTTTGTTTTAAAACTAGAAACAAGTTTTTTTTCCATCAGATAAAGAATAAATATTCATTACATATGTCGTAAGAATAAAGCATATTGATGAGAAGGCATGCACATTTCTACTTGTTCATTGAGTGTGACCAACTTAGGGAAAACTTCACTTTGCAACCAGACTGAGAAAACATGTTATGTTCTGCATTAACTCAGCATTTCAAACATATTTCCAGAATGTCTGCATGTTGTTTACATCATTCAACAAGTTCAACAGGTCACTGGTCTAAAAAGAAAATAAACAAATAATTATGTTTTTTTGTTTCCCTGAAAGTTATTTTTTATTGTTCTGTTTTCAAATGTTTTAACAGATCTGTAACTGAATCCTGGGGACAGACATGGACACAGAGAGAGAGAGAGAGAGAGAGAGAGAGAGAGGAGAGAGAGAGAGAGAGAGAGAGAGAGAGAGAGAGAGAGAGGAGGGAGTGAGAAAGAGAGAGGGGAGGGAGAGAGAGAGAGAGAGAGAGAGAGAGAGAGAGAGAGAGAGAGGAGAGAGAGAGAGAGAGAGAGAGAGAGAAGAAAACAGTGACAGAAAGAGAGAGAGAGGGGGGGGGGGGTGAGAGACAGAGTTACTCAGTTAGAGATAAGATAATGTTGCTAAAAGCCCAGCCGACAGCAAAGGGCCACATCAGGGCTGTCACCACGTTAAAATCAACTCACCAGTACTCAGTTTAGAGACAACATCTTACGCATGCACTCACATATATATGTGTGTGCGTGCGTGTGTGTGTGTGTGACAGTGTGTGTGTGTGTGTGTGTGTGGCATGCGTGCATGGGTGGGTAAGATAAGATAAGATAATGTTGCTTATAGCCCAGCCGACCGCAAAGGGCCACATCAGGGCTGGCATGGGTGGGTGCGTGCGTGCATGCGCGTGTGTGTGCAAGCACATCATGTGTGCATCCTGTGTGTGTATGTGTGTGTGCGCGCGCATGTGCATGTGTGTGTGTGCGCGCATGTAGGTGTGGGTGAGAGAGAGAGAGAAGAGAGAGAGAGAGAGAGAGAGAGAGAGAGAGAGAGAGAGAGAGAGATATTTCTTGAGCATTTGCACAAGGTGACATAAAATGTTTTTGCACACATATAACTGAGTGGTTCAACCATCACATTCAGCGGGGCTGCAGATGGATGTGGCTGTTCTCAGGGAAGGGGACCCTCTTTCACCTCATGGTAGATTGATAATTTTGCACTTATTACCACTGATTGCTCAATGTATTATATGATGACAAAAAAAAAAAAATCACATCTGCATCCCTTGATTTAACTGCATGTGTTCTCAGATCTTAGAATCTATCGCTATGAAGAAAAGAAACCTTAGTTCCAGTAACACTATTTCATCTCTCTCTTTGTATGTCTGTCCATCTGACTCACTGTCTCTCTTTCTGTCCTATTCTATGTTTATCTGTCATGCTCTGTCTGTATTTGTCTGTCTGTCTGCCCCCTCCTCTCTCTCTCTCTTCTCTGACATAATATGTTACAATTCGTTTGTGCATGAGCTCTCTTTCTCTCTCTCACGCATGCGCACACATACATGACAAGCACATACACACACACATTGTGGATCTCTGTTTAAGAACTGTAGTCATTGGTGTTTTGTGTAATTGTTCTTTTTGGTGCGAGCGGTAAATGCAACGAGCAAAAGTGACAGTACATAAAGAACATAAATTTACCCAAATGCCGTGTACCAAACTTAAAAAAAACAAAAACAGGAAGTGAATGTCCATCGGTAATGAAATACACAGACTAAGCATGGTGTGAGAGGCTTTGAAGAAGAAAAGAGTGAAGAAATGGGAAAAAGGGGGATGGAGGAACCACTAAAAACAAACAAACAAATAAAACCCTCAGTATTTGTTAACATACCTAATGAGAATAACACCAATACCTGGAATGATTAATCCCAGAAAAATAGTGACTTTTCACATGCAGTACTTTCAGTGAAAATTTCACTATTTTATTAGACAACCATAGGAAACATAGCTGCATAAGAATGTGCAGATCACATCTGATTCCAGTGCCTCAGTAAGTTGCAATAACATTAATCAAACGTTCACTGGGCAAAAAGCTATCAATCAAGACCAAAGGCAATGCATTGATCTAATTTGATATTTGGAGAGTTGAAACCCTGGGAACACCAAGGTTATGTTGTTGTTTTGCCTGAGTATGTTTACTGGAGTACACTGACTACATACAGTATTACTCTGGCATAGATCTGCAACACAGGTCTAATCTCACACATGCACTGTGGAGATGTTTTGTTATCCAGTTCTGGCACTGGTAGTCTCCCCAAGGTCAGCCTGTTTCAGTGGCCTCTATGTTTACATTTGTAGTACTTATAGACAGTTCTAATCTTCAATTATTTCTGACATGAAATGGAGTTACTATTTTTCTGTTAATGTCTGCTCAACCATTCTGCAATAGATCAACGCACAGTTCCGCAAACACTTTTGTCACGCTTGTTCTGTATTTCTGAGACTCATTTCAAATCCTGAATGAGTCTTAGAATGGAAGTCTCTGGCAATGCAGCATATTCATATTGTGCTTGTGCTATGCACTGCAAAAGTTTGTTTTATATGACTATCTCCTGTTTTCAGCATGGACTGTATTTCAAAGAATGCATTTTGGTTGCTGCTATTGGATGGTGTTTGCGGCATTGGTGGATAAATCTATGTGCACAGTTTAAATCTATGTGCACAGTTTTTTTTGTTTTTTTTTTTCTCCAATTTTTGTTTTCTTTTTCTTTTTTTGTTATGTGGTCTATCCTGATAAGGTTTTCTGTAAAGCTGAGGCTTTCATAAGAAATGGAAGAGATTTGCTAAAGCACCAAGTTGTTCTTTAGATCTTCCTGCATTAGGAATAAGGAATTTATGAAGTCTGGATTTCTCTGGTAACTTTGCTGCTAAAGCTAGAAACACTGTCACATATTTTGATGGTAATATCCACATTTACCTCCCTCTACTCTTCCTGGTGTAATATGAAAAAGCAACTTTCTCATAGTAACACACCCATATGTTCAAGCAAGTTTCAAAAGTTGCTTTTAGGGAATTAAAGCAGAGGAGTACATAGTGGTAAATGTGGATTTTGCCACTGTAGACAGCATGCTGCCTTTTTATAGGTTTGATCTTATGTAACTGGAGTTACACACAAGTAAACTAGCGCGCGAACCAACGGAAACACATACAGACGGATAGGCCATACGATCTGCAACTATGCGAGTGCAGTTTACTCTCAGTTCCTGACATGAAAACAAAGGCTGCATATTTATTTTGTGTTCGGGGTGGTCCTCTGCTTGGTGTAGGCCTTCTTGACGAATTACATGTCCAAACAGGAAGACATCTAATCCCCCATCTTAATGCCGAACGGAACCACCGTAAGCTTAGGCCTATAACTCGAAAGCGTGTACATCAAGATGATTCTTACTTTCTTATGATTCTGCATGTAAGCGCAAGGAAAAAGGAAGGAAAAAGCTTATGAACAACTAAGATACAACATGGCATGATGACTAAATCTGCAACGCGTGCTTTTAGGTCTCTGTCCTCGGATGTCGATGTGTGACCAAACACGGTCATCAAAAACACGCCGCTCATAGCACGAGCTCCACAACTTTTCGATTAAACTTCTTGTCTGCATGTCAGTATTTGCATACTTATCAAGAAAAAGAACAACTGAATTCCTAATGATCAATGCAGGCGTCAACTTCACTTTTTTGATTACTTACGCGAAAGAAAAGTTGGACTTCACCTTGTTCACTGTACGAAAGCAGCCATTTTATGACGTCATATTTGTAAACACCAATGAAATTGCTCCTAATTTTTCGTTACCACTCATACACACAGACGCGAAAAACGAAAGTGCACAGCACCAGATTATAGTAGGCCGGAGTGGTCTTCTGAAACGCCAGCCTCTTGACCGTCCACAATCCCATTATGAGAACATAACATAGAAAACTTTGTTCTGTCTGAAGATTTCTTAAACTGACACCAAGCTGATGCAAAGCAGTAGCCTTCTTCTTCTTCTTCTTCCTAAAACACCGGTTCACTCAAAAACGAGTTGGTCACCAGCCTACTAGGCCTAACCTAATAAAGGATTTTTTCCGCATTTGTTATGCATGCACATCTATGCTCTGGAAGAAATCGCACATGCTGTCACGCACAAGGCCTGCAACCAGAGTAAAATGCCACACCAACAGACGTTCCATCAACAACATTCTACAATGCAGTAGGCAGCAAAACTGAACTTCAGTTTCAGTTCAGTTTCAGTTTCTTCAAGGAGGCGTCACTGCGTGCGGACTAGTCCATGTACGCAACATCACATCCGCTAAATTATGAGACCACACTACGCATGATTTGAAGCTGATGGATCAATGAATTAACAACAAAGATGAGACAATTGAAGAAGAGGTCTCGTGGCTACGACTTGGCAGATGTCTGACCTATGTATATAAACGTACCATCAGACTCTGGAACCAAACAGATTTACCAAAATTGCGCAGGGATACTCATAATTTCAGTCGTCTTTTTTTGAGGTCCCATAGTGTTAAAGATAATGTCAGTGATCTTTGGAAGTGTATAAAAACTAACTTGGAATTTTTTATGGATGACAACATACCTACTAAAATAACTTCAAGCAAGAACCACCAGCCATGGATTACTACTAAAACTAAACGTTTGTTGAGAAGGAAACATCGTTTCTTTAAGAAATTGAAACTACATCCTAATTCAGAAAGATTACTGGTTAGGTATAAACATATTAAGAGAAGGTGTCAGAGAGAATGTAGACTTGCTCACTCCAATTATGTTAATTCGATGATTTCGGAAGGTGATCATCAAAACAAGAAATTATGGTCTTACATAAGGAGTAAGAGACAGGAAAACATTGGGATTCCAGACCTGAGAAACAACCAGAATAACCTAATACAGGACCCTGAAGGGAAAGCAAACTTACTAAACAAGCAGTTTTGTTCAGTTTTCTCAAATCCCAAACCTTTAATTAACGTTAGACTAAAGGATGATGATAACTCCCTGAAATACAAAACATCAAAGTAAACAAAGCAGGAGTATTTAAGTTACTGACTAATATCAATGAAAACAAAGCTACTGGTCCCGATGGCGTTCCTGGCAAGCTCTTAAAATTATGTGCCAATGAATTGAGTGAGGTATACCAATTACTTTACCAAGCTTCACTGGACCAGGGAGTAATACCTGATGAGTGGCGAGATGCGAGCATTGTTCCCTTATTTAAAAAGGGTGACAAAACAAAAGCAGAGAACTATAGACCTGTATCTCTTACATCCATATCAGCTAAATTACTTGAACACATAATATATAGTAGCATAATGGACCATCTTGACAAATATGATTTCTTAATAACGCCCAGCATGGTTTTAGACAGCGAAGGAGTTGTGAGACTCAACTTATAACAACTCTCAATGATTTTAGTAAACTGTCTTAACAACAGACAGCAAATGGATGCAATTTTATTAGATTTTTCTAAAGCCTTTGATAAGGTTGACCATGAGGGCCTGCTGCTTAAATTAGAACACATTGGCATTGGCGGTTCTTTGCTAAAATGGGCTAGATCATTCCTCGTTGGGAGAACGCAGAAAGTTGTTGTGGAAGGGTCGTCATCCCATTGTAAACCAGTCTTGTCGGGCGTACCACAGGGAACTGTTCTGGGGCCCTTGTTTTTCTTAATTTATATAAATGACATAAGTAGAAATCTCTCTCCTGGAACTACTATAAGGCTTTTTGCAGATGACAGTTTAGTATATAGAACAATCAGAAGCAAGAATGATACACGCATTCTA
>CM031610.1:92235540-92245957 GCA_018398815.1 Conus ventricosus
TCTAGGAGTTTGTGTCACCTACCAACTGCATGGATGTGGTCAAAGCCAAGGGCCACAAGGAATGCAGCAACGGCAGAGGAGTCACCCCCTTGCCTATGCCCTGCGCATGAAACAAAATGCTCCAAGTGTCAGAAGACCAATTATGGAGTATGGCTGCCTTAATGGCGGGATAAAAAACGGTCAAACACACAAAACTCCACTCCCTTTGTTGGGTAGATGGAATTAATCCTTACTTGTCTATACAGGGAGTGTCCAAAGGGGTATCAGCCTGCGTACGCAGAAAAAAAGAAAAAAAAAGACAAATTATTATCGCAAGATGTGTGGCTAGGGAGCAGGACGAACACGGGAAAACAAACCAAAGTGATCTACACCAAACCAAAGCTCAACATCAGCATCAGAACAGAATTGTGAAAACACACCAAACGAATCTACACCAAACCAAAAAGCTCAACATCACGTCAGAACAGAATGGGGAAAACCAAACGAAACAGATCTACACCAAAACAAAAAGCTCAACATCAGCCTCAGAACAGAATTGGTAAAACAAACCCAAACAGATCTACCACCAAACCAAAGCTCAACATCAGCATCAGAAGAAAAAGAAACACCCGAAGTGCTGGGGAGGACCCAGAGAAGCACTGTCTTCGCCCGCCTTTAGAGCAGTCCTGTACCACCCTTGGAGGCCTGCGCTGTGTTGACGATGGGTACAGGCACGCACAGGACACTCCATTAAGATATCAAGGGACATAACTGCTCCTGAACAGAGGTAAATCAGACTACAGGATGCAGCCCATAACAGCCTTAAAGTAGCATCCCCATGGGTGTACCAGCCCGTATTTCATGACTGCAGAGCCCACTGCGAAAAACACCACCCTCCAGCTGCCGAGCACACACCCCACAGACCCAACCACCCCTGCCCGCCCACGGACAGATGAAGACAGTGCCACTCCAGACACAGCCAAGCTTTCGCCATACGGTCTTATGTGCCCTCAAGAGAGAATCCAAAGTTGTAGTCTTTCCTACTGTCCAACAGACTTTCCCTGTGGTCAGTGGGTCTTTCCTCACCGTCACTGGACCTTTCTCCAGGTCAGCCTAGTTAAGGCAAAGAAGAAAAAGAAACACCCGAAGTGCTGGGGAGGACCCAGAGAAGCACTGTCTTCGCCGCCTTTAGAGCAGTCCTGTACCACCCTTGAGGCCTGCGCTGTGTTGACGATGGGTACAGGCACGCACAGGACACTCCATTAAGATATCAAGGACATAACTGCTCCTGAACAGAGGTAAATCAGACTACAGGATGCAGCCCATAACAGCCTTAAAGTAGCATCCCCATGGGTGTACCAGCCCGTATTTCATGACTGCAGAGCCCACTGGCGAAAAACACCACCCTCCAGCTGCCGAGCACACCCCACAGACCCAACCACCCCTGCCCACGGACAGATGAAGACAGTGCCACTCCAGACACAGCCAAGCTTTCGCCATAACGGTCTTATGTGCCCTCAAGAGAGAATCCAAAGTTGTAGTCTTTCCTACTGTCAACAGGACTTTCCCTGTGGTCAGTGGGTCTTTCCTCACCGTCACTGGACCTTTCTCCAGGGTCAGCCTAGTTAAGGCAAAGAAAAAAAGAAACACCCCGAAGGTGCTGGGGAGGACCCAGAGAAGCACTGTCTTCGCCCGCCTTTAGAGCAGTCCTGTACCACCCTTGGAGGCCTGCGCTGTGTTGACGATGGGTACAAGGCACGCACAGGACACTCCATTAAGATATCAAGGGACATAACTGCTCCTGAACAGAGGTAAATCAGACTACAGATGCAGCCCATAACAGCCTTAAAGTAGCATCCCCATGGTGTACCACCCGTATTTCATGACTGCAGAGCCCACGGCGAAAAACACCACCCTCCAGCTGCCGAGCACACCCCACAGACCCAACCACCCCTGCCCACGGACAGATGAAGACAGTGCCACTCCAGACACAGCAAGCTTTCGCCATACGGTCTTATGTGCCCTCAAGAGAGAATCCAAAGTTGTAGTCTTTCCTACTGTCAACAGGACTTCCCTGTGGTCAGTGGGTCTTTCCTCACCGTCACTGGACCTTTCTCCAGGGTCAGCCTAGTTAAGGCAAAGAAGAAAAAGAAACACCCGAAGGTGCTGGGGAGGACCCAGAGAAGCACTGTCTTCGCCCGCCTTTAGAGCAGTCCTGTACCACCCTTGGAGGCCTGCGCTGTGTTGAATCTACACCAAACCAAAAAGCACAACATCAGCATCAGAACAGAATGGGGAAAACAAACGCAAACAGAATCTACACCAAAACAAAAAGCTCAACATCAGCCTCAGAACAGAATGGGAAAACAAACCAAACAGATCTACACCAAACCAAAAAGCTCAACATCAGCATCAGAACAGAATGGGGAAAACAAACCAAACAGATCTACACCAAACAACAAAAAAAACTCAACATCAGCATCAGAACAGAATGGGGAAAACAAACCAAACAGATCTACAACCCCTTCCATTTTCACTCTCTTAGAACACACGACCGACATGAACTGCCGGACTTAGACAATCACTGACAAAGGAAAAAATTACGTCATGGGAAAAGCATGACGTGTTTCGTTCTTCTCAGTCCCCCTCCCATTCCCTTTCAACACTCCCACTCTCCCACACAGGGCGAACTACGTGGGCAAAAAATTTACATTGTATTGTAGCAATTGCCCATCTCACCACACACACACCCTCTTCCTCCCCCCCCCCCCCCCCCCCCCCGCTATCTTCACCCCCCCTTCCTATCCTGTGACACAAAGGCATGTTGCTGCTCTGTCCACCGCCACCACCACCACCCCCACCAGAGCCACATGGGCTTCACTTCCCACAAAGGGGAACCGGCAAACCTCCGTCCTTGTCCAACACCCCCCCCCCCCCCCCCTCTCTCTCTTTCACATTTCCTTCGGCATGCTTGCGGACCACTAGAAAATGATGTCTCTGCGTTAACCTGCGATGTCTGAATTAACATTCGTAGGTCTATGCGTGCATACATTTCTCGGCCACAGATCTCGGCACTAAATTCAAACGGTTTCAGATGATAAGAATAGATCCTACCCCCTCTCACTCCCCAGGGCCGAGGTCTTGTCGGTTGCGTAGCAGCTTACGCATGTGCGGAGACCGTACGTACAACGTTGTCACAAAATACGGTGGGCATGACGCGTGCGGAGTGTAAATTTCGCTGCTACGTTTCATCGTACCGCTACGACAGCTCCCCCCCCAGGTGTAACCCTTTGCGTAGCACACGTGTGTCGAAGAAACATGGCAGACAAAAGTATACTTTAGGTTATTATTGCGGCGGAATTTCAGACGTCAACGGATTCTACGTGACCGTACAAATCCGTTTGATATTTATGATGACATGGAACTGTTTGCTAGGTTTCGTTTTCGGCGAGAAGACATCGTTACGCTCGTCGATCTGTTTGGAGATGAGTTGGAACACCCTCTCCCGAGAGGAGGTTCGCTACCTCCGTTGATGCAAGTGTTATTTTGCATTACGTTTTTTTTTTGCAACAGGGGCATTTCAGCAAACGATTGGGGATTTGTTCAACATTGACCGACGGACTGTAGGAAGAGTTATTGCCCGATTCTCCTCAGTCTTGTCTGAACGGCTGGGAGAATTTTTGTGAAGCTTTCGGTTTTACAGAGAGAAGCAGATGTGATGATAGACAGTTGTTACCACATAGCAGGTGTTCCCAGTGTACTGGGCTGTATTGACTGTACACATATTCAAATCATCGCACCTGTGATCAATGAATTTGAATACGTCAACCGCAAAGGCAAGCACACAATTAATGTGCAGCTCATCTGCAATGCAGATATGCTGATCATAAACTGTATTGTCCGTTGGCCAGGATCATTTACATGACTCTCGCATTTGCGTGAAAGCAATCTCTTCGGAACTTTGAAGGACCGCAGAATCCACTGCAGGGTGTCTTCCTTGGAGACAACGGATATATTTTACGCCCCTGACTCATGGCTCCATTTCTCAACCCATTTGACAGCTCAAAAAAAACTACAATGCTGCTCACTGTTCAACTCGGAGTGTGATTGAACGGACAAATGGTGTACTGAAAAGGAGATGGCATTGTCTCCATGGTGAGCTCAGGTATGTCATTTATACCACTGTGTGTGCGTGCGTGCGTGTGAGTGTGACGGCGTATGTGTGTGTGTGCAGATGCATGTATGAATGTATGCATTCTTTGCAAAGAGAATAAAGTGTTGATATATGGCGGTATGGTTGGATGTATGCATGTATGTATGCATGTATGTACGTATGTATGCGCGTGCGCAGGGTGTGTGTGTGTGTGTGTGTGTGTGTGTGTGTGTGTGTGTGTGTGTGTGTGTGTGTGAGAGAGAGAGAGAGAGAGAGAGAGTCTGAGAGTCTGGCTATTTTGAAAAGCAAAATTAAAAATCACTTGATGTGTTGGCATAATTTCGTCCAGTGTATTTTTGTGTCTGTTGTACCATGCATTCTTTTCAAGGAGTATAGAGTGTTGATTACATGTAGCTTTAATCGATAGAAGTGTCTGGATGTGTTCAATTATTGCATATTGTTACTTCAGATCAACAGACTAGTTCCAAATCATTCCTTCCACCCATACGTTTTCATTTGCAGTTATGATTAATGGTGCTTTGAAGGAGAGAACATGTACAAATTAATTTTTTTCATGTTGACTTATAATTTTGTTGCCCACAGATACAATCCTGCAGCAGCTTGCAAGATAATATTGGCCTGCATTGTTCTACCAACATTGCCACAACTTTGAGGCTACCAGAACCTGAACCTGCCAATGATGAAAACCCTGACGATGAAGAGAATGGCAGCGATGATGACGAAGAGGACTACAATAATGTCTGTAAAAGGGCGCCGTGTGCTGGCTGGACAAATGGCAAGAAACCGGCTGGTCCAGCAGTACTTCAATTGATGACAGGATTCTCAGCACACTTTGCACTGTAAGCCCTCTTCAATGAATATGGTTTTTTGTGCATGTGTTCTTGTGTTCTTCCCCTCGTGGTGAGAAGCTGTCATATTCTAGTTTGAAATGATATAGTTTAAAAAGTAAAACCCATCCACGTCAGTAAGCAAAGTAATGGGCTGGTAGGTTTGCACTAAATTCACAGCAAAATTAACTCATTTAGTGTGTGTGTGTGTTTGATTTTTTTACATGCACAAAGCACACAATCACAGAAAAGTACACAATCACACAACAACAGATTAAGAATTCACTATTTATTCTTAATTCAAACTAAACGAACATTAACAAGCAGGGAAGAAGGAAAGCTATAGGAGACAGAAATCCAAAGTAAAACTTCAAAAAGCAGTGACTACAATCAAGCAGCAGCTATTTACAACAGAAGAATCAAATCTTACCATGATGTGAACCTACATCTTCTATGACAGACAGTGTCAAAGTGATGAAAAGCAACTGTCATGTGAAAACTTCAAATAGGTCAATAAATCATAAAAAAACACTTTTACTGTATTTATCTGTGCATTAATGAAGAAAAACAAAAATAGACTCAAACTTTAAACCGGTGAAAGAATCCTTTTGAAAGCAACTGTCATGTGAAAACTTCAAATAAGTCAAATAAATCATACAAAAAACACTTTTACTGTATTTATCCGTGTATTAATGAAGAAAAACAAAAATAGACTCAAACTTTAAACCAGTGAAAGAATCCTTTTGAATTCAAGGTCCTAATTAGACATAAACTTGAAATTTACAAGACTGCGTCCGCTCAAGTCTAGACGGGAATTGTGCTGTTTTATTTGAAACTAACTGGACTGCTCAGGGAGAAGTGAAATGTCAAGTTCAATGACTGCCGGTGGCAATCCCATCTCTGTCTCTGTTTTTCTCAGTGCATAGAACAGGTTGGCCTGTTGTAGTTGGGCATTTGTCGTGAGATATTTTGTGAGAGCAATCTTCTGCCCAATAAGTTCCTTCTCCATTGTCATTTTTTCTATTTCAAGCTTGAGTTTGGTTTTTTTCTACCTCTACTCGTCCTATTTCTGTTGCTGCAAGCTCCTGCTCCAGGTCCTTTGTACTTCTTTTGGCCTCTTGCTCCACTCTTCCTTTCTTCAATGCCAACACACTTTGAAGGCCACCGTGGGGCTGACTGGTCTTTGTTCTTTCTGTTTAGGTCAACGAGAGGGGCATATTCAGTCTGCGAGACGCTGGGGAAAGTCACTTGTTGGAGTGGAAGCCGGAGAAACACGTGTGATCCCTTCTGTGGAAGTACTAGGGCATGTGATCCCTGCTGTGGGAAATAATAGGACGTGTGATCCCTGCTTTGGGAGCCCTGTCCACTGAGACTGCTTCAGTAGCATCTGAAAAAAGAAGATGACCACAGCTGTGGAACCACAGTTGACAAATACATCCCTTGTTCAACATGAACCACTCGATCACCATAAAGAGTTTCAGTTTTATCAAGGAAGTGTCACTGTGTGCGGACTTGTCCATATATACAACATCACTGCTAAGTGGTGACGTCAATGTATTAAGGCTGGACAAAAATCGAACAAAACAATGTGAAACTATTCAATTTTCACGGAAAAGAATATTATCGTCAGTTGAGTGTGCTTTATTTCCAATAATAGATCAAAGTCATAAGATGTTGTCTTGTTTTGCATTGATGCAGTCAACAAAATGTGAAATAAACTCTCGTTAAATTCTCATTTCGTTTCATCATGACCATCATCATGATCATGATCATCATCACCATCACCATCATCATCATCATCATCATCATCATCATCATCATCATCATTTCATCGTCACCATCATCATCACCATCATCGTTGTTGGTTGTCATGTGTTAACAAATAATGGTAACATACCATATTCCACAAATCCGACCTCTGCAAAGTCTGCTACCTCTTGTGGATCATCAGACTCTTCCCTTCTGAAATTAAACAAAACACACATCAGCACAACACATACGTCCTTCACTTGACAATTACCAACTTAAGATTTCAGCTTGAATCTACAAATAATATAAGTATAGTTAAGTTCGAGCTTAGGTTATCAATTTATATTGTGTATTTCTTATCTGAAAATTTGTGATCTGTTCCATTTGTTTATTAAATTACATTCAAGAGCAATTTATTGTGTTGAGTTGTATTTTAGATCTATGTGAACAAAACAGCCGCTTTTAATTTGAGATTATTATACAAAACAACACCCACTTAGATCTATTGAATCAGTGTTGTGCAAAAGCTGCACAACAAGAAATACGAGGGAAACCAGTTTGACTGACACCTTGTCAACCAGATCAGAAACCTGATTTGGCAGTTTAGAATACATTACCAGACACATAGAGTTGTGACTTCACTGACATCTCAAGACTGCCTGTAGATCAGAATAGTGAAAGACAAAGGGACGACTGGAGAGAGAAGGCCAGGAGCCGAGGTCTTGTCAGACTCTTTCCCTTCTGAAATTAAACAAAACACACATCAGCACAACACATACGTCCTTCACTTGACAATTACCAACTTAAGATTTCAGCTTGGGAAACATCACGCACACTTGAAACACGCATCTCTGAACACCTGGCTGATATCCGCCAACACCGACCCAAACCCGTCGCCCTACACTTCAACCACACTCAACACAACATCGACCATGTCAAAGTTATGGCACTCTGGCAGTCACAGAGTGACAGCTTTGAACGCACAACTCAAGAATCCCATCTCATTGCCAAACTGGGCACACTACACCCCCAAGGCATCAATATCCAACAATAACCAAACACACATACCCACCACTTCCACATCAGTTGGCAATATCCCCTACCAATACACACACATACACACACACATACATACACCACCACCACATCCCCTTCACTCACTTCATACAGTAGTTACAGCCACCCTCTATCTATTTAATCTTAATTTTGTTTTATCCTTCCCCTTAAATTCCCCCCCCCCCCCCCACTTTACTTCTTTTTTTTTCACCCTCCTTCATCTTTCACTTTCCACCACACCCCATGTCCTATACCAATCAACTACCTACCCTCTGATCTACCCCGTACTCCTCCTCCCCCTCCCACCACCTACTCCCCCCCCCCTGCTCTTTCCCTTCACCCCCGCATCACCTGCATCCCAACCCAAGTACATGATTACACCGGTCCACCACTGTAACAACAACCCACCATATATTCCACAAAATCGCACACACACCCACACCACACTAACTTGCAACACACACACACACACACACACACACACACACACACACACACACACACACACACACACACACACACACACACATTTTCCCCACTGACCACTTCTTTTCATTTACCCACACACCTTCTCAACTACCCACGCATAACTACCACTACCTCTTTCATCACCCAACGAAATCACTTATTTTTATTCACCCAACCCCCCCTTTTTTTTTTCCCTCTCAGTTCCCCCCCCCCCCTTTTTTTTTCCCCCTTACCATTATTATCAATCCACCATTACCAGAACCATCACAAAGATATTACACCATCCCTATAAACTAGACACACAACCCTATCATATCACACACACACACCTCCCCCTTCGCAACCCCCCCCCCCCCCCCCTTTTCCTCTCCCATAATCCCCCATGGCATTTCCGCTTACCGGCTATTCTCCCCTCCCTCCACATGGACAACAACGGATGAGTCATTTTTTCGTTCTTTTTTTTGTTTTCGTTCTTTGTTTGTTAAATGTGATTTATTATTTTTTCGCCTGAAGAAGACCCAAGTGGTTGAAATGCATCGTGTCTTGTCATGTGCTTTGTTTGTCAATGTCATGGCGGTAAGAAACAAACTCTATTTCTTAATTTTACTTTGTTCGCCGCCATCAGTCACTCCATTTTGAAATTTTCATAAGAAACAGGCAAGAGTTGTCTGACTGAAACTGTGTAGCATTGTATTACTGTCTCCAACCCTTTTGTAAGCTTAATGCAGCCTTTAAACAAAAGTGGAGATTGATAGTTGTAGTAGAAACTCTACCATAGAGAAAACTTTGCTGGCTGAGTTTCACACCTCTTCTGAAAGTAAAAAAGGGTAAATGTGGGGACTTGACAAACCAGCCATCAGATTCTCACCTACAGACCAAGTTCTCTTTATCGCAGAACTGGGATCCTGGTCATGCTACACATTGTGGCTGAACCATACACTGGGGCTATGCCAAACAATGGGGGAACGCCAGACAGCATGGCTACACTTTAAACTGGGGTGACACCAGACAACCAATCTACACAGAAGGGGCAGTCACCAGCCACAGGAGAGATCAACTACCCTCTCCGATATAAGTTAAGAAATTAACCCCCCTGGACTCAAACCAATCAGACCCTTACCCTCACTTTATGATGAAACAGTGAGAACCTATCTATGAGTACCACTTTGGCTACTGCACTGGGTGTACGCTAGCGAAATGGATGTGTATTAAAAGTATGCATTTAGTGTAACTTAGACAGGCCCACAGTATTCCAACTTAAGCGGCTGCATGGAGTGTGAGCAAGTAAAGTAGGAGTGAGGAAGAACCCCTCATTGTTGTGGTTCAATGAGAACTAAAACCTTGCCTATTGAAGTGACATGTAAATACTTACCTATATGTAAGCAAGTAAAGTTGATGTGTGAAATTGCACTTAACTTGTGTCAGTTCTCTGTTGTTCAATCAAATGTTGAATGTTTGAACTTCTCTCTTCAACTCTGTCTCTTGGAGCTACAAGTACTTCTAAGAGTACAGGCCTAAGGAAAATTATCTCAGAGCCACTTTAAAGTATTTTAACAATACCTGGAACAAATGCAAATTTCTTTCAATGACTAGTACCGGAAAGTTGCTCCTTCCACCACTAGTAAGAGAGAGGGTGTAGGTGAAATGTTAAGACAATTCTCATCGAGAAATTATTCCAAGTCCTTCCCCTAGAGGACCCACCTACCACTCATCCACCTCTCATCACACTATATCACTATGATTATTATTACCATTACCTCTACCCCCATTATCTTGATAAGTAAATAAATCAATCAATAACTAACATTATGTATAAAAACGTAAAAATGGTTAACTGTGTGTGTGTGTGTGTGTGTGTGTGTGTGTGTGTGTGTGTGTGTGTGTGTGGACACTATTTAGCAAGCTGGATATCAAACACATACTGGTGTGTGCGATAAATGCAGATCACAAGTCAAGTCTGTTGACGACATTCAACAGCCCATGTGGCAGGTGCAGGGACTGGTGTGTGCGACAAAGGCAGATCACGAGTCAAGTCTGTTGACGGGGCAGGTCAAGAAGCTTCCACTTGCACTCAAACTGGTCACACAGCACGACACTGTTGCCATCCGCGACAAGGACAGAGAGACAGTCCTGGCATGTGTCCGCGACAACAGGACAGATGACG
>CM031610.1:92246957-92251957 GCA_018398815.1 Conus ventricosus
GATCTTTGTCAAATGAGGACCAAGTGTTTACATGGGTTATTCTTGTTTGGTTTGTTTGTTTTTGATGCGGGGAGAGAGAGAGAGAAGAGAGAGAGAGAGAGAGAGAGAGAGAGAGAGAGAGAGAGAGAGAGAGAGAGAGAGAGAGACGGGATGGAGAGAAAGAGAGAGAGGGGGGTCGGGATGGAAAGAGAGAGAGAGAAGGAGAGAGAAAAAGAAGAGCAGAGAGAGAGAGAGAGAGAGAGAGAGAGAGAGAGAGAGAGAGAGAGAGAGAGGAAAGAGAGAGAGAGAGAGAGAAAGATAGAGAGAGAGAGAGAGAGAAGACGGGAAGGAGAGAAAGAGAGAGAGGGGGGTCGGGATGGAAAGAGAGAGAGAGAGAAGGAGAGAGACAAAGAAGAGGAGAGAGAGAGAGAGAGAGAGAGAAGAGAGAGAGAGAGAGAGAGAGAGAGAGAGAGAAGAGAGACAAATAGAGCAGAGAGACAAAGAGAGGCAGAAAGACAAAGAGAGGCAGAGAGAGAGACAAAGACTGACAGAGGAGAGAGAGAGAGAGAGAGAGAGAGAGAGAGAAGAGAGAGAGAGAGAAGAGAGAGCGACCGACCGACAGACAGATAGACAGAGAGACAGACAGACAGGCAGACAGAGACAGAGACAGAGACAGAGACATAGAGACATAGACACATAGACAGAGAGATGATGATGATAACAGTACAAGAACTACCACTACAACCACTACTACTGCTACTGCTGCTACTTCTGCTACTACTGCTGCTGCTGCTACTACCACCACTACTACTACTACTATTACAACTATTACTGTTCCTTTTCTGTTGCTCCTACTACTACTATTACTATAACATAACTACTACTACTACTACTTGTGAAATAAAAACAAATCTTAACAGCATACATAACGTCCCTGAGGCCTGCACACACACACACACACACACACACACACACACAACACACACACACACACACATACACACTCACACACATACACGCACATACACACACGCGCGCGCGCACACAAACACACCACACACACACACCACACACACACACACACACCACACACAAAACACACACACAGCCGCCCATGAACCCTGTTCCCCCCCCCCCTCTCTCTCTCTCTCTCTCTCTCACTCTCCTACGCCAACATGGTGGATTGCTTCAATGTACACATTTAGCTCTCGTTGAAAAATCAAGTGAATTCGTACGAGTACAAAATGGTGAAACTGGAGCAGCCACAAAGAAAGAAAAGAAAAAAAAAGCTCAACAAAAAGTAAGCTCGATTCTTGTGAATGTTCTCGGCTTGAATCTCAATGTCAATCAACGACTCAGAACGAGCAGGGATCTAGCCAAACGAACAGCCACAGCACATCAGACCCTGCAACGGCGTGCGAAAACCCTTATAATACTAGCCTACTGGCAGTCTGAAAGTTCATTAGAATTACTGACGTACACAATCAAAATGTTCTGCGACAGAATTTCGGCCTTGGAGAAGAAATTAGAGGAGCTAACGAAAGACAGCAGCAAAACATG
Organism: Conus ventricosus; assembly: GCA_018398815.1. Classification (NCBI taxonomy): domain Eukaryota; kingdom Metazoa; phylum Mollusca; class Gastropoda; order Neogastropoda; family Conidae; genus Conus; species Conus ventricosus. Next base: position 92,248,497 of record CM031610.1, read on the forward strand.
GAGCTACAAACAAGCTGAAACTGTAAGTGTTGGTACACAAACAAATAGTTCAGCAACAACATCTTCCGACACAACACAGCGCAGCAACATACCAACCTATGCTGACAAGCTGAAATCTCCAGCTCCCAAAAAATTATTTCAGCAAAACTCCTTCTCAGTCAGTGCCACAAAAGCCCCCAGAAGAAAAACCATCTAGGCCTAAAGCAAAGAAAAAGAACAGTTGGCTGACGTCAAATCTCCAGTTGGCATCAAGTCCGATGACGCCAAAAAGGTACATTCCGACTCTCTTCCCAATGTTCTTTTTTTGCAGGACTCTGTTATGTCAAGAGTCAACGCTAGGCACCTGGGAGGCCTACGGACTTAAAGTTGTCTCCAAAAGAGCTTTCAAGATCTCAGACTGTGAAAAAGAACTTGAAAACATTGGTTCAGAAGTTCCGGTTGATTGTGTGATACTGCATACTGGAATAAATGATCTGAAAAGTACTGACCCTGGAAAATTTCAGCAAAAAAGATGATTAATGTTGTCAACAAAATCAAACAGCAATCTCCGAAAACAAAAGTCGTGGTAAGCAAAGCAACGCCAGTCAAAGATCAATTCTGGAGGGGAGACGACAGCTATTCAACGCTTTACTGTTCTCCCGAATTTTCTCGTCATCAGACATCTCTTCTCTCTCATGAGAACCTTGATCCTCTCAACAACCGGCTCATGAGGGATGCCATCCACCCGTCTGACAGAGTACCACATCCTCGCCGGAAATCTGGGCGGCCATGTCCATCGTCCTCTTTTGGCAAGACAACGCCGAGACATCGCCAGAATTCAGACACGCGGAGAGGCAACCTTGAACCACGAGCATTCCCTTCCACCTCCACAGGTCGTGTCGGAGCTCCGGGCGGTCCGTGGCATTTTCCATCCTCGTGCAGGGGACACATGGGACTCTTTCAGGCTGGCATCTCCCTTGGTGACTCGTCAACTTCACTTGCATTTAAGATTCGGTAACTAGGTCTTATGTAAACTTCCAATTATATTTATTAATATTTTCAATGGAACTGTCGGTCAATATCAACAATTCTCTTACAGTTGAAAATCATATATATCAACATAATTAATTCAGTGCTAGCATTACAATCACTAGTTACTAACTGTAGATGTTCATAAGCACCTACCGAAAATACGCAATTTTATTATCCACCTTTGTAATAACGATAGGAATGATGGTAAAAAAGATTCAAACTGCCATTTATGTGAGGAAGGGATCTAAATTATGTCCTCTTAACACCCTCCTACTCTTACTAATGCTGAAGTTTACGCAACTGGTTACTTTAAAACTGAACAAGCAGACAAATTTAAAACGTCTTTCTGCTTACCTAACCCAGTGGCCCAAAGGCCGAAAATACAGACTGGATAAAAAAAACCTCCCTTGTCAAAAACAACAAATGGGTAATACTGGAGATTTCAATGCGCATGCTTCCCATTTTGGATATGGTTGCACCACTATAACTTGCAACCGTTTTAGTTGAAAATATTGTTGACTCAATTGGTTTTATTAAATATGGTAGTATTACCCGACGCCAGACAATTCCACTCAATAAATCCTACTTCTGATTGATTTATCGTTAATTTCTCCGGAGTTGCATAAACTCGGTATGGTCAACAAGAGAATATACTTTGGCAGCGATCATTTCCCAATCATCATACCATTTAAGGACATATTGAAAGTGAAAAGATGGAAATGAAGATAGAATCCCAAAGTTTCATGTAAAAATGCAAATTGGTCTCTGTATGAATAATCTTGTCCAATGCACATTTCAGTGGTATTGAAAATGAAGGTATAGATGCATATTACACAGATTTTGTCGACATGTCTTACAGCTGCCAGAAAATCTATCCTAATTGTAAAGATGCCCAACAGTGAAATATGTTGGTAATTCATTGTGGAATTTAGATTGTGCGATAGCTGTAGCTCTTAAAAAAGAAGCTTATAAAGCTTGGCTGAAAGTGAGAACAATGAAAATTTCCTGGCGATGAAACATGCCAAAAATAACGAAAACCAGGTCGTTGCCCAACCAAAAGAATACATTTCTCAGAATTTTGTAGATCCAAATATCAGAAATCAAAAGATATCCAAAAGGGTTTGGAAAATGGTTGAAAATTGAAAAATGGTTATTGTTTGCAACAGTACCCCAATTAAGTTAGGTAATAATGCTCTTCCATCATCACAGGAGAAAGCTGAGGCATTCGTCAAAATATTTTCAGAAAAAACATGCTGTCTAGTCTCATTTCCGTCTGTCAGGTGTTTTAGAGAGGAGGAAGAAAAACGAACTATCTGTCAGGATCCATCACCAAATCATTTCCATTATTAAGCGCTTTTTATTACATATATGAATTTTTGTGAGACGTTAGAATCTTTTCTTCAAATTCAAGTGCTGTTGGCCTTGATGGTATATCCTAACGACTGTTATAACCATTTTGCCTTCACACTGGAAACAATTACTGCATTCATTTTACCAAAAACGTTGGTTTAATGGAACTCTCCCTAGTATCTGGAAGAGATCTGTTGTAGTCCCAGTTCCAAAACAAGATAAGCCCAGGTCAGACATTGTAGCTACAGGCCAATAGCACTAACCTCTTGCGTTGGAAAGTTGTTAAAAAAGATATCCAAAGACATCTTTTATAGGTTTGTGAAAAAGAAAGTATAATCCCAATGAATCAAGCGGGATTTCACAAAGGTCGATGTACAATAGATCATTTGGTAAAACTTACCAGTCAAATTAAAATGCAGTTTGCTGGACGGAAAAGTACACTTGCTACCTTTTTTTATATCAGAAAAGCGTATGATAGTATCTGGCACGCTAGACTACTTTATAAATTGAAAGAAATAGGAATTAATGGAACGATGTTTCAATACTTTAAAAGTTTTAATCGCAGAGATCTATATGTACAAGAATAGAAAAGTTTACTCGTCTTTTCAGAGCATTGATATCGGAATTCCACAGGTTCTTTTATAGCCCCCATGTTGTTTACCATTCTTATTTATGATCTTCCAAAGATATTATCAAAAAGTGTGAGTTTAGTACAATATGCTGATGACATAGCTAGTGGATAAATACAAATATCCGAAAGCATACTGCAAGAGGATTACGAATTATATACAGAAGATATATCAGTTAGAGATAGACACATTAAACAACTTTATGGAAAACAACGGCTTATTCTCTCAGTGAAAAAACATAGTTAATGTTTTTCAATAATGGAGACAATCCAATGTATTTGCCAAGCTCAAATTGAATGCTTCTGAATTGCAGTACTCACAAAACAAAAATTTCTGGGTGGGGAATTTAACCCCTAAGCTTATCTGGCGTTTTTACATTGAAAGCTTGATAGCTAAAACAAGGAAACGTTTAAACTTATTGAAAATTATTTGTATTCAATTGTGGGCTCAAGATACAAAAACCCTCTTGCA
>CM031610.1:92261957-92266957 GCA_018398815.1 Conus ventricosus
GCGCACTGCATCAGCAGATAAGACGTCGGAAGACCAAGGCCAGGATTTAAACCACAGTGCCAAGGACATCCACGTGTTGGTTCGGATGAGGAATTTGCACAGGCCCTCGATGCCAGGCGCCTGAAACTCAACCTGCCACAAGCAAACGAAACTGAAGATTGGGAGAAACTGGATGCAAAAATCGTCCAAAGACTCGATGCACTGATAGGGAAAAGCACCCTGGGACACAAACTAGCCACATATGGGGACATTGTGTATGCCACATGTAGAGACGCCTATGGGTGAAACTACCCAAAGAGAAAACACCTCCAAAGAAATCCAGACGCAAGAAAAGATGGACAAGATCAGAGTCCAAAAGAACAACCTCAAGAAGCAAATGAAGACCGCACTGCCAGCTGAAAAACAAGGCTTGGAAAAACTGTGGGAAAACCTGAAAGAAAAACACAGCGCCCTCAGCAAAGCGGAATCTGCGAGGAAGAGGAAGAGCAAAAAGAAGAAGACACAAGAGCGCTTCTTCAGAGACCCCTTCCAGTTTGCCAGAACACTGTTTGAGCAGCCAAATCTGGGACCCTAAGTGTGGACAAAGGAGTTCTTGAGCAGCATCTGAGGAAAACATACTCTGACTCACAGAGCAAAGCACCACTCGACATTCAAGGTCTGGTGTGGCCAACCAACCCTGAGGAACAGTTCAATGGCAAGCCTCCAACGTTGGCGGAAATCAAGGTGGTCGACAAAGCCAGAGCCAAATCATCACCAGGGCCAAACGGAATACCTTACCAGCTTTACAAGAAATGTCCCAAGGTGCTGGAGTGGCTCCACAGGCTGCTGCGATCGGCTTGGAGAAACCAGAAGATCAGCGGCCAGTGGATGACGGCAGATGGTGTGTACATCCCCAAAGAACAAAACTCAAGTGACATCAGCCAGTTCAGGCCAATATCACTACTGAACGTCGAAGGGAAAATCTTCTTCTCTGTCATGGCAGCAAGGCTGACCAAGTACCTGATGGAAAACAAGTACTTGGATGTGTCAGTCCAGAAAGGTGGCATCCCAGGCGTAGCTGGCTGTGTAGAACACGCCACAATGATCTGGGACGCAATCCAAAAAGCAAAAACAGAAAAGAGAGACCTGGACGTAGTGTGGCTTGATCTGGCAAACGCATATGGATCTGTGCCCCATGAGATGATACAGTTGGCTCTTGAGATGTACCATGTGCCAAGGAACATCCGCGACATGCTCAAGAAGTACTTCAATGGCTTCTCAATGCGGTTCTCTACAAGGAGTACACAACAGATTGGATCAACTTGGAAGTGGGCATTGCAATGGGCTGTGCAATTTCCCCAATACTGTTCGTGCTGGCAATGGAACTCATCTTGAAAGCAGCAACAAACAACGCGAGACAAACAGACCTTGGCGATGGATACAGATGCCTCCTCTCAAGGCCTTCATGGATGACACTGCAGTGATTTCATCCAGAGAAGACGAGACACGTCATGTGCTGGAGAGGCTGGATGACATAGTTGCCTCATCCAGAATGAAGTTCAAGCCAAAGAAATCACGGAGTCTCTCACTGAGGAAAGGAAAAGTGGCCGAATCTGTGGTCTTCAGTGTTGCCAACCAGGCCATTCCAACAGTCACAGAAGAACCAGTCAAGAGCCTTGGAAGATGGCATGATGATACGCTGAAAGACACACAAAGAGCAAAAGAAACCAAGCAGATGGCGGAAGAAGGCTTGGAGACCGTTGACCAGTGTGGGCTCCCTGGCAAATACAAGGTCTGGTGTCTGCAGTTCATGCTGATACCAAAGCTCCTATGGCCTCTGATGATATACGACATCTGCACCAGCACAGTGGAGGCAATGGAAGCCAAAATCAACAAGTTCACAAGGAAATGGCTTGGTGTCCCACCCTGTCTGACTGACATCGCGCTGTACTGTCGCCAAGCAAAGCTGAAACTACCACTGAAATCCATCCTGGAGGAATACAAAGCAGGGAAGATCAGACTTCAAAGCATGCTGGAGGACTCAGGAGACAAGGTGGTAGAAGCAATCAAGCCCCAGCTGAAGACAGGCAGAAAATGGAAAGTTCAAGAGGCGATGGATTCTGCAAAAGAAAGTCTCAAGATCAGAGAAATAACAGGACACACACAGACCAACAGACAAGGACTGGGGGTGACCAAACTGAATGGTGGTCAAAGGCCAAAGGAAAAGCCAATAGAGACATGATGATTCAGGAGATGAGAAAAGAAGAAGACAAAAAAGACTGCAAAAAGCAGTCCAGCAGAGCCAGCAAGTGCAATGGACAACGTGGGAGAATGCACTCCAAAGAAGTCTAACTTGGAATGACATTTGGCACATGGCCCCTCTCAGGATCAGCTTCATTCTCAGATCTGCATATGACCTTCTGCCCTCAAATGCAAACCTGGTGAAGTGGGGGAAAACGACGATCCTGCATGCCCCCTCTGCATGAAAAACAAACAGTGGAGCATGTTCTAAGCTCATGTAAAGTAGCCCTGGCTCAAGGAAGGTACACATAGAGGCACAACCAAGTGCTCAAAGAGATTGTACAAGTAGTGTGGATTAGTACCAACACCACAAAAGGGAGAATCAGGACTCCAAAAGCACCCGCAACATTCTCACGGCAGGAGGCAGCAAATCATGGCCAAGAACAACAGTGCCACTCGAAACATGCAGGCAGAGTCTGATGGCCGGGGCAGATGACTGGGAGTGCACTGCAGACCTCCCAGAATGGAAGAGTCACCCAGAGATCATCAGCAAGAGTGGCATGAGACCAGACATAGTATTCCACTCTAAGTCAACCAAGCAGCTGATCATGATCGAGTCACGGTGCCATATGAAAACAGAATGGAGGCAGCTCAAATCTACAAGACTGAAAAGTATGCTGATCTGGCAAACAGCCTGAGGAGAGAAGGCTATCTGGTCAAAGTCCTCACTGAGAAATTGGAGCTAGGGATTTGTAGGAACGTCTGCATACAGCCTCATGAAACAGCTCTTAGTTGCAGGGAAGGAAAAAACCAGAGCCCTGAAAGCAATGGCAGAAGCGGCAGAGAGGTGTTCAAGCTGGATCTGGTCAAGGAGGAACAAAAGTGAACTTCATAAGGCTTAATTTCCCTACAAATATCAGGTGTCCCTGTGGCTCAGTGGTTAAAGCGCGAGTCATTAAGTGGAAAATGAGCATCTCCAGAGGGTCATGGTTCGAATCCCAGCATGGCTCGTCCCAAGATGGGAAAGAAGAAAAAGGGGCAGCAGAGGGACATCCGGAGTCATGAACCGGGTGTGGCCCAACCCCCCTAGAGTGTCAGGAGATAAGGGCCGAAACACTTGCTTGAAGGGGGCTTCTCTTCTGAGGACTCTCTGCTGCCACGCTCTCCACGAGTTTCTTTCTACTAGTATAGGACAATTGAGGAAAATTGGTTGCCCTATTACCTATTGTACCTTAGCTTCCTTTGTGATGTGTGAGCACCTACATGTATGGAAGTGTATAGCTTACCTTTTCTCATGTTATTACAATTGTGAGACTGGACTGTTTTATCTACTGTGGTAAAGGAATTTGAGTGCTTTACAATGTAATGTTATCCCTCCCTGTCCCAATGACCCATGCCATCATTAGATTCGCACTGCTTTCCTTACACCACTTGCCGGTGTTTATGTAGTGCTTATATACACATGTGTGTGTTGTGTGTGTGTTGTGTGTGTGTATTGTGTGTGTGTTGTGTGTGTGTGTGTTGTGTGTGTGGGTGTGGGTGTGTGGTGTGGTGTGTGTGTGTGTGTGTGGTGCACTCATCATAGAGGTCATTTGGTGTCATTATTAGAAAGAATGACAAGGTGAATGTTTCATGTATCAATGTCTTTATTTCTTTGTGAGGTTATAACTATTGGAATTACTATACATAGCTCTTTGTATCAATATAATGCCTATGTAAACTAGTGTTATAAATCAAATTTGCTCATAGAAATGATGATAGCATTTACTGATTCATCAGATACTAGTTGCTAAATAGTCTTATTACCAGTATTGTCGAATCCATGCTTGATTATCAAAGTGCTGTGTCCAATGCTGTTTCTGGAATAGGTACCTTTATTAATTATCACCTTTACTTTCATTGCTATTCCTTTCTATTGACATGTGCATATTTGTGCTTTGCATTTGTCTTGTAAAAAACGAAAATTGTTCAATAAAAAAAGAAAGAAAGAAAGGGGGGGGGGCAGACAGACAGGCAGACTGATTGACTGACTGACTGAATGATCGACTGACTGACTGACCGACTCCGACCGCGCCGACCGACTAATTGCACATTTAAACAAGTGAAAGAAAACCCTACGATTCCATTACACTAACTTGAACTTTCACAGGATTTTACACTTAACTGATATTAATATTGTCAATGGGAGGGGGGGGGTCTACCAAGTAAAAGAAACACGAGGAAATCCTCATATCACCCACCCTTTCCCACACTGTCCGTTTAATTCACTTTTACTGGGAGTGGCCGTGCCACCACAGGCCAGAGAGGACAAACCAGTGACGGCAAGTAGCTCAACGAATAGTTCACAGTTCTCCTTCTGTCAGTTAACGGTCTTTTTTCCCATGTCAGATTAATTGAGCCTCCCCAAAACTGCTTGGCGCTCGAGCCGGCAGCCCCTCCCCCTCCCTCAACCCGCCCCTAAACGGCCGCTCCCACCCTGCTGCCTACAGACGAAAAAAAAAAAAAAAAAAGGAAAAAAAAATATCCAAAGGGACGGACCCCAACCAAGGAGCAGCCAACGGCTTCTCATTGCCATCAAATGAACATCACTGACATAGGAGCAGCCAGCGGCTTCTCATTGTCATCAAATGAACATCATTGACATAGGAGCAGCCAACGGCTTCTCATTGTCATCAAATGAACACCACTGACATAGGAGCAGCCAGCGGCTTCTCATTGTCATCAAATGAACATCATTGACATAGGAGCAGCCAACGGCTTCTCACTGTCATCAAATGAAC
>CM031610.1:92269457-92297462 GCA_018398815.1 Conus ventricosus
CCCATAGCCACTTTGCAAAATCCCAAACCCGAAACAGCCCCCCCCCAAAAGCTTACCCACACAACACCACACAAAACCCCCCCAACCCCAACCCCACCCCAACACAACCAACACCACACACACCCCAAAAACCCGGGCCATGTACCCCTACACAACCCAACAATCATAGATGGCAAGCCAAAACACACACACACAACACAAAAACCAAAACCACACACACCACACACACCACACACACGCCACACACGCCACAACACCACCCCCTTTTCCCCACTTTTCCCCTTTCCCTCACCCCACCAACCCCCAAAACACACACCCCCACCCCACACTCCACCCCCAAACCCCCCCACACACACACACACCACACACACAACCAAACGCCCCCCGCCCCCCCCCCCCACACCACAACACCTGCACACCCCCCCACCACACACACAAAACCCACACCCCACACACACACCCACACACACCCCCCCCCCCCGCACCGCCCCACACACACAAACACACACACACACCACACACACCCCACACAAAACAACACACACACACAACAACACACACAACCACCGCACACCCCACACGCAACGCACACGCCCACCCCCACCCCAAAAAACAACAACACCACAAATTTTGAAAATTTTACGGGGACTGGACCCTACCCCTTTTTCGGGAACTGGATCCGGGTTACGGAGTTTTTGAACGAGGCCCGGGTTTTGGCTTTCCCGACGCAAAAGCTGCCCCGAAAATTAGTCATCCCCCCAGGGGTTTTTTCTTTACCGGTAATCTTTCGCCCTCTACACAGTTTTGGGGCCAAATATTTCGACGTCGGGTTTTGTAGGTTTCAGATGGGTGTTTCAAAATTTCATGGGGTTTGGGCCATTTGGGGCATTTTTTTCGTTTGTTTAAATTTGATGTCTGACTTGTGACCCCCATCTTGCTTAAGTTTTTTGGGGTTAAAAAACCAACCCCCCAAGGCGTCTTGATGGATTTTTCCCCGGACGTTTGTAACCTGTGTTGGGGGGGGGTCCCACCCCAGTGTTTTAATCCCCCCTTTTTTGGGTTTTCCCCAGGGGGGAAAAAATTTTCTCCGATGTTAGGGCCCGGGGGGCGGGTTTTCGTCGCTTTGCTTGGCACTTAAAAAAGCCGGGTTTTCCCAACTTTGGTCCATGTAAAAAAAAACGGGGGGGGAATCGGGGGGTTTGTTTATTTGCCCGGGTTTTTCTGGTCTTCAGCCAAAAGTTTGGGTGGGAATATTTTCCTGTTTTCTCTGTCTACGTAGAGGGTTTGGAGATTCCCCTAAGGGTGTTTGACTTGGGGGGTTGCGTGGGGTCGTACGTAGTCCCCCAGGCTTTTTTTTGTCCTTGTTTTTCCCTCGCTTAAAAAGTGTTTTTGCTGCGTTTCCCCTTGACCCCCTCTGGTTATTTCCCTTTTGGCACTTTTCGGGCCCCAACCAAGAGATTTTCAAAATAGTGGTATATTCCTAAAAGGGGTTTACCCAGGTCGGATCTCATACCCCGGGCATACGCAGTCTGGTCCCCCCTAGAGTTAAGCCCTTTAAAAGGCCTGATGGGGCTTGGAGCAATCTGGGGGGGGGGTTATGGTGCTGGGGTTTGCAAAAGGGACGCCCTGTGTAAATCCTTCCATTTACAACCCTTAGCTTAATCCCCCTTTGTCAACCCCCCGTCCTGTATTGTGGCCCATTTGTTGGGGGGGGGGGGGTGGGGGGTCCTGGAAAAAGGCTTCAAGTTTCCCGGGTTTCCGCAATGGGGGGAAAAAGTATCGTTTTACCATCCCCCCCGGGGAACCCGGTTCAGTCAAAATAGCCTTTCTGGTCATCAGGGGGGGCTGAAACCAGGTCAGAGGGGAGAGGAATGGGGCCAGGTTTTCCACGAGTTTGGGCCCAAACTTCCCCGGAAACACATCAACAAAAAAACAGGCATGGGTGGCCCCATGGCTATGCCAGGGTTTGGGTCGGGATGGGATAGGGGCCACTATAAAGTGTGTTGGGTGACTTTGTTACCCAGTGACAGGAAAAGAGTTTAAATGACGCATTTCGGGGGGAAAACCCCCGGGGGAAAGTGGGGTGTTTCAGTAGGAGCTTTTTTGTGGCGGGATGCCCATGTCTTTTTTGGACTTTGGGGGTAAAAGGGGACATTTCGTCAAAAACACCCCGCAGGCAGAGCCCGGGGGGGTAGTGTTGTGTTGATCTTGTAAACCTTTTAAAGGGAAATTTTCCTTTGTGTCCTTTAAATTGGTGGGGTTTAGTTTTTGGGGTTTGAGGTGGTGTTTGGCACAGCGCAAAATTTGGAGTTTTTTGGGAATTGGGGTGCCGCGGGCCTGTCAGTAGCACCGGGTTGGGGTTTGGGGCTTACCCTTTAGGGGGTTTTTATTAGAGGCTTGCTTTTTCCCTGGGGGGAACTTCCCGGAAAATTTGGTGATGTAGTGGAGCCTTTTCCCTAAATTAAATTCCTCTTTTTCACCAAATTTTTCCCCGCCCAGTGTTGTTTTTTTAAAAATTTCCCTGGAGTGGGGTCTTAGGGGGATGTCATAGTACCCAGGGTCACTCAGATTTTGGGTGATTGTGTCATCATCCTTTTCGAGTGAGTGATCACTGTATTGCCGTCTGTCTGCGTAGCGGCATGCCAGCCTTTTGTCAGAGGCAGGTTCCTTAGTTCTCCAAGGGCTTTTCTCTGCCCGTGTGTCAGGTTGTCTTGATTTTCCTTCGCTTTGTATGGTCGAGGAAGTTGTCTTGGCATGCTTTGATGAAGGATTCCAGGGCAGCATTGTTCCTTGGAGCACTTCTCGTTGTGGGTTGGTACCAGGGCATTTTAGTGAATGTTTCCTCTTTTTCTATGTGATCGTCCGTCTTGGATTTTTTCTTCTTTGGTAGTGAAAAAAATGCACGAGGCGCTAGCCAGGCATGTGTCCCTAGGATTTGGCACATACATCTATTGGCTCACGGGGGTTGGGGAAAGGAGTTGAGAGTCTGCAGATGACATTGGTTTGGATGCTCATATTGCTGTGACTATCGGATCAAAGGGGTGAGGAGATGCATACTGGGTAGGTCACTGGCTTGAGCTTTACTAAAACTCCTGCTGGGAATCTTTGGCTGCGGGGCTTTCGTGACGACGAGGACGGTGTGGGCGAGCTTTTCTGGGGAAGGGGTCTGTCCTATTACGAGGATATAAATCAACCCTCTCACTTTGGTGGATCCAAGGAAGGATGGGTTCTCGGAGGTGTTGAAGACAAGCGCTGGAGTTTCTGTTGCTACTGCAGGCATTATCTGGCCTAGCCTTTCTTTTGTGGAGTGGTGCCAAACCGCAGGGGAGATGTGAATCTACCTATATTTTATATTTCCCTAGCTTTTTATTGTGGATCCACTTCATATTATATAATTATATTATATATTATATATTATATATATATAACAAACTAATAAATTCCAAGGATAAGTACCGCCCCGTTCCAGCAACTCACAGAGCAGCTTGGTGTTGCAATGACTGCAAGAAATATTGAATTATAAACAAAGCTTGCTCTTATGTCTTAGTTTGAAGAAATAGGGGGAGATAAGCATTCATATCTGCAGTGGTAGATGATTCTGCCTAACTAACAGTATGTGCTTGAGTGGGTGAATGGGGAAAAATAAAATAAATGCTTCTCAAAATGAGCCTTCAGCAAGCTTATATTCTCCAAGGGGGAGACATCCTCCAATAGGGAGGGAAACTCACTAACATATAACTCCTGGTCATATACCGATATTTCGAAACTTGGTGGTTTCTCCTCAGTGACCGCGGAAAGTGGTAATTTGACTCCTCTGCCTTTTCAGTTTTAAGAAGAATGCAATCCCAGAAAAGGTTGGCGTGCAATACGTAGTATGTTTGTTGAGTTTCAAAAAACCAACCAAAGGTGCCATCTAAGAAGCAAAAGAAAATCATAAAAGAGCAAACAAGCTACATTTTCTTGTGAAAAGTAGAAAATATAAAAAGATATCCTCTAAGACACAAGTGCTGAGGGCAAGTTCTTGGAATGAATCCGCAAGGGACTAAAATACAACAAACTAATAAATTCCAAGGATAAGTACCGCACCGTTCCAGCAACTCACAGAGCAGCTTGGTGTTGCAATGACTGCAAGAAATATTGAATTATAAACAAGCTTGCTCTTATGTCTTAGTTTGAATAATAGGGGAGATAAGCATTCATATCTGCAGTGGTAGATGATTCTGCCTAACTAACAGTATGTGCTTGAGTGGGTGAATGGGGAAAAATAAAATAAATGCTTCTCAAAATGAGCCTTCAGCAAGCTTATATTCTCCAAGGGGGAGACATCCTCCAATAGGGAGGGAAACTCACTAACATATAACTCCTGGTCATTATACCGATATTTCGAAACTTGGTGGTTTCTCCTCAGTGACCGCGGAAAAGTGGTAATTTGACTCCTCTGCCTTTTCAGTTTTAAGAAGAATGCAATCCCAGATATTTCTTGCAGTCATTGCAACACCAAGCTGCTCTGTGAGTTGCTGGAACGGTGCGGTACTTATCTTTGGAATTTATTAGTTTGTTGTATTTTAGTCCCTTGCGGATTCATTCCAAGAACTTGCCCTCAGCACTTGTGTCTTAGAGGATATCTTTTTATATTTTCTACTTTTCACAAGAAAATGTAGCTTGTTTTGTTTCTTTTATGATTTTCTTTTGCTTCTTAGATGGCACCTTTGGTTGGTTTTTTGAAAACTCAACAAACATACTACGGTATTGCCGCCAACCTTTTCTGGGATTGCATTCTTTTTAAAACTGAAAAGGCAGAGGAGTCAAATTACCATTTTTCCGCGGTCACTGAGGAAAAACCACCAAGTTTCGAAATATCGGTATATGACAAGGAGTTATATGTTAGTGATTTTCCCTCCCTATTGGAGGATGTCTCCCCTTGGAGAATAATAGCTTGCGGAAGGTCATTTTGAGAAGCATTTATTTTATTTTCCCCATTCACCCACTCAAGCACATACTGTTAGTTAGGCAGAATAAATCTACCATTGCAGATATGAATGCTTATCTCCCCCTATTCCTTCAAACTAAGAATAAGAGAAAGCTTTGTTTATATTCAATATTTTATATATTATTAAAATTTTATATATATATATATATATATATATATTTATATTTATATAACAATGAATTGAGTGAGGTATACCAATTATTTTACCGCTTCACTGGACCAGGGAGTAATACTGATGAGTGGCGAGTGCGAGCATTGTTCCCTTATTCAAATAGGGTGACAAAACAAAAGCAGAGAACTATAGACCTGTATCTCTTACATCCATATCAGCTAAACTACTTGAACACATAATATATAGTAGGCATAATGGACCCTCTTGACAAATATGACTTCTTAAATAATTCCCGCATGGTTTTTGACAGTGAAGGAGTTGTGAGACTCAACTTATAACAAACTCTCAATGATTTTTAGTAACTGTTTAAATAACAGACAGCAAATAGATGCAATTTTATTAGACTTTTCTAAAGCTTTTGATTAGGTTGACCATGAGGGCCTGGCTGCTTTAAATTAGAACACATTTTGGGATTGACGGTTCTTTGCTAAATGGGCTAGATCATTCCTCGTTTGGGGGAAGCAGAAAGTTGTTGTGTGGAAGGGTCGTCATCCATTGTAAACCAGTCTTGTCAGGTGTACCAAGGGGAAAATGTTCTGGGCCCTTGTTTTTCGTAATTTATATAAAGACATTTAAATAGAAATCTCTCTCCTGGAACTCTATAAGGCTTTTTGCAGATGACAGTTTGGTTTATAGAACAATCAGAAGCAAGAAAGATACTCGCATTCTACAAGAAGATCCCAAACGCTTTACAAGAGTGGGAAAAAGAAATTGGGAAAAAGGAATTTATCCCCAAAAGGGGCCAAGTGTTGCGTATATGTAACAAACGCTCACCAATTAGATCAGATTATTCTATCCCTAATACTATTCTTAAAGAAACTAATGCTGCAAAATATTTAGGCGTGATTATAGATAGTCGTCTCAAATGGAAAGAACATTACAATTTAGTATGTAAGAAAGCAAATAAATCTTAGGGTTTCTTATACAGGAAATCAATGACTGCCCCCAAAGGTTAAAGACGACTGCTACAAAACACTGGTTTTGACCAAATACTGGAATATGGTTGCTCAGTTTGGGGTCCTTACCCTCTAAAGGACATTGATAACCTCGAAAAGATTCAGAAGAGAGCAGCACGGTTCGTACAGGGAACCACATCAGAGAAAAGGGGAATACTAGGAAGAACATGAGGAAATTAGAATGGAAACCCTTAGAAGAGAGAAGAGCTTTTATTAAACTTAACACCTTTTTCAAAGGCAGAGCTAAAGTAATTGATATTCCAATGGAACAACTAGTATTGAATAAAGTAGCACCAGGAGTGGCGGTCAATGTTATACCATACCTGCATCAAATATTGACAACCACTTACATTCTTTTTATCCAGTTCTGTACGGCTGTGGAACTCACTGCCGGGTTGCCATCAGATTGCCACAAGTGCAATCTCATTCAAGGGGACAAATTGATTCGACAGTTTTGAGATCTGCATATTGATGATTTTCTATTTTTATTTCCCCAGATATTTTATTATCACGGGGCCCTGAATTTTGGCCATTGCTTTTAAATCGAGGTGCGACCCTTGTTGCCAAATTTGCTCAGGGGCCAACAGTCAGAGTCGCACTGTTTTATGTTATTTTATTTTATTTTTTAATATGCGCGCTGGTGACCTACTCGTTTTTGATGTGAACCAGTTTTTTTAGGAAGAAGAAGAAGAACAAATAATAAATTCCAGGATAATTTACCGAGCACCGTTCCAGCACCTTACAGAGCAGCTTGGTGTTGCAATGACTGCAAGAAATATTCAGTTATAAACAAAGCTTGCTCTTATGTCTTAGATAGAAGAAATAGGGGGAGATAAGCATTCATATCTTCAGTGGTAGATGATTCTGCCTAACTACAGTATGTGCTTGAGTGGGTGAATGGGGAAAAAATATATAATAATGCTTCTCAAAATGAGCCTTCAGCAAGCTTATAGTCTCCAAGGGGGAGGACATCCTCCAATAGGGAGGGAAACTCACTAACATATAACTCCTGGTCATATACCGATATTTCGAAACCTGGTTGTTTCTCCTCAGTGACGCGGAAAATGGTAATTTGACTCCTCTGCGTGTCAGAGGGTTGTGGTCAGTTGGTCAGAGGAGTCAAATTACCATTTACATAGACGAACAATCTAATAGTGGGGGAAAAAAAACAGCGGGCGAAAGGCCTCGGAGCAGGCAATACAAAATATATCTGCCTTCAAAAGGGATTGCGATGGTTCCCTTATGCGCTAGTGAAGAGTTTTCATATCTGTAACTTTTTTTTTTTATATTTCATTTTCCCAGTTTCTCCATCTTCAAACTCCTCTCCCCTCCCCTCAAGTCCAAATCTTTGCCAGACAGTTCATTTGTTGGCCTGCGCTTGTTTTTCCCCCACTATTAGATTTTTCCCCCACTATTAGATTGTTCGTCTATGTATTTTGTCTGACTTTATTCAAGTTTAAAAGGCTGTGCCAGTCTTGAATAAAAGTTACTCTGTGTTAGGTTTCCTTATGGGAGCAAACATACCCCACTTGTTTACTGTTTATCGTTTACTGTTCCCCACCTCATTTCATTTCCGATTTTTTTTTTAATTTAAAGAAAGTCTTCCAGTGGTTGCTCAATCACCTGTCGATTCAATGCATAATTCAATCTTTCTAAAATGTTCCTACCTATGTCAGTTTTGGATGGAAATAGATGGATAAATACTGAGGAAGGTTATCTCATGACAAATTTACTAGGTTTTCATTAACATTTAGTTAATTGAGATTAGGGCCTGTATCATGTGTGACATGACTTGACCATTACAAGCCCTCTTTTCCTTACCTCAGTATTTTATCTTTCGATGGACACTTACTCTGTCTTTATTGGACAGACCTCATTTTTCTGCTTTTCATTCTTCTGTCTATCTGCTGCTTTCCTCCCTCTTATCTCCCTTTACTCTCTTCTTTTCTTTGGCCTCGACAACTGACCACAACCCTCTGACATTGACCAACACTGGAATCATATTCCAAGCATGGTACTGACCCCAGCCTTAGGGCTTGCTTGGTTGTTTCTCTGGTGGTTCGCGGTCTGGCTGTATCCTCGGAACTCCCGGGCCTACCTCCTTCTTGGCCGCGGTGCTGGGGAGGGCTGCTGAGGCGACTGCAGGAGGGGTGCTGTGTACTGCCACTGCTGGCTGGGATCAAGTCCGACTTCCATCAAGACATTATTGGACTGGGCTGACACAAGATGAGTCTGTTAGTTGTGGGAAGTGTCTGAGTGGTGTGGTAGTGGTCCAGGCCCCTCTGTCTCTTCATGTTTTTTCTTCTTCTTTCTTTCTGGTTTTTTTTTCTTCCTTTATTTTTTCCCCCTCCTTTCCTGAAAATTCAGGCCCTGTGGTGTGAATATATTTAAATTGTCACTATTTCTTCTTTTCTTTCTAAGGGAAAATAGAGGTGTAATTTAGGGCATCCCGAGACGGAGGGCTTAACATTTTCTTTTATTATTATTATTTTCTTTGGCCCCTATCTAGTAGTTAATCTCTCTGTATCTTGCTCTTCTTTTCCCTCCTTTCTCCTTGCCCTTCTGTCCGTCCTCTCTCTTCTGCTAGTTGTTCCCACCCCACTTAGTGTGTGTGTGTGTGTGTGCAGTGTGAGTGTGTTGTAATGTTTGCACATAATATTGGTCTTTGAGTGTATGTCGGGTCTTGTGTTTGTGGTGAGTGTGTGTGGTGCCTACTCCACTCTCCCTGTGGTTCGGACATCGGGACCCCAGCTGCAATATATATATATTTATATATATAGTAATAATTTATTATATATATATATTATATATATTATATATAATATATATATATATATTATAATATATATATATATATATATATATTGAGATAGATATATTTATTCTAATAGATATATAGGCAGTTTAATGCATTATGAAGTTTTTTAAACTACAAGCTTGTTTATAATAATATATATTTATTATTTATATAAATTATATATATATTTATTTATATTATTTTTTATATATATAATTATATATAACAGTTTAAAATAGGTTTTAAATGGAAGAGTTAAAACTACAAGTTTGTTTAAGCTAAAACGCTCTATCAGGAAACAATTTGGGCACGGCACGGTGTTATATATTGTGGTGTGGGGCGTGGGCTCTGTGCGGTGGACGTGGCCTTCGGTTTTTCTTTTTGGGGGCGCGTGGGGGCGTGACGAATGGCATTGACACATAAGGCAGACTTCTCACACAATAAATGTAGGTGAAAACTGGGTCACCCCTGCTGCGCCCGACCTACAGAAAACACGTGCCTGCCTTTCACAGAAGCTGCTTAATTTATATAGAAGGAGTTTCCATTTATGTGTCTGGTCCAAACGATGCTACAGTACTTATATAAATCCCCTGTGGTGAATCGAAGGTTTCTCTAAATCTACATAAAAGCAAGTAGGCAGTGGTGTGTTGTGATTAGTTATTCAGTCATAGATCAGTTAATATTATCTCGATTATCGTTGGCCAAAAAATCCTGTTTGGTCTTCGTTGATCAAACTTGGAAGAACCATGTTTTAGCCTGTTCACAACACGTACGTACCCATCTTATAAACAACTTTTAAAAGAGTAACGGGCCCTTTTTGTTTTTAATGGCGTCTCAAGATTTATCACCTTTAGGAATCCCAACTATGTTTCCTTCCTTCTGTATGGTGGACAACTCGCCACAGTTTAAAACCTTCATTTAAGGATCGAACGACAAATATTCCAAGTGATGGTTGAAACAATTTGAAGAACTCGACAGTAAACCCGTCTGATCCATGGCTTTTATTGTTTTTCATCTTTTTAAGTGCTAGCCAGCTTCATCTATAGAAATTTCTCCTTCTAATTGTTTAAGAATGAGGTAAATTAACCATTTGAGATATTTCGTAATCCTCAACTTCCTTTATCCGGTTCGATTTTTTTCATAAACTTTCTTCACGTCTCGTTGGATCCTTTCATCGTTGAAATATTTCTAAGCCATAAATTTTGTGTTAACTTTGTTATATTTTTGTTAGAAGTTTTTTTTTCAAGCGAGCTAAACATCATCAAATTTTAAACTTTTTTCATATTTTTGTTTAAGAGTTTCTGTTATCAAGAAAACAAAAAATACTGATTGACCTTTTCCCCTTTGCTATCCAACGTGCTCGCGATCGAATCAAACCCCCTGCATTTTAGCTTCCCTAAGTCTAACTATTTCCCTCTTTGTCTGCTCTAATTCATGTCTTTCTTAAATCAGTCAACTGTTCCTTCTTCGCTAACTTTTCAATATTCACTTCTAAACAATTCTGCTTTTCATTACTTCTGCGGGTTTTTTTCAGTTGCAAATTGCTATAGTTGTACTTCTTATTTTTTTAAATTTTAAACATCTAAAAAAGATGATCTGTAGTAGTAAACTAATTTTTGATGCTCAATAAATGATACTTGTTCCCTTGAACTGGGCAGTACAGCATGCTCTTCTATTACAACTTTAATTTCCTCTTTAAATTTCATCAATGTACTGTTTATCCTTCAACGAAGAACATTTAAAATTTCCAGAAGGGTTATAGTTTAGTTTCTTAGCAAAGGTTAAATTCAGGTAAGCATTAAATGGTCTGTCCTGTACCTGCCTTATTATCTGCATCCGTGACAATAGTGGAAAACATAATCTGAACTAGAAAAAAAATCAAACACTACTTTGCTGCAGAGGGGGGATCTGTTCCATGCGTATCTTTTCAATTCAGGGTTCAACATTCTCCATATATCTGTAAGGTCTTATTAAGCTCATGTCTTAACTTGCTGTTGTGCTTTAACATTGCTATATGTTATGTTTAAAAATAATCCATTGAAAACATCTTGTGCGAGGTTCCAGTCCACTCCAATTACAACATTTTTAACACCCTACATCCTTAATATTATCTTCTAACTCAACAAAAAACAAAAAAAAAAACAGAAAAAAAATCAAGATTATCATAATTTGGTCTATACAGGTGATCGATATCATCTTAGCCAATATGGATACAAAAGCAAAAATGTAGTTTCCACCTATATCTTTGTAAACCTTTTGTACACAAAAATCAAAATATTGTTAAAGAGAATGGTAACACCTCTTGAATTTGACCTATATGATACAAAATATGTTTTATAACCCCCTTCTGCTCTGATACACATTTCAAGCTTGGGGTCCAAAGGGTACCCTGTAAAAGATACATCAAAAACGCTTTTCTTAAATAGTTTAAAAAACTCCTCCTCTTTTTCTTTCTTTTTTTTTTTTGGATCCGCTAGGCCCTAGCAGTTCATTGAACAAACCTACATAAATTTTCTCATGTTATATCTTTATAAGTGGGAGGCAGAAAAAAACAAATATAGGCAAAAACGCCCATAATCTTGCAATGGACACAAATCTACCCGAAATACAGGCTGATAAATACAGACAAAATCGCCAATCCTTTAATGACAACAAAATCTCACCCTCTCTCTCACAGAGGGAAAACGGCATCTCATTCAACAAAGGATTTTCTCCCGTTCAACATAACAAAGACCAAATGTATACAAAAAAAATAAGCATGAGGTAAGACAAAACAAAGAATAGTTTTAAAACAAACAAACAAACAAGACTATAAAACAAAAAATTGTTTAATTTGGGGGGAGCGATGTGCTTATGTGGCGCTTGGACGTTGCGATTTTAAACTGCTTGGATTATATCTGATATTCCCAGGAAACATATGTCTCTAGGATTTTTAAAATCGACCATGTAGTGGGCGTTCAAATGATCGTTCTTTGTTCCTTCTGTTTCGAAAATACATTTTGGTTAATGTACATTACGCTCGCATTACGATTTATGACTACCTTTGGTAAACAACTTCGTAACGCGATCGTCCGTTTCGCTCATTAAATCGTCAATGATCACCAAACGTCTACGGTCTCCCTTCCCGCGTCATATCCGGTAACCCCTTTCCCTTTAAAAGGTCACCCCTTCAACTCGTTATACGAAGTTTGCCATTCTCCAAAACACCATATTTTTTCTTCGGGTATCGGTACCATCATTTCTGTTTCACTTTTTAAAAAACGTTTTACAAAATGAGTTTTCCCTGAGCCAGTAGGACCGCTATGACGCAAGTAAAAGGGTGTGTCCAGCGAACTCCATCTTGGGGGGGAGACCTATTCCTCAGCACCGAATGAACTGTCCCCGGGGTGACCCCCCCCCCCCCCCCCCCCCCCTTACGCTCCGCTTGCTTTCAATCCCTCTTTTGTTTTTTTTGGTCACCCGCCCCCGACTAATCGGGGGTGACGCCCCTTTACCATGCTCCGGGCACGTTGTCAACAAGGTCACGACCCCTTTCCCGGGGCATTTACCACTGATGTTATTTCCTGTGGTGATGTCCCCTTCCACTTCGGGATGATGTCCCCTTCCACTTCGGGAATGATGTCACTTCCGGTGACGTCATACTTCCCGACATTCCATCCCATCCGCAAGGGGTCGATTTGCACATGCTATATACTTATGTTTCTTTATCACTGTCTGTTGTTACCGTAGCTTGGTACACAATGTTGTTGTTGACATTTATTGTTCAGAGGGCACTGGTCTTTTTTTTGTGCAATTACAAGATTCCTTCATCAAACCCCTTTGGTTGTGTTGTTTTTGGTTTTTTGGAAGAATCAATTATTTTTTTAAGGTTGGGCATACACGAGTATGATAGCTTGACGGTATTCTTGTTGAAAATTTTAGATAGTACATGTTCTTTTGGGAATGATGTTTTAAGGATTTGAGGAATTCTTTTCCTACGTTATCTAAACTGTCATGCAATGAGAAATTATTTAACAGTTTCAGCAGCTGATACCAGGGGTGCTGAAAAAAGTGGCTACAACTACAATTACAATTACCAGATAACACATGAACAGCAACAGGAAAAACAGGAAAGGAAAATATATGGTACCCTCCCTATGAGGAGAACAAAACTAACGTAGGGTGGGGTAAGGAGGGTGGGGGGGGGAAAATTTTGGGCACTGACAAATCCACAACATTTCATATAGCCTTACTTCTGTTAAATGACTGTCATTCTCATATTATGATTTAGTAAAGCACATGTGTTCAAAAGAATCTATCACCGAGAGGCAGGATTTCAGCATGAACCCCCCCGATACCAAACGGACGAGGGGAAGAGGAAGGAGAGAGAGAGAGAGAGAGAGAGAGAGAGAGGAGAGAGAGAGAGGGGAGGAGGAGAGAGAGAGAAAGAAAGAGGAGAAAGAGAGGGAAGAAGAGAGGAGAGAGGAGAGAGAGAGGAGGAGAAAAGAGGGAGCGAAGAGAGAGAGATGAAAGAGGAGAAAGAAAGGGGGGAAGAGAAAGAGAGAAGAGAAAGAGAGAGAGGAAAGAAGAGAAAAAAGGAGGGAGAGAGAGAGAGAGAGAGAGAGAGAGAGAGAGAGAGAGAGAGAGAGAGAGAGAGAGAGAGAGAGAGAGAGAGAGAGATGCCGAATAGGAAATTTATCTTGTTACTAAATACTTTGAAGGAAAATGGTGCTCACCATTATGTCATCTATGGGATCTTCAACTAAAAAGTGACTTAAAACCATTCAATAAGAGAGCACAGATTAAACATTCCTGTCCTTGGGGAGGAAACTGACTGACTGCTCATGGTCTTTAGATTGTAGTCTGGCCTTTCTTACTACCTTGATGTCTTGTGTGTATGGTCTGTAGATTGTAGTCTGGCCTTTCTTACTACCTTGATGTCTTGTGTGTACGGTCTGTAGATTGTGTCTGGCATTTCGTACTACCTTAATGTCTTGTGTTTACGGTCTGTAGATTGTAGTCTGGCCTTTCTTACTACCTTGATGTCTTGTGTGTATGGTCTGTAGATTGTAGTCTGGCTTTCTTACTACCTTGATGTCTTGTGTGTATGGTCTGTAGATTGTAGTCTGGCCTTTCTTACTACCTTCATGTCTTGTGTGTATGGTCTGTAGATTGTAGTCTGGCCTTTCTTACTACCTTGATGTCTTGTGTGTATGGTCTGTAGATTGTAGTCTGGCCTTTCTTACTACCTTGATGTCTTGTGTGTATGGTCTGTACTTGTAGTCTGGCCTTTCTTCTTCCTTGATGTCTTGTTCGCATGGCCTGTAGATTGTAGTCTGGCCTTCGTACTACCTGATGTCTTGTGTGTATTGGCTGTAGATTGTAGTCTGGCCTTTCTTACTACCTTGATGTCTTGTGTGTATGGCTGTAATTAGTGTCTGGTCTTTCTTACTACCTTGATGTCTTGTGTGTATGGTCTGTAGATTGTAGTCTGGCCTTTCTTACTACCTTGATGTCTTTTGTGTATGGTCTGTAGATTGTAGTTGGCCTTTCTTACTACCTTGATGGCTTGTGTTGATATGGTCTGTAGATTGTAGTCTGGCCTTTCTGACCACCTTGATGTCTTGTGTATACGGTCTGTAGATTGTAGTCTGGCCTTTCTTACTACCTTGATGTCTTGTGTGTATGGTCTGTAGATTGTAGTCTGGCCTTTCTTACTACCTTGATGTCGCGTGTGTACGGTCTGTAAGATTGTAGTCTGGGCCCTTTTTTACTACCTTGATGTCGCATGTGTACGGTCTGTAGATTGTAGTCTGGCCTTTCTTACTACCTTGATGTCGCGTGTGTACGGTCTGTAGATTGTAGTCTGGCCTTTCTTACTACCTTGATGTCGCGTGTGTACGATCTGTAGATTGTAGTCTGGCCTTTCTTACTACCTTGATGTCGCGTGTGTACGGTCTGTAGATTATAGTCTGGCCTTTCTTACTTCGTTGATGTCTTGTGTGTACGGTCTGTAGATTGTAGTCTGGCCTTTCTTTCTACCTTGATGTCTTGTGTGTATGGTCTGTAGATTGTAGTCTGGCCTTTCTTACTACCTTGATTTCCTTGTGTGTATGGTCTGTAGATTGTAGTCTGGCCTTTCTTACTACCTTGATGTCTTGTGTGTACGGTCTGTAGATTGTAGTCTGGCCTTTCTTACTGCCTTGATGTCTTGTTTGTATGGTCTGTAGATTGTAGTCTGGACTTTCTTACTACCTTGATGTCTTGTGTGTATGGTCTGTAGATTGTAGTCTGACCTTTCTTACTACCTTGAGTCTTGTGTGTACAGTCTGTAGATTGTAGTCTAGCCTTTCTTACTACCTTGATGTCTTGTGTGTACAGTGTGTACTTTGTAGTCTGGCCTTTCTTACTACCTTGATGTCTTGTGTGTATGGTCTGTAGATTGTAGTCTGACCTTTCTTACCACCTTGATGGCTTGTGTGTATGGTCTGTAGATTGTAGTCTGGCCTTTCTTACTGCCTTGATGTCTTGTGTGTAGGTCTGTAGATTGTAGTCTGGCCTTTCTTACTACCTTGATATCTTGTGTGTATGGTCTGTACTTTGTAGTCTGGCCTTTCTTACTACCTTGATGTCTTGTGTGTATGGTCTGTAGATTGTAGTCTGACCTTTCTTACTACCTTGATGTCTTGTGTGTATGATCTGTACTTTGTAGTCTGGCCTTTCTTACTACCTTGATGTCTTGTGTGTATGTCTGTACTTGTAGTCTGGCCTTTCTTACTACCTTGATGTCTTGTGTGTACGGTCTGTACTTTGTAGTCTGGTCTTTCTTACTACCTTGATGTCTTGTGTGTATGGTCTGTAGATTGTAGTCTGGCCTTTCTTACTACCTTGATGTCTTGTGTGTATGGTCTGTACTTTGTAGTCTGGCCTTTCTTACTACCTTGATGTTTTGTGTGTATGGTCTGTACTTTGTAGTCTGGCCTTTTGGTGGGGATTGACACTCTGTTGCCTGTGAGTACGATCTGTCTTGAACTGATAGCTCTTGTTTGGTTTTTAGCTCTTGTTTGGTCTTAGCTCTGTTTGGTCTTTAGCTCTTGCTTGGTCTTGAACTGATAGTTTTGTTTGGTCTTGAACTGATATCTCTTGTTTGGTCTTTAGCTCTTGTTTGGTCTTGAACTGATAGCTCTTGTTTGGTCTTTAGCTCTTGTTTGGTCTTGAACTGATAGCTCTTGTTTGGTCTTGAACTGATAGCTGTTGTTTGGTCTTGAACTGATAGCTCTTGTTTGGTCTTTTAACTGATAGCTCTTGTTTGGTCTTTAACTGATAGCTCTTGTTTGGTCTTTAGCTCTTGTTTGGTCTTTAACTGATAGCTCTTGTTTGGTCTTTAACTGATAGCTCTTGTTTGGTCTTTAACTGATAGCTCTTGTTGGGTCTTTAGCTCTCGTTTGGTCTTAACTGTAGCTCTTGTTTGGTCTTGAACTGATAGCTCTTGTTTGGCTTGAACTGATAGCTCTTGTTGGGTCTTTAGCTCTTGGTTGGCCTTGAACTGATAGCTCTTGTTGGGTCTTGAACTGAGAGCTATTGTTTGGTCTTGAACTGACAGCTCTTGTTTGGTCTTGAAACTGATAGCTCTTGTTTGGTCTTTAGCTCTTGTTTGGTCTTGAACTGATAGCTCTTGTTTGGTCTTAGCTCTTGTTTGGCTTGAACTGATAGCTATTGTTTGGTCTTGAACTGATAGCTCCTGGTTGCAAACCAGTAATCACGAATGTTATTGGGCAGCAGTTTTACTTTTTTCACTGGACATCCATCGATGGTAGTGTTCCTTAGAGTTGACAATTCAGGATCACCATCAGTTTCCTGTTTCAGTTCTTGAGGTTTGTCAGTGGAGAGCTGAACTACATGGACTGACTGCTCCAGGTTGTTGTTCTTACCGGGGCCACAATTTAGCTTGGAGAGGCCCTCCATGAGGACCCTTTCCTTTCCAGGTTGGCATTTGATGCTGCAATGATACTGCTGCAGACAAAGCGTCATGGGCAGAAGACGAGTGGAGTCTTTGCCAGGCTTTTCTGCTGGACGCGGATTTGTTCGAGTGGTTTGTGGTCACTTTCTACAACAAACTTCTCCCCAAAGATATAGTGTGAAAGTGCTCTCACCCAAACACAACGGCATGCAGCTAATGTTCAATGTTGGCATAGCGCTGCACAGTTTTGCCACAAATTTACTGGTGAAAGCTATAGGCTTGCCATCGTGAAGTCGTGCAGCTCCACGTCCAATTGCTGTGCGTCTGCTTGGATGACAGAAGTTCGTTGAAATGAAAGTGCTGATGCAATATGTCCTTGCAGAGTGCTGACTTGACATTGTCAAATGCCTGTTGTAGTGATTCGTTCCATTGAAAATGCACATCTTTTCTGGTCATGGCTGTCAATGGTGCTGTTTGACTGGACAGCCTTGGGATGAAGGGGGACAGGTATTGTAGGACATCTAAGAACTGTTGCAGCTCCCTCACATTCTGTAGGGCTGACACGGTTTGAATCTCTTTGCTTTTTTCAGTCAGTGTGAGCTCCATGAGCATCATAGGCCATGTCCAAGAATGCCATCTGTGGGTTTGTTCCGCACTGTCAGCAATTGAAAAAAAGTCCACATTGTTGGGGCAATCCCACAGATGGTGGAGGATTTTGTTTGCTCTTCTTCATCCTTCCAGGGCATGATGATGTCATCTGTAGTTCCTGTTGTGCCACGACACATGACGTCATCTGGGGTTTCCTGTTCTACCAGGACATATGACATCATTTGGGTTCCTGTTGTGCCCGGATACATGAAACATTTTGGTTCATGTTGTGCCAGGACACGTGACGTCATCTGTTTCTGTTGTGCCATGATACTGGCGTCATCGTTGTTCCTGTTGTACTAGACATATGACGTCATTTGGGGTTCCTGTTGTGCCAGGTCACATGAGTCATTTTTTGATTCCTGTTTGTGCCAGGACACATACGTTATCTGTGAATCCTGTTGTGCCGGGAAACGCATGACGTCATCTGTGATTCATGTTGTCCCCAGACACAGACGTCATCTGTGATTCCGGTTGTACCCAGACACATGACGTCATCTGTGATTCCTGTTGTGCCCAGAAACATGACGCCCATCTGTAATTTCTGTTGTGCCTCGCACATGACATCATCTGTGGTTCCTTTTGTGCCAGGACACATGACGTCATCTGTGGTCCTGTTGTGCCAGGACACATGACGTCATCTGTGGTTCCTGTGTGCCAGAACACATGACATCATCTGTCATTCTCGTGGCACAGGACACATGACATCATACTGTGGTTCTTTTGGGGGCTAGGACACATGACGTCATCGTGGTTCTTGTTGTGCTAGACACATAAAGTCACCTGTGGTTCCTGTTGTGCTGTGACACATGACTTCATCGTGGTTCCATTTGTGCTGGAAAACTGACGTCATCTGTGGTTCCAGTTGTGCTGGGACACATGACGTCATCTCTGGTTCCTGTTGTGTTAGGACATATGACGAAATGTGTGGTTTTTGTTGGCCAGGACACATGACGTCATCTCTGGTTCCTGTGTGCGCGGACACAGGCTCAGGGTACTGTCCTTGCTGCTGGACAGTGTCGTGTACCATTTGATGCAAGGGAAGCTTCTTGACCCTGCCCGTCAACAGACTTGACTCGTGATCTGCCTTTTTCGCACACACCAAGTTCATGTTTGGATGTCCACTTGCTAAATAGTGTCCCACACACACACAACACACCCACACACACACATCACACACACACACACACACACACACACCCCACACACACACACAGTTAACCATTTTTACATTTTATACATAATGTTAGTTTTTGATTGATTTATTGAAGTATTTACGTATGAAGATGACGGTGGTAAAGGTAATGGTAACAATAATCATAGTGAAATTAATAGTAACCAAATTGTTGTTAGTGTTGGGTTTTTATGATTGTTGTTGTTGTTTTTAATTGTCTCTTCCTCTTCCCAGCTCATTTCACCACCATCCCTCCACTTTGAACTCTTTTTTTCCATCTGCTGTGGGTAACTTCAAACTAATAAATGGATACAATTAAATCAACGTAAGGGTAATGAAGTATTCATAAATTAGAGCAAACAAGGTGCGTGCGCGCATTCGCATGGGTTCATGTGTGTGTGTGTGTGTGTGTGGTGTGTGTGTGCGTGTGCTGTGCGTGTGTTGTTGTGTGTGTGTGTGTGTGTGTGCGTGTCTATGTGTGTGTGGTGGTGTGTGTGTGTGTGTGTGTGTTGTGTGTTTTGTGTGGTGTGTGTGTGTGTGTGGGTGTGGTGCGTGCGTGTGAGCGCGCGTGCGCACGTGTGGGTGTACTTGCGTGAGTGTGTATACTTTTGGGTGTGGGTGGGACCTTTTCTTTTTTTTAAGTTATCATATGTCAATCATGTCATTTGTGAAGCATCATTATCTTAATGACACTGATCATTGTAATTATTTAACATATTTCGTAAGATTGTAAGAACGGTATATAGTTCTTTCTCAGTTGCAAGTGTTTTTTCAAATATGGGCTTGTAAAGCAACAACGCTTTTTTTTTTTCGAGCTATACTAATGCACATTTTAGCTATTAAAAGAATATGATTAACTGCTGCTCTTTCGATCTTATTGAATATTTTATTTTGTACACCAAACATTACATCAGCCAATGACATTTTGGCGTTTTTCCCAAACCCAAATTTATATGAAAATTCTGTTTCTTCCCACAGCTATACACGGTGGGCAATAACAGCAGAAACATTCCATAAAGATGCATTGACACAGTTGTCGCATTTATTGGTTTCTGTTCATTTTATTTCATGAACGTGTCAGTACACCACACATCAGTACATGAACAAAACCCCAACATTTTGTATCATCGCCTACACACTAAAACTGTCAAACAAATGTCCATCGGTAATGTACACACAGAATTTGCAGGGTGAGCGTGAGACAAGAAGAAGAAGAAGAAGAAGAAGGAAGAAGAAGAAGAAGAAAAGAAAAAAGACCGCCTTAAAATAGGACAAAAATGGAGAGAAAAAAAGGAGGAAAAAAAAAGAGGAAAAACAACAACAAAAACAGACCAAAAAATAAATGAAAAAAATAAAGGCGGGGGTGGTGGTGGAAAAAAACTTTGTTTTCACCCTTCACACCCTCACCCTCCTTCGTATCTGCTTCCTTTGCTCCACCCCATCCCCCATCCCCCAGTGAACTTTTCCCACTGAACTCTTTCCACTTTCAGACCATCCCTCAGTGAACTTTTCCACTGAACTCTTTCCACTTCAGACCATCCCTCAGTGAACTTTTCCCACTGAACTCTTTCCACTTTCAGACCATCCCTCAGTGAACTTTCCCACTGAACTCTTTTCACTTTCAGACCATCACCTCAGTGAACTTTTCCCACTGAACTCTTTTCACTTTAGACCATCCCTCAGTGAACTTTTCCCACTGAACTCTTTCACTTTCAGACCATCACCTCAGTGAACTTTTCCCACTGAACTCTTTTCACTTTCAGACCATCCCTCAGTGAACTTTTCCCACTGAACTCTTTTCACTTTCAGAACCACAAAATTCTATGATGTTTTATCTGTCAGCTGCTCAGGGCTGGTGTTTGAGAAAGGTCTTCCAGTAAACCGAAATATATTGGTGTTGATTGGCTTCAACGTTTTATCCTCACTGAACTGATTAGTTATTTCTGCTAGTGTTGAAGTGTTGTGATATAATCAATGATTGAGCACTCAATGCATACCTGAAGACCACCACTTGGTTACCCGCTGAAGCAAGGTCGCCGCCCCCCCCCCCCCCCCCCCCCCCCCCATCCCCCGTCTGTGGGCTCTGTGACAGGCATGATGACATCCATAGTCTCCATTTTTCTCAGTTGTGTTTTGATATTACCGAGCAGTGGCACTGGGTACCTCCATGGTCATTGTATGTACCACAGGCACCGAGCAGTGGCACTGGGTACCTCCATGGTCGTTGTATGTGCCACAGGCACCGAGCAGTGGCACTGGGTACCTCCATGGTCGTTGTATGTGCCACAGGCACCGAGCAGTGGCACTGGGTACCTCCATGGTCGTTGTATGTGCCACAGGCACCGAGCAGTGGCACTGGGTACCTCCATGGTCGTTGTATGTGCCACAGGTTGCAATCATCATGGATTGTGATGGGTAGCTGTCCTGATAAATTTCCTATTCCTTCAAAGCTTTCAGGATAAACTCTTGAAAAGGTCGTTGTCATCCTGAATTGTTGGTGGTCTGAGGTGTTGGGAGTGGATTTGGATGTTGTTGTTTTTTTACAAAGCAAAGAACAAGGTACCAGTCTAGTTTCCAGCAACTGGAGAGACTTAACATGGCTGGTCCATCCGATTCTGTGACAAAGAATCCAGCATCATGCCACTTTGACCGTCCATGTCTGAAGGCACGGGTTGTGACGCATAGTGTTGGATCAGCGTGGTGTTGCATGCCTGAGGGATCGTCCTTCTGGGTTCTGTTGCCCCTTCTATAGGAAGTTCCATGTCAAGCTGATCTGGGAACATTTGTCTGAAGATTCAAAGTAGGATATTTTCTTATGCTCCAGTATCAGCTTCGACCTTGGGGTGGGCTGGGGAGGAGGGGGGAAGGAGGGGGGGTTGTATCTGATCATCAGACTTGGGTAAAGCTCATCACCGTTCATCACCGTTCTATTTCTCAGCTGTAGAGAGTTCTAAGGTGTACGTGGAGGACAGTGTCATCGCTGAGGTCAATGATTTGACTGAATGATCATCCTCTGCCGGACCGATAAGCTGACTTCAGTCTTCTGTTCTGATGCTGATGTTGAGCTTGGTGTAGATCTGTTTTGTTTGTTTTCACCATTCTGTTCTGATGCTGATGTTGAGCTTTTTGGTTTGGTGTAGATCTGTTTGGTTTGTTTTCCCCATTCTGTTCTGATGCTGATGCTGAGCTTTTTGGTTTGGTGTAGATCCGTTTGGTTTGTTTTCACCATGTCTGTCTTGCTCCCCTAGCCACACATCTTGCGACAATAATTTGTCTTTTTTTTCATTCTTTTTCTGCGTGCGCATGCTGATACCCCTGCGGACACTCCCTATATAGACAAGCAAGGACTGATTTCATCTACCCAACAAAGGGAGTGGAGTTTTTTGTGTTATGACCGTTTTTTATCCCGCCATTAAGGCAGCCATACTCCATAATTGGTCTTCTGACACTTGGAGCATTTTGTTTCATGTGCAGGGCATAGGCAAGGGGGTGACTCCTCTGCCGTTGTTGCATTCCTTGTGGCCCTTGGCTTTGACCACATCCATGCAGTTGGTAGGTGACACAAACTCCTGGCACTGTCTCATGGTGTTTCTCAGTGGCTTCATATATGACCACATCATGCAGTTGGTAGGTGACACAAACTCCTAGAACTGTCTCATGGTGTTTCTCAATGCCTTCATATATGACCACATCATGCAGTTGGTAGGTGACACAAACTCCTGGAACTGTCTCTGGTGTTTCTCAATGGCTTCATATATGACCACATCATGCAGTTGGTAGGTGACACAAACCTGCACTGTCTCATGGTGTTTCTCAATGGCTTCTATGTAATGACCACATCATGCAGTTGGTAGGATGACACAAACTCCTGGCACTGTCTCATGGTGTTTCTCAATGGCTTCATTTATATTACTCTTTCAAGAGCCTGTTGGAGCGTGAGTCTGTCATCTTTTGCGAGCAGCTCTCATTGGATTTTGAGGATATTTGTGCCTGCAATCAACTTTTCAAAGATGTGTTTTCCCATGACGCCCTTGTTCACATATCTGCATATGACGGCTTGCTCTGTAATTTTAGTAAAGAAATCCTCAACTCTGTGCGTGTGCGTGTACCTGCATGCGTGCGTGGTGTGCGTGCATGTGTACGTGTGTGTGTGTGTGTGCGTGCGTGCGTGCGTGCGTGCGTGCGTGCGTGCGTGCGTGTGTGTGTGTGTGAAGATTGGAAACACAGTCACTTACCACAGTCAGTGTCCTAGCAGTAGTTACAGATTACAGTTGTAAATCAAATTTCCACAGTATCACAGTTCTACTGTGTGCCACAGCCACCACCACAAAAGCTACCACTGTCACCGCCACAAAAAGACTACAACTATCACCGCCACAAAAAGACTACCCTGTCACCGCCACAAAAAGACTACCACTGTCACTGCCACAAAAGACTACCACTGTTACCACACAAAAAGACTACCACTATCACTGCCACAAAAAGACTACCACTGTCACCGCCAAAAATACTACCACTGTCACCACCACAAAAGACTACCACTGTTACCACCACAAAAAGACTACCACTGTCACCGCCACACAAAGACTACCACTGTCACCACCACAAAAAGACTACCCTGTCACCACCACAAAAAGACTACCACTGTCACCATCACAAAAGTCTACCCTGTCACCGCCACCAAAAAGACTACGCTGTCACCATCACAAAAAGACTACCACTGTCACCGCCACAAAAAGACTACACTGTCACCATCACAAAAAGATACCCTTGTCATCACCACAAAAGACTACCACTATCACCCTACAAAAGACTACCGCTGTCACCTCCACAAAAGACTACCCCTGTCACCTACAAAAGACTACCACTGTCACCACCACAAAAGACTACCCCTGTCACCTCCACAAAAAGACTACCCCTGTCACCATCACAAAAGACTACCCCTGTCACCGCCACAAAAATACTACACTATCACCGCCACAAAAATACTACCACTGTCACCATCACAAAAAGACTACCCCTGTCACCGCCACAAAAAGATACCCCTGTCACCACCACAAAAAATACTACCACTGTCACCGCCACAAAAATACTACCACTGTCACCGCCACAAAAGACTACCACTGTCACCACCACAAAAGACTACCACTATCACCACCACAAAAGACTACCACTGTCACCACCACAAAAGACTACCACTGTCACCACCACAAAAGACTACCACTGTCACCACCACAAAAGACTACCACTGTCACTGCCAACAAAAGACTACCACTATCACCCTACAAAAGACTACCGCTGTCACCCCACAAAAAGACTACCCTGTCACCACCACAAAAAGACTACCACTGTCACCGCCACAAAAAGACTACCCCTGTCACCACCACAAAAAGACTACCACTGTCACCGCCACAAAAAGACTACCACTGTCACCACACAAAAGACTACCACTGTCACCGCCACAAAAGACTACCCCTGTCACACCACAAAAAGACTACCCCTGTCACCACCACAAAAAGACTACCCCTGTCACCACCACAAAAAGACTACCACTGTCACCCACAAAAAGACTACCACTGTCACCACCACAAAAAGACTACCACTGTCACCCTACAAAAGACTACCACTGTCACCACCACAAAAAGACTACCCCTGTCACCACCACAAAAAGACTACCCTGTCACCACCACAAAAAGACTACCCTGTCACCACCACAAAAAGACTACACTGTCACCACCACAAAAGACTACCACTGTCATCACCAGAAAAAGACTACCACTGTCACCACCACAAAAAGACTACCACTGTCACACCACAAAAGACTACCACTGTCATCACCAGAAAAAGACTACCACTGTCTTCTTCTTCCTTTGTACGACCAACATCATTTTGCTGATGGTTTTGTCGTATTTGGGGAGATTGCTGAAGATTGCGCTGTTGTGAGGATTTGAAAAAAAAAAAAAGCGGGGGGGGGGGGGGGGGGGGGTGTTAGGGAACAGTGGTCAGGAGGAGGGCAAGGGGGAGGGTTGGGGGTGGTGGGGAAGAGGAGTGGTGGTGGTTGTTTCAGGTTCTAAAGATGGGAGGCCAGCCTGGACTTGAAGCAGTCCAGTGACTCAGCTGTCACAATCTCCTGAGGCAACTTGTTCCATTCTGGTATGGTCCTTGGAAAGAACGTCATCTGCCTGTACCGCATCATGCATGTTGGAATGTCGTAGCTCTGGTCATTGTTGATCCTCGAGCTCAGCCTGCTGTCAGATGGTTTGGGCAGGTACATGGAGTTAACGGAGATGAGTCCGTGATGAAATTTATAAAACATCTCCAAGCGGGCTTTCTTACAACAGTGTTGTAGGGAAGGCCAATTAAGAGAGTCAAGGATGGAGTCGACGCATGATGTTTGGCAGTGGCAATTTGACACCCATCTTGCTGCTCTTCGTTGGATCTTCTCGAGGGCCTCAATCGCGTTTGCAGTGTAGGGATCCCAGACGGTGGCTGCGTACTCAAGAAGCGGGCGAACAAGGGCTTTATATACAGTTTCCTTTGTTTTCTTGTTGCCGATCTTGAGGTTGCGCCGGACAAAGCCTAGGGTCTTGCTGGCTTTCTTCGTGATGGAGTCAATGTGAGATTCCCACTGCATGTTGTCCTGGATGTTGACACCAAGGTATTTAGTGGTGTTGACGTTTTCGATATTCTGGCCATGTAGCTCATACACAGGGGCAATCTTGTTCCACTTCCGAGAAAACTCTCAGCGTTGAGCACTTCTGTGGATGGAACTCCATAGACCACTTCTCCTCCCAGGTGGCAAGGGAGTGTAGGTCTTCTTCCAGCACTCTCTCATCTTTTGTCTTCGTAATGGTCTTGCTGCACATG
This sequence comes from Conus ventricosus, assembly GCA_018398815.1. Classification (NCBI taxonomy): domain Eukaryota; kingdom Metazoa; phylum Mollusca; class Gastropoda; order Neogastropoda; family Conidae; genus Conus; species Conus ventricosus. The sequence continues at coordinate 92,295,001 of CM031610.1, forward strand.
GTATCGTCGGCAAATAGGCGGACTTTCGACTTGATGCCATCAGGAAGGTCATTTATATAGACAAGAAAAAGACTCAGCCCTAGGACCGAGCCTTGAGGGACACCGGATTCTACAGGTAGAAAGTCAGATCTTGTTCCCTCCACCACCACAGCCTGCTGTCTGTCCGCAAGGAAGTCCTTAATCCAGGCATTGGTGCGGCCTACGATGCCGTAACGACGTAGTTTGTGGACCAGTAGAGTATGGCTAACTTTGTCAAAGGCCTTTGAGAAGTCAAGGACGATAGTGTCCTCCTGGTTTCCCTTCTCGATCTCTCTGGTCGCTTCGTCCACATACCTAGGAGTTGAGTCTCACATGACCGTCCGCGTCGAAAGCCGTGCTGCTCTGGACAGAGAATCTCATTTTTCTCAAAATGGGACATGATGTGGCTGGTGATAATATGTTCCATCAGCTTGCAGGCTATGCAGGTGAGGGAGATGGGACGGTAGTTGGCTGCGTCACCACCACAAAAAGACTACGGCTGTCACTGTGTTACGGATGTGTTGGTGCTTGTGTCTGTTCGTGTGACCCTCAGAAATTCGGATGCGTGTACCATGCTCTTGAACAAAAGTAAAAAAAAAAAAAAAAAAAAAAAAAAAAAAAAACACACACACACCAGTAAACAAGTGGGTTAACTTTTGCTCCCATAAGAAAACCTAACACAGAGTAACTTTTATTCAAGACTGGCACAGCCTTTTAAACTTGAATAAAGTCAGACAAATACATAGACGAACAATCTAATAGTGGGAGAAAAAACAAGCGCAGGCCAACAATTGAACTGTCTTCATAGTAATGACTTGGCAAAGATTTGGACTTAAGGATGGGGGGGGGGGGGGGGGGGGGGGGGGGGAGTTGAAGATGTAGAAGCTGGGAACATGAAATTCAGAAAATATAATTATTACAGATATGAAAACTCTTCACTAGCTGCATAAGGGAACCATCGCAATCACCTTTGAAGGCAGATATATCCGCACTGCCTGCTCCGAGGCGCATCGTCCGCCTCGTTCTTTCGAACAGAATTGGTAAAAACCCTTAGGTTCAAGCATTGTTTGGCTCGCAATCTTATCACTGATTTATTTCAACAATCAAACTCTACAATTTTCAACAAGACATCAATTGATGTGACACTCACAAGTTTAGCGTAAAGAGATAAATAATGCAATTTTTTGACACGTTTCCGGCGAAAAGATGTATCTACAGGTTGTTTTGCTTCGTCGCGTGACGGAGCCGCAACACACATCAAGCGAGAACGTGCCTTGGGGAAGAAGGTTGAGCAAACCAGGGAAGTAGTTTGTGAGCTCTGATCGCTCTTCCTCTAGATCAAACTTTGGACAGCAACAATGTTTCCTTTTATGGACAAATTTTCGGATCAAGCCGTAGGGTTGATGGGCTTGCTCCGACCCGCTGGTGTTATGCGCGTACCAGTACTCGTACTGTTTCTGTGTGTTCTTTCTCTTCTTTTCTTACCTGCCTACGGACACGGTGGACACGACGATGATGATGGAATGGAGCACGGAGAAAATTCTAAACTGATTATTGTGTCTTTTGATGGATTCAGATGGGACTACCTGTCCCGCACAAAAACCCCCAATTTTGATCGAATCATCCGTAATGGAGTGCAGGCTCGGTATGGACTAAAGAACGCGTTTCTGACCAAAACATTGCCCAACCACTTCACGCTGGCCACGGGCTTATTCGAAGAAAGTCATGGCATTGTGGGGAACAAAATGTACGATCCTGATCTCAATGAAACGTTCTCCGTACGCAACAAATCACAGGTATCAGCACCCCGTTGGTTTGATGTGGGGGCTGAACCAATCTGGGTGACGAATCAGATCCAAAACACTAACAGGCGCTCAGGGTGCATGCAGTGGGTGGGTTGTGAAGCCTCTATCAAGGGAGTGGTGCCGACATATCATGTGCCATTCGATGGCAATATGTCTAACGAAACCCGCATTGACCACACCATTGCATGGTTCAAAGGTTCGTACCCAGTGAACCTGGGACTGTTGTATTTCACAGAACCTGATCATACAGCGCATCACTTTGGCCCTGATTCACCACAAGTGACAGCCATGATCGCAGGTCTGGATGAAGTGGTTGGGTATCTGTTGGACAAGTTGGAGGAGGCAGGCCTTCTGGAAGACATGAACCTCATTATAACCAGTGACCATGGGTTTGCGGCGACGGGACCTGATCGCATCGTGAATCTGGATGAATACATCACCCCAGGAACCTACACACTGACCAGCAGTTCTCCTGTGGCAGCTATTTTACCAAATGATGGTACTCACTAGTTCTTTTTTGTTGTTGTTTTGTTTTGACATTCTTTCTCGATTCTGTGATATTTTAAGGGGAGAAAACCTTTTGGGGAGATGTGATTGTTGGCTTTGTATTCTTTGATAGTTGAGCATTCATTTGACTAA
>CM031610.1:92297562-92307840 GCA_018398815.1 Conus ventricosus
AAATTTGTAATAAAAATGTTCTATTAGAACTGTCAGAGTAGACTTTTCAAAAGTAATGTTCACATCTACCATAGCATTCTGATTACTATTTACTTTTAAACTATAATGATCACCGATTTTGTTTGAGAGATTTTCTTTTATTTTAGGTGTTTAAAATGTTGTTACTTGTATTCTTGCAGGTGTTGAGTTTGAAGGTGTTTGAATAGTTTTAAAAGTGAAAAAGTTTTGATGTGTTTGAAGTTTATTTCAGATTAAGCTGTATTGGTGAATTTCATGCATCATTAGATCAGAGGTGCTTTCCTTCTGTCGTTGTGTACCTCAGTCTGTCTATCTTCAAAAACATCCATAAAAGATTAAAACTTATTAAAACAACTAAGAGCTAAGTACATAGTCAACTATAGTGAAAGTAGCTGATCAATTATAATAATCATTCTTCTTTAATGAGTGGCATAAAAAATTGTATAGTGTTAGTAGTGCACATTTTAAGGTGAACACAACCACACACACATACACACACACACACACCACACCACACACACACACACACACACACACACACACACACACAGAGTGTTCTCTCTCTCTCTCTCTCTCTCTCTCTCTCTCTCTCTCTCCTCTCACAGTCACACACACACACACACACACACACACACACACACACACACACACACATACAAGAACACACACACTCTTGAGTGATGGGTCTAGACTGGTTGCAGCAGATGCAGACTGATACTCAAACAGGAACACCCAGCAACATATATAAAAATACATGAACAGAGATTTGTACAATGGTTATTAGCATCAAAATTGTAGAGTTCATAGTTTTCATATTTTTTGAAACATGGTGAAGCATGGTCTATAAAAATGGCACTGAAATTAAAACAAAAGTGGAATCAAAATCTTGGAAGAGCTTGACAACAGAGTCTAAGTTTCAGTGAAGAAACGCCCCACAAACTGGTGTTTTGTGTCTGAACTTTTTGCACTCTCAGGGGGACAAGCAGCATTAAGGTCAAGGCTTGTAAGTGCCCTTCTGCCATCAGAATTTTTTTTTTTTCTGAAATGAAGTTGAACTTTACTGTTTAGTAGTTAGTGGTAAACACTAACACTAACTCAGTAACTGACAGCAGTGTCGATTTGTGTTCCAGGGCTGGAAGATCAGATCTTTGACAGTTTGGCCGCTGGTGCCAGGAAGAACCCAATTTCAAGGTGTATAAAAAGGAGATGATTCCCAAGGAATACCATTTTACCCACCATCGTCGCATCATGCCCCTCCTCGTTGTTGCCAGGGAGAATTTTTCCATCGTGCACAACCATTCCACATATGGTCTAAGTAAGTTGAAAGTAAAATATGAAAAGTAAGATCAGTGTCTGGCACTGAATATGTTTTGTTTGTTTGTTTGTTGTTTTAAAATAATTTTGTGTAGTTCCTGCTCTTGCTTAAACTTACACTGTGATTTTAGTCCACACCGTGCATGTGAGTGTGCTTCAGTTTTCTTGTGTTAGGACCAGATTTTGTTTGTAATTGAGGTTCAATCTCTTTGCTGTATATTATACATGTTGTGTTTGGACCAGACTTTGTTTTGTAAAGTTTTGAGAGAATCTCTTTGCTGTTTGATGTCATGAATGACCATACTGTACTTGAGGAGCGCCCTTATTATATAGGGTATTTATATAGCGCCTATCCTCAGTCACAAACCAAGCTCTAAGCGCTTTACAATAAACCACTACCTCACTCACTCAACGGGCTGCCTACCCAGGCTTAGAGCGGCGAAGAGCAGCCTACTGGCGCTCATTCAGTCGTTTCCCGTTACCATTCGAAATATCAGTCACTCATTTTTCATTTATCTCATTTATTCCTCCAGTTTCTACATGGGATACATACGTTGTTTATACGTGTCTCCATTTCCACGGTACACGATGGCACACGATAGCAATAATTGACAATTTTTGTGGCTTTGTAAGAAATACCAGGCGGCTACCTTCAATCTACATCCCCTTTGGCTTGTAAGTGTTTTTAATTAAGCAAAAGTTGAATTACAGTGGTCTAATGTTATTTCTTAGACCAGTATTATTACATGAGTACATGACTATATTACATTTATAAACAGTAAACAAGTGGGGTATGTTTTGCTCCATAAGGAAACCTAACACAGAGTAACTTTTATTCAAGACTGGCACAGCCTTTTAAACTTGAATAAAGTCAGACAAATACATAGACGAACAATCACAGTCACCGAGTCTAAACATATGATTCGGTGTTGGTGTGGCATGTGGGTTGTTTACTTGTGCCATGGGCAAAAAGAAAACTGAAGCACACTCACATGCACGGTGTGGACTAAAATCACAGTGTAAGTTTAAGCAAGAGCAGGAACTACACAAAATATTTTATTCAAGCTTAAAAGGCTGTGCCAGTCTTGAATAAAAGTTACTCTGTGTTAGGTTTCCTTATGGGAGCAGAACATACCCCACTTGTTTACTGTTTATCGTTTACTGTTCCTTACCTCATTTCATTTCCGATTTTATATTACATAAACTATATGGACTGGACTTCCGTTGTTCCTGTGTGTGTGTGTACGTGTGTGTGTTTGTGTGAGAGAGAGAGTGTGAGTGTGTGTGTGCACATGCACATGAGTACATGCGTGTGTGTGTGTGTGTCTGTCACTGTGTGTATGTGTGAGTGTGTCTGAGTATGTACATGTGTGTCTGTGTGTGTATGTGTGCGTGTGTGTGTGCATGTGCAGGGCATTCAAAGATACACACTTTGTGCATCTCATGCTTTGGAGCTTGGATACATGCACGTGTGGTCCTTCCTTTGACGTATTATAGTTTTATACTGTAGCTTTGACCACGGTCCTTCCTTTGACGTATTATAGTTTTATACTGTAGGTTTGACCACGGTCCTTCCTTTGACGTATTATAGTTTTATACTGTAGGTTTGACCACCCTACAAAAGTGTAGCGAGTGTTTTTACAGAAAGCAAGTGGCAACTTAGGAAGATTCTGTCCACTTTTTGTCCCATGGCACAAGTAAACAACCCACATGGCCACAGTCCAACACCGAATCATATGTTTAGACTCGGTGACTTGTGTTTGGTAGAGCGGGCCCATTACTCATTTACTGATTGGAGAGAAGGAATGATCAACAAGATTTTTGACTGTTTTTTCTGGCATGGGGTCACCATAACACAATAAAGAAATCATGTCAACCACGGAGAGGATTTGATCAAAGTCAAGAGAGAAAAGCAGCTAGAGAAAAAGGAAAAGAGAGAGAGGCAGAGAGAAAAAGAGAGAGAGAGGCAGAGAGAAAAAGAAAGATACAGAGATGCAAGAACAATGGAAGCCCAGATACCTGGCCATGCAGCGATCGATGTGCAAGTTTATGATTTTTTTTTTTGGGGGGGGGGGGGGGGATGGTGTCTTCAGATTTTCACTCATTGCAAGGTATGTAAAAAAGAAGAAACAGACACATATACATGGCCACAAACAGTTCAGTAACCACCTAGGAGAGGCAGATTCAATATTGTTCAATAGATAACACGTTCCACATTTTCCAGGCTCATCATCACAAGGAAAAGACACTAAAAGTTTATGTTTCACAGGATTTATTTTGGTTCTTGTGGTCCAGTTTTATAATTGAATTAGTTCCATATGTACATTAATAAGTGACAGTCTTTGGCAGTGTGTGTGTGTGCATGCGTGTTGGGGGGTAGTGGTAGGGGGATGGAAGGTGAGTGGGTGGGTGGGTCTGAGTGTGATTGAAACTAAGGAGAAGAGATTGAGCTGTTGTTGCACCACTGAACCAGAACATTGCATCAAAAAAGGACAGGGCCAAAAACCAGGCCAGTGAAGACAGGGCCCAAAACCAGGCCAGTGAAGACACAGCCCAAAACCAGGCCAGTGAAGACACAGCCCAAAACCAGGCCAGTGAAGACAGGGCCCAAAACCAGGCCAGTGAAGACAGCCCAAAACCAGGCCAGTGAAGACAGGGCCAAAGACCAGGCCAGTGAAGACACAGCCAAAGACCAGGCCATTGAAAACAGGGCCAAACACCAGGCCAGTGAAGACAGGGCCGAACACCAGACCAGTGAAGACACAGCTCAAAACCAGGCCAGTGAAGACAGGGCCAAAGACCAGGCCAGTGAAGACACAGCCAAAGACCAGGCCATTGAAGACACAGCCAAAGACCAGGCCAGTGAAGACAGGGCCAAAGACCAGGCCAGTGAAGACACAGCCAAAGACCAGGCCAGTGAAGACACAGCCAAAGACCAGGCCAGTGAAGACAGGGCCAAAGACCAGGGCAGTGAAAACAGGGCCAAAGACCAGACCAGTGAAGACAGGGCCAAAGACCAGGCCAGTGAAGACACAGCTCAAAACCAGGCCAGTGAAGACAGGGCCAAAGACCAGGCCAGTGAAGACAGGGCCAAAGACCAGGCCAGTGAAGACAGGGCCAAAGACCAGGCCAGTGAAGACACAGCCAAAGACCATGCCATTGAAGACAGGGCCAAAGACCAGGCCAGTGAAGACACAGCCAATGACCAGACCAGTGAAGACACAGCCAAAGACCAGGCCAGTGAAGACAGGGCCAAAGACCAGGCCAGTGAAGACACAGCCAAAGACCAGGCCATTGAAGACACAGCCAAAGACCAGGCCACTGAAGACAGGGCCAAAGACCAGGCCAGTGAAGACACAGCCAAAGACCAGGCCATTGAAGACAGGGCCAAAGACCAGGCCAGTGAAGACATAGCCAAAGACCAGACCAGTGAAGACACAGCCAATGACCAGGCCAGTGCAGACACGGCCAAAGACCAGGCCATTAAAGACAGGGCCAAAGACCAGGCCAGTGAAGACAGGGCCAAAGACCAGGCCAGTGAAGACAGGGCCAAAGACCAGGCCAGTGAATACATAGCCAAAGACCAGACCAGTGAAGACACAGCCAAAGACCAGGCCAGTGAAGACAGGGCCAAAGACCAGGCCAGTGAAGACACAGCCAAAGACCAGGCCAGTGAAGACACAGCCAAAGACCAGGCCAGTGAAGACACAGCCAAAGACCAGGCCAGTGAAGACACAGCTCAAAACCAGGCCAGTGAAGACACGGCCTGAAACCAGGCCAGTGAAGACAGAGCCCGAAACCAGTCCATTGAAGACATGGCCAAAGACCAGGCATTGAAGACAGGGCCAAAGACCAGGCCAGTGAAGACACAGCCAAAGACCAGGCCAGTGAAGACAGGGCCAAAGACCAGGCCAGTGAAGACACAGCCAAAGACCAGGCCAGTGAAGACACAGCCAAAGACCAGACCAGTGAAGACAGGGCCAAAGACCAGACCAGTGAAGACACAGCTCAAAACCAGGCCAGTGAAGACACAGCCAAAGACCAGGCCATTGAAGACAGGGCCAAAGACCAGGCAGTGAAGACAGGGCCAAAGACCAGGCCAGTGAAGACATGGCCAAAGACCAGGCCAGTGAAGACAGGGCCAAAGACCAGACCAGTGAAGACACAGCCAAAGACCAGGCCAGTGAAGACACAGCCAAAGACCAGGCCAGTGAAGACACAGCCAAAGACCAGGCCATTGAAGACATAGCCAAAGACCAGGCCAGTGAAGACAGGGCCAAAGACCAGTCCAGTGAAGACAGGGCCAAAGGACCAGACCATTGAAGACAGGGCCAAAAGACCAGGCCAGTGAAGGCACAGCCAAAGACCAGGCCAGTGAAGACACAGCTCAAAACCAGGCCAGTGAAGACACAGCCAAAGACCAGGCCAGTGAAGACACAGCCAAAGACCAGGCCAGTGAAGACAGGGCCAAGACCAGGCCAGTGAAGACAGGGCCAAAGACCAGGCAGTGAAGACACAGCCAAAGACCAGGCCAGTGAAGACAGCCAAAGACCAGGCCAGTGAAGACACAGCTCAAAACCAGGCCAGTGAAGACACGGCCCGAAACCAGGCCAGTGAAGACAGAGCCCGAAACCAGTCCATTGAAGACATGGCTAAAGACCAGGCCATTGAGAACAGGGCCAAAGACCAGGCCAGTGAAGACACAGCCAAAGACCAGGCCAGTGAAGACAGGGCCAAAGACCAGGCCAGTGAAGACACAGCCAAAGACCAGGCCAGTGAAGACACAGCCAAAGACCAGGCCAGTGAAGACACAGCCAAAGACCAGGCCAGTGAAGACACAGCCAATGACCAGGCCAGTGAAGACACAGCCAATGACCAGGCCAGTGAAGAGTTCTATGTATTGCAGGGTCCTGGGAATGGAAATTGGAGGAACACAGGAACTTAACCTGCACGCCGATCACTGTGGGGGCAAGATGGCTGGTTTTCTCCCCTGAAGATATCCATAGTAGGGTGAAAATTCCCCCTACAAATTGGGCAAGGTGGCTGGTTTCCTCCATGAAGACATTCATAGTAGGGTGAAAATTCCCCCTACAGATTGAAAACATGGACAAGGTGGCAGGTTTTCTGCTCAGAAGATATCCATAGTGGGGTGAAAATTCCCCCTACAAATTGGGCAAGGTGGCTGGTTTCCTCCCGTGAAGACATTCATAGTAGGGTGAAAATTCCCCCTACAGATTGAAAACATGGACAAGGTGGCAGGTTTTCTCCTCAGAAGATATCCATAGTGGGGTGAAAATTCCCCCTACAAATTGAAAACATGGGCAAGGTGGCTGGTTTTCTGCCCTGAAGATATCCATAGTAGGGTGAAAATTCCCCCTACAAATTGAAGTGAAAATTCCCCCTACAAATTGAAGACAGAGAGTGGAGCAACTTTTCAAACATTACTGAGATCAGGAACCTGGTGTGTGAAGTGTCAGTGTGTGTGTATGTGTGTCTGTGTGTGTGTGTGTGTGTGTGTGTGTGTGTGTGTGTGTGTGTGTGAAAGTCAAAGTGAAAATTTCTTTCACTTATAAATTGGTGTTCATGTTGAACTTGAAGTCTGTGACTTCATTAGCGTTGTGTGGTTACCTTATTCATGGTAATGGTGCCAGGTGATGTGTGTGCAGAGGGCGACCACGGCTACAACAACAGCCTCCAGGACATGCACCCCTTCTTCATCGCCATGGGGCCGGGCTTCCGCAAAGGAGCAGAGGTGCCCACCTTCCGGAACGTGGATGTGTATCCCCTGATGTGCCATCTGCTGGGCCTGAGGCCCGCCCCCAACAACGGCTCGCTGGACGACCTGCTGCCGCTGCTGGTGGAGAAGGATGAGAAGACCACCGTCACCACCTTCGGCACCTGTGAGTCAGTGTGTTGGTGTGGTCTGTCCTGGTCAGCTGTAGTGTGTTGGTGTGGTATGTTCTGGTCAGCTGTGCTGTGTTGGTGTGGTCTGTCCTGGTCAGCTGTAGTGTGTTGGTGTGGTATGTTCTGGTCAGCTGTAGTGTGTTGGTGTGGTATGTTCTGGTCAGCTGTAGTGTGTTGGTGTGGTCTGTACTTGTCAGCTCTGTAGAGTGTTTATCTTGTGGGGTCTGTCTAACTTCTAAACGAATTTGAAGATGAATTTTACACAAGATGTGCAGTTTTATTTGTGCGTGCTCTTGGATTGTTTGAGCTAGACGTGGTCTGTATGGCAGATCATGTGTACATAGCGTTATAGACAAGTCTGAACACAGTGATGGTTATTGATGTTATGGTCTGTATGGCAGATGTTGTGCAGTTATAGACAAGTCTGAACACTGTGATGGTTATTGATGGTCTGTATGGCAGATGTTGTGCAGTTATAGACAAGTCTGAACACTGTGATGGTTATTGATGGTCTGTATGGCAGATGTGGTGCAGTTATGGACAAGTCTGAACACTGTGATGGTTATTGATGGTCTGTATGGCAGATGTGGTGCAGTTATGGACAAGTCTGAACACTGTGATGGTTATTGATGAAATTGAAAGTGAACTCAGCAGTGAAGGTGTTGTTTTGACCTCGTGATGAGGTCTTGATTTCTTCCTAAACATCCCCAGTCACTTTTAGTTCAAGCTTGTGAATGTGTTCTGACCATATTAATCATCGCTTGACAGACATCATGTCAGCTGTTTTTTCAATGAATTTGTAATTTGCTACAGTTATTTGACCCCTCCATCAGAGTTCAGTGTGTGGAGCTGAGGACAAAAGAAAGCAAGGGTCATACCTTCCATTTGATCACCAATGAAGACCAAACTTAGCCTCCATGACGGAAGTAACAGCTGTTTGGTGATCACCAATGGAGACCAAACTTAGCCTCCATGACGGAAGTAACAGCTGTCTGGTCACAGCTGGTTTTCATTGTTGACATTGTTTGTCATGTGATTCATGAAGACACGGTGTGACCAGCCCCCATGGTACAGCGGTTAGGGTAGCGGAGGACTTGGGTTTGGTTCCTGTCAGAGTCTTTCATTTGTGTGTATGTGTGTGGTGTGTGTGTGTGTGTGTGGGGTGTTGTGTGTGTGTGTGTGTGTGTGTGTGTGAGATGTGTGTGTGTGTGTGTGTGTGTGTGTGTGTGTGGTGTGTGTGTGGTGTGTGTGAGTGTGTGTGTGTGTGTGTGTGTGTGTGTGTGTGTGTGTGTGTGTGTGTGTGTGTGTGTGTGTGAGATGTGTGTGTGTGTGTGTGTGTGTGTTGTGTGTGTGTGTGTGTGTGTGTGTGTGTGTGATGTGTGTGTGAGATGTGTGTGTGTGTGTTCAAAGAACATCATTCACAGCCCTGTGTTCATGGCTTCCATGCACAGTGTTCAGAGAACAATTCACAGCCTGTGTTCATGGCTTCCATGCACAGTGTTCAGAGAACAATTCACAGCCCTGTGTTCATGGCTTCCATGCACAGTGTTCAGAGAACAATTCACAGCCCTGTGTTCATGGCTTCCATGCACAGTGTTCAGAGAACAATTCACAGCCCTGTGTTCATGGCGTCCATGCACAGTGTTCAGGGCACATCATTCACAGACCTGTGTTCATGGCTTCCATGCACAGTGTTCAGAGCACATCATTCACAGCCTGTGTTCATGGCTTCCATGCACAGTGTTCAGAGCACATCATTCACAGCCCTGTGTTCATGACTTTCATGCATAAGGACAGGATCTTGCATACAGTGTTCAGAGAACATGTCGTGCGTGTTGATCCTGATTTCTGGGCAGGATTAGAGGAACAATGTACGTGCATGATGATCCTGATTTCTGGGCAGGATTAGAGAACATGTACGTGCATGATGATCCTGATTTCTGGGAGGATTAGAGAACATGTACGTGCATGATGATCCTGATTTCTGGGAAGGATTAGAGAACATGTACGTGCATGATGATCCTGATTTCTGGGCAGGATTAGAGAACATGTACGTGCATGATGATCCTGATTTCTGGGCAGGATTAGAGAACATGTACGTGCATGATGATCCTGATTTCTGGGCAGGATTAGAGAACATGTACGTGCATGATGATCCTGATTTCTGGGCAGGATTAGAGAACATGTGCGTGCATGATGATCCTGATTTCTGGGCAGGATTAGAGAACATGTACGTGCATGATGATCTGATTTCTGGGCAGGATTAGTATGATTTCAGCATGAGTCCCCCGACCTAGCATTATGATCCATTTTCAGTCCTTCGTTCATTGCTGGTGGCACTAACCATGTTACATACAGTTAACCAGCGACAGAGATCGTCTCAGTGTACAGTTGCTGAGTTCAGCATCACCAAAAAGAACCAAGTTCCTCTGGAGTAAAGATCTGAAGCAATACACAGTGACTTGATTTATAAGGATCTGAAGCAATACACAGTGACTTGATTTATAAGGATCTGAAGCAATACACGTTACAGTAACTTGATTTATAAGGATCTGAAGCAATACACAGTGACTTGATTTATAAAGATCTGAAGCAATACACAGTGACTTGATTTATAAGGATCTGAAGCAATACACAGTAACTTGATTTATAAGGATCTGAAGTAATACACAGTGAATTGATTTATAAGGATCTGAAGCAATACACAGTAACTTGATTTATAAGGATCTGAAGCAATACACAGTGACTTGATTTATAAAGATCTGAAGCAATACACAGTAACTTGATTTATAAAGATCTGAAGCAATACACAGTAACTTGATTTATAAGGATCTGAAGCAATACACAGTGACTTGATTTATAAAGATCTGAAGCAATACACAGTAACTTGATTTATAAGGATCTGAAGCAATACACAGTGACTTGATTTATAAAGATCTGAAGCAATACACAGTAACTTGATTTATAAAGATCTGAAGCAATACACAGTAACTTGATTTATAAAGATCTGAAGCAAAACATTATAGTAACTTGATTTATAAA
>CM031610.1:92307940-92319371 GCA_018398815.1 Conus ventricosus
GATCTGAAGCAATACACAGTAACTTGATTTCTTTTGTTTTGTTGAAAAGCAGACTACTTAGAAAGAGAGAAGAAATTTACTAGAGTTCATCAATCCGTCGAAAAGTAAACTTGTGGGACATACCATTGCAAGGGCCGACAAACCGTCTTTTTGTTCACAACCGGAGCTAGATAATTGTATAGAATGATATATATATATATATATATATATATATATATATATATTATATATATATATTATATATATATATAAAAAACAATGATTAAAAGCAAATCTTAAAACCGGGACTACAATTTGTTTCGAGGTCTTTCCTCTCTTCAGACACAAATTTGTTTCGAGGTCTTTCCTCTCTTGTTTTAGCTGCTCCCGCATGGTTGAGCACTTTTTCAAAAAAAAGCCGGAAAATATACTACCAGCTATATATATATATATATATATTTATATTATATATATATTCAATTATAAACAAAGCTTGCTCTTATGTCTTAGATTGAAGAAATGGGGGGAGATAAGCTTTCATATCTGCAGTGCCTAACCAACAGTATGTGCTCAAGTGGGTGGATGGGGAAAAGTAAAATAAATGCTTCTCAAAATGAGCCTTCAGCAAGCTTATAATCTCCAGTAGGGAGGAAACTCACTAACACCTAACTCTGGTCAAAAACTGATATTTGGGAAACCTGGTTGTTTCTCCTCAGTGACCGCGAAAAGTAGTAATTTGACTCCTCTGCCTTTTCGGTTTTAAGAAGAATGCTATCCCAGAAAAGGCTGGTGTGCAATACCGTAGTATGTTTGTTGAGTTTTCAAAAAACAACCAAAGGTGTCACATATATATATATATATATATATATATTGTTAAAAGATAAGGTCTAAAAACTATCTACAGCGCTGTTTCATGCAATGCAATCATCAGGATGTGGTGGGTCTGTGCTGCCGGTGTTTTATAACTGCTTGTGTTGTCTGTCATCACGTGCTGTCTGTGTTTTTCGTGTGTTTCTGGTTCTTGTTCACTGATAGGAATTTCCACTTGTGCCTGCAGTTGTTAACCATTTCTATCCTAGTATTTAAAGTTGCCAGTTGTGGTTTGCATAGTATTATGTACTTTTCTGTTGAGCATAGGTTACATCTTTTTGAAATGTTGTTGTATGGTGCTGCTCTTTCTATGATTTTCCAGGATATATTGTAGTCTATCTTTTTCTCTTTGAGCTTCCAGATGTATTTACTCAATTCTGTTTGGTTTTTGTATCTTTCTTTGTTAAATGACTGTTTGTGGTTTGCATATCTAGTTTTAAATTGGGTTTTTCAGTGATACCTATATATGTTTCTTCTGCGTTCTCTGATGTTACAGTGGCTTGGTACACAATGCTGTTGTAGAGGCATTTGTTGCTCAGAGGGCACTGTTCTTTCTTGATACAGTTGCAGGATTTCCTTTCATCACCCTCGTTTTTCTCTGTGCTGCTTTTCATTTTGTTGGTTGAATCAATGATGTTTTTAAGGTTGGGCATACATGAGTATGATAATTTGATGCTGTTTTTGTTGAATATCTTGGATAATTTGTGCTCTTTTGGGAATGATGATGTTAGGATTCTGAAGAATTCTTTCCCTATATTTGTTTTCACTCGTCCGTCATATGGGGGGTTGTACCATATGATCTTTCTTTTCCTGTTCTTCTTGTGTCTGCTCATGTCATTATCTGGATCATATTGTAGTTTGTAGTTGTAGCCACTTTTGTGTAACGCTTCTTGGTATTCAGCTGCAGCGTTATTGAATGCTGTTTCGTTGCATGACAGGTTGGATAATCTTTTATTTATGCCTCTGGGTATTGTTTTTAGTATGGAAGGTGGATGGTTACTTTGATATTTACATAGACAGTGTATCATTTGGTTTTTTTGTATGGTTTATATATGTGCTGGTTGAGGTCAAACGTTATATCCAAGATATTCAACAAAAAACAGCATCAAATTATCATACTCATGTATGCCCAACCTTAAAACATCATTGATTCAACCAACAAAATGAAAAGCAGCACAGAGAAAAACGAGGGTGATGAAAGGAAATCCTGCAACTGTATCAAGAAAGAACAGTGCCCTCTGAGCAACAAATGCCTCTACAACAGCATTGTGTACCAAGCCACTGTAACATCAGAGAACGCAGAAGAAACATATATAGTATCACTGAAAACCAATTTAAAACTAGATATGCAAACCACAAACAGTCATTAACAAAGAAAGATACAAAAACCAAACAGAATTGAGTAAATACATCTGGAAGCTCAAAGAAAAAGATAGACTACAAAATATCCTGGAAAATCATAGAAAAGGGAGCACCATACAACAACATTTCAAAAGATGTAACCTATGCTCAACAGAAAAGTACATAATACTATGCAAACCACAACTGGCAACTTTAAATACTAGGATAGAAATGGTTAACAACTGCAGGCACAAGTGGAAATTCCTATCAGTGAACAAGAACCAGAAACACACGAAAAACACAGACAGCACGTGATGACAGACAACACAAGCAGTTATAAAACACCGGCAGCACAGACCCACCACATCCTGATGATTGCATTGCATGAAACAGCGCTGTAGATAGTTTTAGACCTTATCTTTTAACAAATGTTGCTCCCAGTCCGGTTTGAGCATTTTTTTTAAAATCTCTGCTGGTATTTACTACCATTGTCTTATATATATATATATATATATATATATATATATATATATATATATATATATATATATAATATATATATATATATATATGTAGCTGGTAATATATATTTCGGGCTTTTTTTTTTAGAAAGTGCTCAACCATGCGGGAGCAGCTAAAATAAAATGCCCTCTGAACAACCAATGTCTCTCTGATAACATCGTCTACCAAGCCACTGTGACAACGAAAAGCAGCAACGAGACATACATAGGGATTACAGAAAACAAATCAAAGCTAGGTACGCCAATCACAAGCAATCTTTCAAGTATGAAAAATACAAACACCAAACAGAATTAAGTAAACATATATGGGATCTTAAGAAAACAAATACAGATTTTAACATCACATGGAAAATAATCAGAAAAGCAGCAGCATACACTAATAGCACAAAGAGATGAAATTTGTGCACAACAGAAAAGTGGATGATTCTATGCAAACCTAGTATGGCAACATTGAACACAAGAGTTGAAATCGTAGACAGTTGCAGGCACAAAAGGACATTTTTATCAACAAGTATAAAATAGCAACCCTGATAGGACCCCTCATACAATAATACTCAATAAAGAAAGCCTTTCAACCTTAACAGGGCCCCCTTGCACAACACATGCAACCCAACCCAACTGGACCACAGTTCACAATCCAAAACATCTATACAATGAGGTCAGTAGCAGGGGATTGGCACCGGATCTGAAGAGAGGAAGAGGAAGGATCACGAAACAAGTTTGTTATCCCGGTTTTAAGATTTACTCTTAATCATTATATATATATTATATATATATATATATATATATATATATATATATGTAGTATATATATATAATATATATATATATTATATATATACAACGTTTAATATCTTAATGTCCCTCAGACACTTTCGGACACCACTTATCTGTACCTCCACCTCACCTGACCAGATGAAGTTAATGCCATATATAATACAGCATGTTTATATTCTTTCTTTCTCATACGCATGTATGCACACACACATGTATGCATGCATGCTCATGCACGCACACTTCCATGCATGCATGCATGCAGGCACACACGCACACGGACCAACACACACACACACAACACACACACACACACACACACACACACACACACACACACACGTCTATCTGTCTCTGTTGTGGTTCATGTTCATTCCATACACTAGGAGGTTTGTAATGTCACACACAGTTTTTATCTTCTTTCTGACCATTCCAGACATACACACTTTATGACTGTAGGGCACTGCATGATGCCAGACATACACACTTTACCACTGTAGGGCACTGCATGATACCAGACATACACACTTTATGACTGTAGGGCACTGCATGATGCCAGACATACACACACTTTAACCACTGTAGGGCACTGCATGATGCCAGACATACACACTTTATGGCTGTAGGGCACTACATGATGCCAGACATACACACTTTACCACTGTAGGGCACTGCATGATGCCAGACATACACACTTTATGGCTGTAGGGCACTGCATGATGCCAGACATACACACTTTACCACTGTAGGGCACTGCATGATGCCAGACATACACACTTTATGGCTGTAGGGTGCTGCGTGATGCCAGACATACACACTTTACGGCTGTATGTCACTGCATGATGGCCAGACATACAGACTACAACTGTAGGGCACTGCATGATGCCAGACATACACACTTTATGGCTGTAGGGCACTGCATGATGCCAGACATACACACTACAACTGTAGGGCACTGCATGATGCCAGACATACACACATTAACTACTGTAGGGCACTGCATGATGCCAGACATACACACTTTACCACTGTAGGGCACTGCGTGATGCCAGACATACACACTTTACCACTGTAGGGCACTGCATGATGCCAGACATACACACTTACCACTGAAGGGCACTGCATGATGCCAGACATACACATTTACCACTGTAGGGCACTGCATGATGCCAGACTACACACTTTATGGCCTGTTGTAGGGCACTGCATGATGCCAACATCACACTTTACCACAGACATGAGCCACTACAAATTACCATGTAGGGCACTGCATGATCAGACAACATACACCTTTAGCACTGTAGGGCACGGGATGATGCCAGACAGTACACACTTACGACTGTAGGGCACTGCATGATCCAGACATACACACTTTACGACTGTAGGGCACTGCATGATGCCAGACATACACACTTTACCACTGTAGGGCACACTGCATGATGCCAACATACACACTTTACACTGTAGGGCACTGCATGATGCCAGACATACACACTTTACGCTGTAGGGCACTGCATGATGCCATACATACACACTTTACGACTGTAGGGCACTGCATGATGCCAGACATACACCTTTATGACTGTATGGCACTGCATGATGCCAGACATACACACTTTATGATGTAGGGCACTGCATGATGCCAGACATACACACTTTACGACTGTAGGGCACGGCATGATGCCAGACATACACACTTTACCACTGTAGGGCACTGCATGATGCCAGACATACACACTATACCACTGTAGGGCACTGCATGATGCCAGACATACACACTTTATGGCTGTAGGGCACTGCATGATGCCAGACATACACACTTTATACTGTAGGGCACTGCATGATGCCAGACATACACACTTTACCACTGTAAGGCACTGCATGATGCCAGACATACACACTTTAGCTGTAGGGCACTGCATGATGCCAGACATACACACTTTACACTGTAGGGCACTTCATGATGCCAGACATACACACTTTACACTGTAGGGCACTGCATGATACCAGACTACACACTTTACCACTGTAGGACGTCACTGCATGATGCCAGACATACACACTTTACCACCGTGGGCACTGCATGATGCCAGACATACAAACTTTATGGCTGTAGGGCACTGCATGATGCCAGACATACAAACTTTATGGCTGTAGGGCACTGCATGATGCCAGACATACACACTTTATGGCTGTAGGGCACTGCATGATGCCAGACATACAAACTTTACCACTGTAGGGCACTGCATGATGCCAGACATACACACTTTACCACTGTAGGGCACTGCATGATGCCAGACATACACACTTTACCACTGTAGGGCATTGCATGATGCCAGACATACATACTTTACCACTGTAGGGCACTGCATGATGCCAGACATACACACTTTACCACTGTAGGGCACTGCATGATGCCAACATACACACTTTATGGCTGTATGGCACTGCATGATGCCAGACATCACACTTTATGGCTGTAGGGCACTGCATGATGCCAGACATACACACTTTATGACTGTATGGCACTGCATGATGCCAGACATAACAACTTTATGGCCTGTAGGGCACTGCATGATGCCATACATACACACTTTACCACTGTAGGGCACTGCATGATGCCAACATACACACTTTATGGCTGTAGGGCACTGCATGATGCCAGACATCCACACTTACCACTGTAGGGCACTGCATTGATGCCAGACATACACACTTTACCACTGTAGGGCACTGCATGATGCCAGACATACACACTTTACCACTGTAGGGCACTGCATGATGCCAGACATACACACTTTACCACTGTAGGGCACTGCATGATGCCAGACATACACACTTTACCACTGTAGGGCACTGCATGATGCATACATACACACTTTACCACTGTAGGGCACTGCATGATGCCAGACATACACACTATACCACTGTAGGGCACTGCATGATGCCAGACATACACACTTTATGACTGTAGGGCACTGCATGATGCCAGACATACACACTTTATGACTGTAGGGCACTGCATGATGCCAGACATACACACTTTACCACTGTAGGGCACTGCATGATGCCAGACATACACACTTTATGGCTGTAGGGCACTGCATGATGCCAGACATACACACTTTACCACTGTAGGGCACTGCATGATGCCAGACATACACACTTTACCACTGTAGGGCACTGCATATACCAGACATACACACTTTACCACTGTAGGACGTGCACTGCATGATGCCAGACATACACACTTTACCACCGTAGGGCACTGCATGATGCCAGACATACAAACTTTATGGCTGTAGGGCACTGCATGATGCCAGACATACAAACTTTATGCCTGTAGGGCACTGCATGATGCCAGACATACACACTTTATGGCTGTAGGCACTGCATGATGCCAGACATACAAACTTTACCACTGTAGGGCACTGCATGATGCCAGACATACACACTTTACCACTGTAGGCACTGCATGATGCCAGACATACACACTTTACCACTGTAGGGCATTGCATGATGCCAGACATACACACTTTACCACTGTAGGGCACTGCATGATGCCAGACATACACACTTTACACACTGTAGGGCACTGCATGATGCCAGACATACACACTACAACTGTAGGGCACTGCATGATGCCAGACATACACACTTTACCACTGTAGGGCACTGCATGATGCCAGACATACACACTTTACCACTGTAGGGCAGTGCATTATGCCAGACATACACACTTTATGGCTGTAGGGCACTGCATGATGCCAGACATACACACTTTACCACTGTAGGGCACTGCATGATGCCAGACATACACACTTTACCACTGTAGGGCACTGCATGATGCCAGACATACACACTTTACCACTGTAGGGCACTGCATGATGCCAGACATACACACTTTACCACTGTAGGGCACTGCATGATGCCAGACATACACACTTTATGGCTGTAGGGCACTGCATGATGCCAGACATACACACTACAACTGTAGGGCACTGCATGATGCCAGACATACACACTTTACCACTGTAGGGCACTGCATGATGCCAGACATACACACTTTATGACTGTAGGGCACTGCATGATGCAGACATACACACTTTACCACCGTAGGACACTGCATGATGCCAGACATACACACTTTACCACTGTAGGGCACTGCATGATGCCAGACATACACACTTTATGGCACCAGTCATGTTTGACCCAATAGGGGCGGCTTATGTTGGGTTGGACCTGTACAATCTGTATTGGCTTTAACCTGGCACGCGTTGGCCACTTCAGAAGGTCTAATTTTCAGATAATGAAAACCTTGTATTGTTTAAAATGTTTTGAATCTACTACAATTCCATGAAGTTTTGCATAATGTATCCAAGAAAAGTAAATACTGAAGATTTCTTTTCTGCTGTCTGTTGGGTGGCATACTGGTGTATCTTTATGTTTATGTGGCATACTTATGTATCTTTGTCGGAGCCGGAATAGCTCAGTTGGTAGAGCGCCTGACTCGTAATCTTGGTGATCCTGGGGTTGCGGGTTCGAACCTCCGCTGGGGCGTTTCGGTACAGGGGGATTTTTCCTCGGAGTTAACATTGGTTCTGACTCCATTTCCCTTACAGTCCTTCGAATGAGACAATAACCGAGGTTCCGTGTGTGAACGCATGCATCTTGCACACACGTAAAATCCCATCACCAACTTTCGGAAGTGTAGGCCAGTTTGGCCGTTGGTATGGATGACACGTTACACATAGCATGCACCCTGCGTGAGAAATGGAAAGAATGAAGGAAGTAAGGAAAATGAGTGATCGATATTGAACGATACTGACTGGATGACACGGGAAACGACTGAATGAAGCGCCAGCTGGCAGCTCTTCAGTCGGCACTACCCAGGTAGGCAGCCCGTTGTGTAAACGAGTGTTGATTGTAAAGCGCTTAGAGCTTGGCCTCTAGCCGAGAATAGGCGCTATATAAGTATTCATTATTATTATTATTATTGAATTCATAACAGACAGATGTAGGATTGAAACAAGAACTGAAGAAACGTAGTTTACACTTGCAGCCCATTGTATAAAGCCCAGTGATCATTAATCAGTCCAGATAAATCATATCTTTGACATTAGTGACTCAAACACTCACATGCACATGCTCCTGCATAATGCAGGCATACGCACACATGCACGTGAGTGCGCTCACACACACATCACACACACACACACACACACACACACACACACACACACACACACACACACACACACAGCCCCCTTAACAAATTATGATTGTTTTTTGTTTTTTGGGTTTTTTTTTTTTTTTTGGGGGGGGGGGGGGGGGGGGGTTATTCTCTGAAAGCAAGTCTAGCACGTTTGTTTTTGTGGGAGCCAGCTGCTGCTTACTGACAATGTGCAAGTGTCACCCAGTGGGCCAGGCAGTGTTATCTCCCCTGCTGATGTACCAGCTGATAAGCGAACAGGGTCACACCCTGTCATCATCAGTGACAGTCCTTAATTAGACCAGTTGCTGTAATAAATGAGGATCTAATACATTCACAGCTTGCAGATCCAGAGGGGACAAAAAAATGACTGTGAAACACCTATTCTTTATGGCAGCCTTCTTACCGGTTTCTACTGCTCTCAGTCAGCATGCCTGGTATCTTCTCTATCCTTGTCTGGTGTCTTCTCTATCCTTGTCTGATGTCTTCTTTATCCATGTCTGGTGTCTTCTCTATCCATGTCTGGTGTCTTTTTTTTATCCATGTCTGGTGTCTTCTCTATCCATGTCTGGTGTCTTCTTTATCCATGTTTGGTTGTCTGGTGTCTTCTTTAGCCATGTCTTGTGTCTTCTCCATGTCTGGTGTCTTCTTTAGCCATGTCTGGTGTCTTCTTTAGCCATGTCTGGTGTCTTCTTTAGCCATGTCTGTCTTCTTGGCCATGTCTGGTGTCTTCTTTAGCATGTCTGGTGTCTTCTTTAGCCATGTCTGGTGCCTTTGGCCATGTCTGGTGTCTTCTTTGGCCATGTTGGTGTCTTCTTTGGCCATGTCTGGTGTCTTCTTTAGCCATGTTGGTGTCTTCTTTGGCCATGTCTGGTGTCTTCTTTAGCCATGTTGGTGTCTTCTTTAGCCATGTCTGGTGTCTTCGTTTGCCATGTCTGGTGTCTTCTTTAGCCATGTCTGGTGTCTTCTTTAGCAATGTCTGGTGTCTTCTTTAGCCATGTCTGGTGTAGCCATGTCTGGTGTCTTCTTTAGCAATGTCTGGTGTCTTCTTTAGCAATGTCTGGTGTCTTCTTTAGCCATGTCTGGTGTCTTCTTTAGCCATGTCTGGTGTCTTTCTTTAGCCATGTCTGGTGTCTTCTTTAGCCATGTTGGTGTCTTCTTTAGCCATGTCTGGTGTGTCTTCTTTAGCCATTGTCTGGTGTCTTCTTTAGCCATGGCAGACTCCCAGGCCAGCCCTGACAAGTGCACATTCAGTGTCCACTATAAATCTATCTCCTCTTTGCCGGTGTCTTTTCCACAGAGGTCTGGTCTGACCCTAGGGGCTGGTCAAACAGGCCATGGTCTGGTCTGACCTAAGGCTGGTCAAACAGGCCATGGTCTGGTCTGACCCTAAGGCTGGTAAAATACAGGCCATGGTCTGGTCTGACCCTAAGGCTGGTCAAACAGGCCATGGTGTGGTCTGACCCTAGGCTGGTCAAACGGCCATGGTCTGGTCTGACCCTAAGGTGGTCAAAAGGCCATGGTCTGGTCTGACCCTAAGGCTTGTAAAAACGGCCATAGAGCTTGCTGGTAAGGCAGCTCTGGGGGTGGTGTTTATTCACCAGAGTGGCAGTCTTGTGAAGAATGGCGGCTGTCCCTTGGTCGGCCGACTTTAATTTAGGGTTTGATAGGGGCACATGGTCTGTGGTGGACTGTTTTTTTAGACAGCAGTAGCCATAACTCGGGTCAGAGACAGCAGTAGCCAAAAACTCTGGTCAGAGACAGCAGTTGCCATAACTCTGGTCAGAGACAGCAGTAGCCATAGCTTGGTCAGAGTCTGGGTTACTTTTACTAGGTAGTGTTGATTGTCTACTCTAAGGAACACCGATTGTTAGACAGCAGTAGCCATAACTCTGGTCAGAGTCGGGGTTACTTTTACTAGGTAGTGTTGATTGTCTACTCTAAGGAACACCGATTGAGTTTGTTAAATAATCTTAAATTGTTTGTCATATCACTTGGAGTTAGACAAGAACAGATAAAGATGGTGTGTATATGTGTGTGTGTGTGTGTGTGTGTGTGTGTGTGTGTGTGTGTGTGTGTGTGTGTGAAACTGTGTCTGTGTGTCTCTTTATCTATAAGAGACACTTTACCAGGGGGTGTTGAGCTTTAACTTAAATTAGGTTTGAAGCTAATTTACAGCCAGTTTAAGCAAGCAACCAAACTAAATAAACAGTCAAAGTAAAGCAAAGCGATGTCAGATTTAGGAGTACTGACTTATGGGACTGTATGACAAAGAAACCAAGAGCGACAGTTGACCTGCATTGGATACATACAGGACAGAGCACGGCAGACACAGGGACTGTATGACAAAGAAACCAAGAGCGACAGTTGACCTGCATTGGATTACATACAGGACAGAGCACGGCGGGCCCAAAGGGTGGGTGGGCAGTGAAGCAGGGGGTATGTAAACACACATCATGCACCACCACCAGACCACAAGCACACGGAGTTGGTGGCAGGCAGCACGGGCACCAGTGGATGACATAGCAAGCTTCACTTCTGGGCTGACACCATCTGAGGTGCCTGTGATCTCTCTTCACCTCCCAGTGGCTGACACCATTGAGGTGCCTGTGATCTCTGACACATCTGAGGTGCTGGGATTCTCTCTGACACCATCTGAGGTGCCTGTGATCTCTGACACCATCTGAGGTGCATGTGATCTCTGACACCATCTGAGGTGCCTGTGTTCTCTGAC
>CM031610.1:92324471-92378413 GCA_018398815.1 Conus ventricosus
AAGAAATTAGTTAATTATTTTTTTTGTTTAATATTTGCTTTTTGTTGTTTTTTTTCTTTTTCAAAATGTTTTTTGGGGGTGGTTGACATTTTTTTTGTTTGCTCTACCCCTTTAAAGGGTTTTTTTTTTTGGTAGGATTTTTTTTTTGCCCTTTTTTCCCCCCTCGGCCCGATACCCCAAAACCTCCTCTTGCCTGCTGGCAGCAAGGGGGCGGGGCTTGGGGAGTCGTTTGTCCTTCCCCTGGGAGTATTAATTTTGTTTTGCCCCCTTTCCCCCAGGCTGTTTAAGCCCCAACCATTTCTGTTTTTTGAAACGGGCATGGCTTTGGGGAGTCCGGTAGCCCTTTTCCCTTCTATAAATATCTATTTTTTTTCCCTTTCCTATTTTTTCAGTTTGTTTTTTCCCCCTTGCCCCTCAGAGTGGGGGATTGACTTCACCCCCGGGTCACGCAAATAGTGTAGGGGGTGGAGTTGATTACCGCTCAACCCAAAAAAACATCTGTTTTCTTTTGATTTTTTTTCTGTGTGTGGTGCGAGATTTTCTTTGATTTTGGGGTAATTTTCATTTATTAATTGATTTTTTATTCATTTTGCTTTAAATACTGTAGTGTTGGGTATTTTTGGGGTGATTTTTTTTTTCCCGCCCAGTTTCAGGGAGACAGTAAACCACAAGGGTGCTGTCAAGGGCTTTTTTTGCTTTTTTGTTTTCCCTTCTTACTGTTCCGATCCGTGTATCCTTTAAATTTCCCCTTTTCCCCCCCTTTTTTTCAAAATCTCTAAACCTTCCCCTAAATAAGCTAAAAATCTAGTTTTTTTTTTCAACTTTTTCATTTTTAGGTATTTTTCCGCTAGTTTGTGTTTTTTCCCCTTTTTTTAAAATTGTTTGTGTTTCCATTTGTTTTGAAATTTTAAAATTTCCCTTTTTCTGTATAAGGCGTTTACATTTGTTTTGAAAAAATCATTTAAAATTTAAAGTAAGAAAGAAGGATGACAAAAAGGGAACCCATTTAAAAACTAAACTTTTAAAGAATTTATTTTCAGAAAACTTTATTGTTTTTTTTTTTCCTTTCTTGGGAAAAAAACCGATTAGCATTGAATTTCCCTTTTTTAAAAAAAAAAAATTCCCAATTTGGGATAGCAGTTTGAAATTTTACTTTTGGGGAAAAAATTTACATCCTTGTTTTCATATCTCCCTTGTGTTAGTAAGCGTTTTCTGTTTACACAGGAAAATTAAATTTTTTTTAAATTTTGTATATATTAAACTTACGGTTTTTGGAAACAAAAAACGCCCATCATAAAATCCCCTTATTTTTTATTTCAAAATTTTAAAGTTTGGGTTTTTTGTTTATATCTGTTAGGGGTTCAAAATGGATGATTTTGAAAAATATGTTCAACAAGCGGAACGTTTGGGGTTTTTTGATGGAGAAAATTTTAACCAAAACTATGGGAAAACAATGCAAAGATAGGGCAGACGGGCAAAACAAAAGGGAAGCTGAAGAAAAAAACAACAAAAGGGAAGCTGAAGCTGAAAAAAGTCAGTTTAAGTTGAAAACAGTTAAAATTTAAGGGGACGTTTGTAAATTTAAGAAATTGCGGCCAAAGAGAACCTCCACCAGTGGGTTTCCCGCAAGTGCGCCTAAACCCCAAAAACGCATATTTTCCCAAATTTGCCCCCTTTTCGGGGGAAAAAACGGAGGCATTGATAGTTTTTTTTTCCCGTTTGAAAGCCACGCAACTTCCTTGGGGTTTGGGAAAAAGGGGAAAAGTGGACATTGTATTTTGCGTCGTTTTTTAAATTAGCGCTTTGACACTGTACCACCACTGGGGCGAAGCAAAATTTAATTTGGGGAAATCAGTTAAAAAAGAAAACTCTCAAAAAATTTTTCAATTTTCTTTTAATCGTTTTCGCAAAAGTTTCCGTTCTGTGCGCCCCTGAAAAGGGGAGAATATTTCCGTCGTTTCTAACCCCAAAAATGAGCCCTTTGTTTGGATCGAGGATCTTTTTTACCCAAAGACGAACAAAATTTTCAATCACTGCGAAAATTCCCCTTCTTAGAGAGCAACTTTTTCAGAGCGGGGAGCAAAGTTTTCGGGCCCATTTTTCCTTAAAAAAAGGGCAATTTGAAAAACGTTATCAGACGGGAAAAAAAAGCACATGCAAGAATTTTGGGCTGATGTTTAAAAGTTGTACATTTTCCCAACCAAACCCTTACAATGCAAAATGCCCTTTGAGCTACTCAAAAATTTGGGCCCTAATCAGGAAAATTTGTACTTCAAGGCACCCCAAAGGCAAATTTTTCATATCACAAAAAAAACCCAAAATTTAAAATTTACATTTTAAAAATTTGGGGAATAAAGGGATTTTCAAAAAAACGTGCTGTAAAGAGGAAAAAAGACTTGGGAGTAACATTTGATGAAAACTTACTCTTTGCAGACACTTTTGCACGGGACCGTAAAAAAGCGTGCAATGTTGGGTACCCTTAAGAGAATTTTTTCATGCGGGGGACAGAAAATCCCTTTTTCTTAGCCCTTTTAAAGGAAAGGGTGAAATCGATTTTTGAATATGGCAATGTGATATGGCCCTCTGTCCAGGAGGGGGGAAATCGTGATGGAATTGTTTAAAGTGCACTAATTTTAAAGTATTATTTGTCGGGTTTAAACCCACCCCAAAGGGGTTATTTTTTGCATCATACACGAATATGAAACATTTCAGGGCCCCATCAAACATTCGCCTCCCCTGGGAATGGGATTTCACGCATTCGTTCTCTCCTAACAGGGATGAAAACAAGAAATGAAATTTTCTATGCTACTTAAAAAAATTAAAAAATTAAAATAACCCCAAAAATTTTCAAACTAACAATAAATATTCCAAAGGGAAAAAAAAATTGATTCAATATTTTCCCAAAACCCCCGGGTTTAAAAATTTAAAAAAGACTTTCTTCCCCCTTTTGGGGCCCATGGTTTTCCACCAAACCCTTTTTGGGGCCTTTCACCACCAACCCTTCTTGGGAAAAAATCTTTTTAAAATTTTTGTCTTCTTCCCCCCTTGGGTTCCCTTTTTTCCTTTTTTCCGGGTTTTCAATTTGGGCCTTGGGGTCCCTGGGGAATCCCCAGCCAAACTTTCTTTTCGTTCTTCTGCCCCACCCTTTTCCAAAATCTTTTCTGTTCCTTACCCCCCCCCGGTTCTTTCTCCTTGGTTTTTTTTTTTCCACTTGTCTTTAATTAAAAGGGGGGAAACCCCCCTTTGGCCTGCCTTTCCATTTTCCCAAAGGCCCCTTTCACGCCCTTTCTTCTGTTCCCCAAAATCCTTTCCCCCCCTCCCTTTGTTCCCTCTTCCCTGGTGTTTGGGACCGGGGTTCTTCCCGGGTTTTTTAAAGGGGAGGGAAACAAAATTCCCCCTTAAAAAGGCCAAAAAGTTTTGCCCACGGCTTCCCCCAAACCCCCCCTGTTTCCACAATTTTTCCCCCGAACTAAACTGGACTTTTACACCACTTCCCCAGCTTTTACACCCCCCTTCCCTTTGATTGGAAACCCCCTTTTTTTTTGGTGTTGGCATCAAAATTCCCGGGCCGGGGGAACTTCCTTTTTGGTCCAGTTAACCAGTAATTTTTCTGAAGGAAAGTTTGTTTTCCCCTTTAAAAACCCCCCCCCCGGGAAAAACCCCAGCAGGCTAAAATTAACAAAAAGGGTAAAACCCCCAAATTTTTTCCCCATTTAAAAAAATTCCAAGGCCCCCTGCCTTCCCCAAAAACCCGGGTTTTTTAAAACAAAAATTATGAAAAAATTTAAAAACCACTCCAACTTCCCATTTGGAAATTCCACCCCCAAATGGGCCCCATTTAACCTTTTTCCTAGGGTTTTTCTCCTCCCTTCCTTCTGGGTCGCCCTCCCCGTTAATTTGGCAAACTTTTTTGGAAAACCCCCACAATGTCCCTTTTCTCCAAGCGGGGCTTTGGGGGGGGGGGGGGGGGGGGGGGGGGGGGGGGGGGGTTTTTTGGGGAAAAGATTTGAATTTAAATTTTTTTAAAAGGGATAGGTTTGGATTAAAGGAAGAGGGTGAGGGGGCTTAAAAAATTAAGGGGGGAAAATAAACTCAATTTACCGGTTCCTTAAACCCCAAAAAGTTTGGGCCAAAAAAAAAAGGGTTCGTGGGAAATTCATTTTTGGGGGGCTTGGTAGTGGTCCCCCCAGGTCCGGTTCCCCTTTTATTTTGGCCAATTTTTTGGAAAGGACCAGTCTGATCCCCCTTTCTGTACACGCCCCTTTCCCTTTCCCCGCGGCATGTGCTGCATTGTGAACAAAAACGCCTGACATCGCCAAAGGATCCTGGCCAGTAGTATCGTGGGGTTTTTTGGCCCCCTTTTGTGAGGCCTTTTTTAGCGAGATGGCCCGAGGTGCTTTCACATTTTTTTTCTGACATCACCGCCTTTCTGCCTTTAAAAGGAAACAACAAATCTGTCGTTTTGTTTCCCCGAACTCGAGGGAGTGAACGTTCGGTACAATCCCCCCATCCTTTATCTCAAAACCGATTGCCCTTTCCTTAAAACGTTTTTTCCCTGCCTTGTATGGCAAAACCGAACAGCTTTTGAGCGATGTCGCCCTTTTGTTCTCCCCCAAAGTAGTGCGGTGGGTTCTCACTGGACACGTTTTCCCCAAACGTGTTTCCCTTTTTCCCTGTTTTAAACACGGAAATCCCGGTCGGGGCCCGGGACCCAGGGTGCTCCGGGGATGTTTCCGATTCCCAAATCTTGGCGGCTTCGGAACAGCCAAACCTGTCCATTTTCCATTTAAAAAAGGTGTATCAATAAACCCCAGTGCCGTTTTGAATTCTGCTACTGTTCCATCTTTTTTGTCTACACCTTTTGTTTTTTTTTCCTGTGAATTGTCCCTTCTTAACCGGGGAAACTCCTTCCCCAGGGACACCGTGCCCCCGAGTCTCAAATGACATTAACCACTTTTGCCCCCTACTCTCCCTTTGTGCACCCCAATTTTATCGCTGAAACCCGGGGAACAAACCACAGCAATCCGGGACAAAATAACATTTTGTCATCTTTTTTCATCTTTTTCAAATCCCCTCTTTTTGGGCCCTGATCCTCATTGCTGCTGCTTTCGTGACTTAAATATACTTTCCCTACCCAAAGTGCCCTGTTTATTGCACAAAAAACAGGTACGCTCTTTCCCTAGCCACGTGGCTTTTGGGTTTTCCCCCTTGTTTGCCCGTGACGCCGTGGCCCTTTGGGGTGTGTACTGCTGACTCATTGCGGGGTTTCCATGTGCGGGCCCTGCGGGTCCTCTGAATATTTTCCCGGGCTTTCCCTTTTTTCTGGCAAATCACGCCTCGCTTCCCGGAATGTCTCAGCTGTCTCAAAAAACCTCAGCTATTGGGGTTTTGCCCCTTTTTTCCTTTAATTGGATTGGGGGCCCTTTCCCAAAACCCCTCAAGTATTGTTCCTTCATCCCCGGGTGTTTTGAGGCCCCCAAAAATCGCGGGCTACTCCAAAAGTTCTACCCCTTGTTGAAATAGTGGTCCATCAAAACCCCGAACTGAGTGAAAGCCCTCACCCTTTTTCTTTTCTCGCCTCGCGAAACTTACCCCTTTAAAACCCTTCTTCAGTCAAATCATATCCCTTTAGAAACCGCCTTTTTCCCCTTTTGTCAAAATCTCTCTAAATCCCCCGGGGGTAGGGTGGATACTTTTGGGGAACGCACGACCGGGTAAACAAGGCAGACGGGTTTTTTGGCCCATTTAAATCTTGGGGCCACCCCTCGTGCTCGGCAACCGATTCAAACCGACTGATATAGGCGTCAAATTGAATCATTTTTCTCTGAACAGGGGGGTTTAAAGTCTAGGTGCGCAACTTTGTCTGCGGCCTATTTGACTCAGAACTGGTTTTCTATTTCACTGCGATTTTCAGACTTTAATTTTTTCCAACTCAATTTGTTTGGTAAAAATCTCTGGGTTCCGCTTCTGCTCTTTTCCCCCCGTGCACTCTCGCATCTGCTCTTTCCCCCTGGAGTGCCCCTTCCCGCCCTGCCTTTCTCTGGCCTGCACTTCTCATCTGCTTTTTTCTCTGGCAGCTGCACTCTCTCATCTGCTTTTGCCTTTGAGGGAGTGGTTTCTG
The DNA here is from genome assembly GCA_018398815.1 of Conus ventricosus. NCBI lineage: Eukaryota > Metazoa > Mollusca > Gastropoda > Neogastropoda > Conidae > Conus > Conus ventricosus. The sequence goes on from CM031610.1 coordinate 92,330,593, forward strand.
CCTCTAGATTTTCTTTTGACAGCCTCAAGCTGCTCCCTTTTTAAAATTTCCCCCTTTTTCCCCCTTTTATCTCTCTCATTCTTCTCTGAGTTTCAAGGGAAACTACGCAGTTCTTTTCCTGTATATCCCCTTTTTTTCCCCCAAAATTACTAGGGTTTCCCCAAAAGGGAGTAAAAACTCTCTTTTAGCCATTTCTTTTCCCCGATATGTTTTAGCACCACAAAACAGTTACGCTTATTTAAAACCCCGGGAAAAAAGGCAGTAAACAGTTTTTCTACAAAAAGTTTGAGTACACCAAACCCGTGGTGTGTTCCTAAAACAAAGGAACCTTTAAATTTTTAAACCCCAGCCTTTTGGAGAGGGTTTAAAACAGAACCCGTTTTTGTTTTTTTTTGAACGACCTCTGATTAATACAACCCCCCTAACAAAGTCAATAATCAAACCAAGAACTAAAGGAAAAAAATTAGAAAAAGCTAATTTTAAAAATTTCCTTTAGTGGACGCTTCGTCCCGACTAACCATACTATTTGGGGTTTCCCCCCCTGAAAAACTTTAAATTTGGGGGGGGGGGGGGCCATTGGGAATCCTGGGGGGAGGCCGCCACTTTTTTCCGGACGGGGGAAAAACGTGATGGTATTGCTTTTTAATTTCCCCTAAGGGTTTATGTTTTTTATTAGTCAGGTTTTAAAACACCAAGGTTATCTTTGGGAACATTTCCGCCAATTTTGGGACCCCTCAGCGCCCATTCCCAAAAATTTGCCTCTTCTGGGAAAGGGGAAAGCCCCCATTCGTCTCTCTCCTAACACGATAGAACAAGAAAGGCCCAAATTTTTATGTACTTTTTAAATTTAAACCCTGAAAAAAATCAAATTTACACACAATGAAATATCAGAACATAAAAGATCAATACTTCCTAATCCCGGGGGTTTTTAAAAAAATTTACTTCTTTTCCTGGCCAGGTTTTCACACACCCCCCCACGCTTTCACACCCCACCACAGTTTTTTTTAAAAAAGTCTCTTCACGTCTTTTTTCAGCACTGCTTTATGGGGGATGCCCCTTTGGGTTTACTGGCTCCAGGCCTTTTAGGAAAGGGTCTTTGTGGTCGTCTCTGGGACCGCCCTCGAACTCTTCTTTTTCCCCCTCTTCTTCACCCAACCCCTTTGGGTTTAAAATTTTTAGTTGGGCTGTCTTTACCCCCCTTGGGGGTTCAAACCCTTTGTTTCCCTTTTCTTCCAGTTTTCTTTAACTCTAAGACCTTGCTGTCCTTCTATCTCCCAGAAACCCCGTTTCTCTCACCCTTTCCCCTGTCCCCCTCATCCTCTCCTCCCCCCTCTCCTCCCGCCTTTTTCTCTCTCTCCTGGTGTTGTTTTTTTTACCGTTGTTCTCCCCCCAGTTTTTTTAAAAGGGGGAAACAAAGGACCCCTTCAGCCATGCCTTTTTCCACGTGCTTTCAAGCCCTATTCACAAGTACCCGAATTCTCCACCCCGTGCATTCCCCACACACACATTTTTTTTCCCCCCCTACCTAAAATTTATTAGCAAACACACTCTTACCCCAGGGGACATCGAAAAATTCCCGCCCACTTCGGGGGGCTTTAAAAGAATTAAATTTTTGGAAGGGGTTTTAACAAACCCCCCAAACCCTTCAGCCAGCCTGGCAATTTTAAACCCAACCCCAGTGACCCACGGCAAAAACCATCTGAAAAAATCCAAGGGGCCCCCGCTCTTCAAGACTTTTTACAAAAAGAACCCCAGGGTGACCGGCATTTAAACACTCACTTGGGGGCCCCCAGGTCGTAGTGGGTTTCAAAACCCCTTTCCCCCTTTCCCCACTGGGGGCCGCCGCTCTCTCCTAGGGGGTTGTTTGTCATCCCGACCCATTTTGGCCCTGTGGCGTGGGTAAAGTAAACCCCGGTTTTTAAATTTGGGCAATTTTCTTTTTGTATAAACCCCGTACAATGTCCCTTTTTCCCAAGCGTCAATGCCCTTTTGGGGGGAGGGGGTTTTACGCTCCTTTTACAGTCTCCAAGGGCCCAAAAAAGGGGTCAAAAGAAATTGAAAAGGGCAGAGAAGAGCAACTAAGTTAATTTCCCGGGCATTGTTTATTATCCATATAAAAGATTAAGGGACCAAAGGGACCATCCCCAAAGCTAGAAAGGATAAGAGGGGATTTTGATCCAAACTTATAAAATTTTCAATAACCAGATGATATTGATCAACATGGGTTTTTTTAACCTGCAAACCAACATTAAACCCCTAACAGTTGTGCCCAAAAAACAAATACAGCAAGTTAAAAACTAATATAAGGAAAAAATTTCCCTTTAGCCAAGGGGGAAACACCAATTTGGAATAAACTAACTCCCAACATCCAAAAGTGCACCAAATTTTTACTCTTTTAAAAAAACTTATCCAAAAAAGCAGAAATAATAACAGACATCAGTTCGACTTTTATGGTCGAAAATAAAAAAGGCTCGCTGTCGACCTGGGGCCAATACAGAGCATAAAAAAGAAGGGGCATATTAAAACCGTGAGGTATGATTGAAACAATTTATCGCCCCAAAAACTGAACCTGAACCCGAACCTGAAGGGAAAAGTGTCAGATGGCTGATCAGTTTTGTATCGCTCCCCAGGTAAGGGGTGGGGTTGGAAAAAGGAAATTTTTATTTTGAGTTCATCATCAGTACTATCCCATCGGGGGCAGGGATATTACAGGGAAAGGGGAAAACTTTGGGGCCCTTTCGGGGGCCTCAAAGGAAAAACCCATCCTAGGAACGGAAAAGGGATCTTTTCCCCGGGTTTGAGTGACTTTCGTCAAATTTCCAGTACTCACCCCCGGGAAAAAAAACCCCTTGTCCTCAGCAAAGTTTCCCAGGTCGGGACAACGACCACCGGTAGACCTTTTTTGCCAGGGGCGTGGACAGAAAACCCAAAATTCACAAAATCAGTCAGCTGCGGAAACCCCAAATGCGAAAGTTTCTATTCGATTGCAAGTTCCATTTGAAAAAAAAATTGCCCTTTCAAAACCAAAAGATTCAAAATCCGCCCTTTGTCTCCCTGATTGTGAAAAAGGCCCTTTTTTTGGCACCCGATCAATCGTTGGGTGGATGGTGTTAGGGAAAAAGGAACCCCCCCAAAGGATTGCAGGTTCGGTTTTGCGAGACACTGGGTGCACTACGTGGTTTTAAGAAAATTTTCGTGCTTCGAAACCCGTATCTGGGCACTGTCCAAAAGTGTAGGTCGTTTGGAGGGAAGATTGAAAAAGTTTCCGTGGCGAAAATTTCAGTAGATACACCCCTTTCTAAATTTGGGGTTTCTTTTTCCGCCGTGTTATTGATAACCCGTTTTTCGGGCTTTATCTTGGGGGAATTTTTCCCGGTGTCGCTACAGTACTTTGGAGTGGTTGGGGGGATCGTTTGTTCCTTGGGTTTGGGGAGTACCAGATGGACCCTCATAGAGCAGGGGAAAAGGGTACAAAACCGGGTAAAAGTCTCAAAAGGATTGGGAAATCCAGATTTCCCCCGAGAACTAAAAAAAAACAGGGGGGAAAAAACGAGACCGGCGACATTTCCCCACTGGGGCCCAAACACTGGGCGGTTTCCCCCCTGGGCTTTCCAACGGACAAACCAACATACTTAAAAGGACTCGACATTTCTTTCAGATTTGTACCGGAAAAGGACAACCCAAAAAAGTTTTCGTTCCAAAACCTTAGAGGACCGTACTACACCGGCCATGATGCATTTTTTCCTGGGCCTGTGGAATCAAAAGAACATTTTAAAAAGAGTTCTTGATTCTTTTTTTGGGCCCGGGTTTACAAAGGAAAAATTTTCAGGGAAAACTGCCGCTCAGTACATCTGCAAAAGACATCTCCCCCCCCCCCCAAAGGGCGGGCCCAAAGTGCACCTTTGCCAAAAGCCTCTCCCTTTCCTTCCATTTTTGTTAAAGGGAGCTAATTTATCTTTTTGGGGCCCTTTTCCAATGTCTTTTTCGGGATATCGCTTTTCTTAAAATTTGGGGGAAAACAGCCCACAAAGGGATCCAGAAGCGATTCCACTGAAGAAAATTTTACAGTGGGCTGTCGCAAGCTCTATTGCGATTTTTTCCAGAGGGGTCTTCAGACGGAAATTTTTCTCGGGTTTTGGAACGCAATTCATTTCCGATCTCATGAGAGAAATTTTTCAGACTGTTGTCAATCCTTCCCTTTCAACAACGCCATATCATCCCCAAACTAATGGCATGGTTGAAAGTTTCAATGGAAAGGGAAAGTCCATGTTGAGAAAGGTTGCAAGACAAGAACCCCCGGAATGGGGTCGTTCAAAAACCCGGGTTTGCTTTTGCATTTCAGGGGAAAAGCCCAACGAAACGCCGGGATTCTCACCATTCGAGGGTTCTTTTCGGTCACTCACCCAAAGGGGGCCTTTGGGGTCTATGATGAACCCAAAGACCCAAAAAAACGGGCACCCTACAGTAAAAAAGTTTTATCAATACTTTATGAACTGCATAATCGTTTTAAGGATGCATGTGAGCCTTTCCAACATTTAGCTGGGTAGAAAAACAGATGTTTTACAAGGTCTTTGCAGACAGAAAAGCAAAGGCACGTTCTTCAGTGGGGGATAAAGTTCTTGTTTCTACTCACTGATGAACATAAAAAAAATGCTTGTGTTATTTTGGGAAAGGGGCCTTTTCGGGGGCCCCCTTTTTGCAGTTAATTATAAAAAAAATGGGAAACACTTTAGAAGGTATTTTATTGGGAAAATGTTTAAAAAAGTATGTTTTAACGACAAAAGGGTTTCCCTAAACCAGTCGTTGAGTGGGTATGTCCATGTCAGAAAAATGAGTTTAACATGACGTTTTTTAGTGATGAATTTTTTACCCAATGTAAGTACAGGGACAGATCCCAAAAGGGTTTTTGAAAACGCAAATGTAGGAGTGTTAACATCTACCCGTCAAAATGAGGGTTTTTAAACCCCTTACTTTCTGTTAAAGGTGAAAAATATGGTTTTATTTTGTTTTGAAAAGATTTTGGGCTTTAAATCAAAACAGAAAAAGCTCAAAGAAATTTTTAAAGACTTCGGGGTGTTTGACAGATACCCCAGGGACAGTGACTGGTATTGAAACCCCCTAGTATTCATTAAAACGGGAAAAACCAGTGCGAACCCGACCATACCCCCCCCATTGCAAAAAAAAAGGGGGTGGGGGAAAGAGAAAAACAAAGTGATGCTTGGGTTTAAAATATTTTGAACCCTTTTACGTTCCGTACAGGGGCCCCCAGTTGTATTGGTGGACAAACCCGATGGAAACCGGGGCGTTTTTTTGCATCGATTTAAAAAAAGTAAAAAAAGACACTGGGGTTCGATGCCGAGCCTATCCCAGACATTGGAAAAATTCCCCGTGTCAGCTCCAAAGGAAAATTTTTTTTGTGAAAGTATTTCTTGACTAAAGGAAATTCCCAAATTTTCCATTGAACCAGTTTCCCGGAACACAAAATGTCATGGCAATTTTTTTGTCAGTGTATTGAATATTCATGGACAAATGTAACTGTATTAAAGGAAAAACTTTTTCCTTTTTTTTTGTCTTTTTTGATGATTCGGGGTGCTCACTTTGGGCAGTGCATGGTATGCTACTGACTATTTTTAAAACAAGTTTTTATTTATGCTTTAAATTTTCTTGTTGAAGTGATTATTTTTTTACAAGCAAAAACTACTTGATGTTGATGTTTTTGCATTTTCTATTCTTTGCTTTATTTTTCGTAAACAATGAAAAAAAACCCTGTACTATTTATGTCTGGGCTTGCTTGTTTTAAGGTTTAAAATATATGGTTTTGTCATGAGCAAATTAAAATCTTTTGAAATGTTTTAAAAAACATGTTTTATGGTGCAGGAGACAAAACCCATTGTTTTCATTAGTTCATTGTCAACAATGGGAAAAAAGTTTTTTCTTTCTTTTTTCAATGGCTATAAAAAATTCATGGGGGAAAAAATATGTTTAAATTTGTTTATTTTTCTATTGAGAAAATTTACCTTTGAAATATTCTCATTTTCAAAGAGGGGGTTTTTTAACATATGATGTGACAAAGATCAAGGGGAAAAAATGTTTCTTAATCTTAATATATAAGACACGTTTTTACTTTGAATTGAATTAAAAAAATCCCTATTTTTTTTTATCCCTGTAAATTTTTGAAATGTAAAATTTTTTGAGTTTTTGATCAATTATGAATTTTGTTTTTTTTTTGAAAAACTGAAGGGTTTTAAATATGCATTTATGGGGGTTTACGATGATTGATTTTTATAAAGTTGATTTTTAATTTTTTTGAATCATGTGTGAGGGTTTCACATTTTGAGGGTTTTTGGCTGAAAATGTGTTTAAAATGAAAATTGTTAAACCCTTTTAAAAAATTTTTTGGGGAAAATTTTTTTTTTTCCCCGGGTGGGGGGTTTTATGTGAGTAGCCTCACATCAAGGCATGTGAAGCTCCATCACATGTTTTTATGATATGAATCATTTCCCCATGCCACCCCCCCCAAAAGGGAAAAATATTTGTGTGGCTTGACTAGTGGAGCGGGGGTCCCCAAATAAATTTTTGGGGTATACTCAGTAAAGAAAGAAAAATGGTCATTGGGGGGAAAATGAACCCCTGGAGATAGTTTTTTAAAAAGGGTTTGGGAAGGTGTGGGCATGTGTTTTTTTAAAACTTTAGTAAGCACTCACTAGGGGGGGAGGGAAAAAAATCAGTTTTAAACCCCGCGGGTGGCCCAGAACTCGAACCCTTTTAGGCGGGGGTCCTCTCTGGGGGACCTTTATTACCACCCTTCACCCTTTTACCCTTTACTCTTCCCCCTTGCAACCCCCTGAGGTGGGGTTTAAGATGGCCCTGGGTGGGGGAAAACCCCCGGTATTCGCCCCCACCAGTAAAGGGCTCCAGGCAGAGGAGTCGGAAAATCGTAATCCTTTCCCGGGTAAAGGGGGGAGTCCCAGGGGGAGGGGTCGGAACCCCGTAAACTTTTCCAGGGGCAGGAGAAGTCGAGGGAGAGGAGTCGGGAAATCGTCACTTCTCCCGGGACAGGAGAAGGGGGAGGAAGAGAAATTGGAAAACCTATCTCAGTGCGGGAGAATTTAAAAGGGGGGAGGGGATTTCTGTGAGAGACAGGAAAAGCACGACCTTAAAAATCCTTTTGGTTTTATGCGGCGTGGCATCTTTAGTACGGAATTATTTTTTTTCCGGGGCTGGATTTTGTTGGGGCCCAAATTTTTTTGTGAAGGGCCCTGACTTTATGAAGTCTTTCGTGGTTTGTTGCCTCTCAGTGGAAAAAGAGCTACATGTATAAAAAACCTTTATTAAAAAGTTGGATGTGATTTATAAAGTGTTTTTTTCCCCCAAGGAGAGGGGGGAAGAAAAACTTTTGGGTTTGTGCGCCTTTTGGTTTTTGGGGAAAAAATTTGGGAAAAGGGATGGAGTAAATGCTGTCATAATGGTGCGGGCAAAAGTGACCGGGGTTTTACAACTGAAAAAGGATTAAAAAAAACCGTTAAAAAAAGTTATTTTGCCGTTTTTTTCTTTTTAAAAAGGGTTTATTTTTTAAAGAAATGAAATAATTGAAAGGGTTTTTACACACAAAGGGCCCTTTTATAGTGTTCCAAAAATTTTACCGTTAAAAAAGGGGATTTTTTGGGAAAAAAATCCAAAATTTGGGGTTGGAAAAAATTGTTTTGTAACAGGCTTTAGCCCCCGTGAGGACTAAAATCCCCGTTTCAAAAAATGCATAACGGTTATATAACTGTTAAAAACCCAAAATTTTTCCGTTATTTCTTTATAAATTTTGGGGGGTTTTAATGAAATTTTGTATATAGAAAGGTCATCACACACAATGGCACTTCCATGCGGTGTTTCAAAATCTGACCGTTAAAAACCGTTATTCTTGACATATTGTCCGATTTGGATGAAATTTGGTATGTACACAGGCTTTAGGCCAGTGAGGACTAAAATACCGGTTTCAAAAGTGTATATTAGTTATATAACCGATAAACCGTTATTTTGCCGTTATTTTTTATATATTGGTGGATTTTAATGCAATTGGTCATCACACACAAATAGCACTTCCATGCAGTGTTTCAAATTCTGACCGTTAAAAACCGTTATTCTTGACATATTGTCCGATTTGGATGAAATTTGGTATGTACACAGGCTTTTAGCCCAGTGAGGACTAAATACCATTTCAAAAGTGTACATTGGTTAAATAACCGTTAAAACCGTTATTTTGCCTTTATTTCTTATCTCACAAAGCACTTCGCCGATTTATAAGCGGTTTGGAAAACTGGAGTACGTTTATAATGCTATCGCATCTTGTTTTTCTTTACTGTGGTAACAGTCTTTCCACTGTTGTATCCCGTTCTCCTGTCTTTATTCTAATTGGTCGTTGTTTTTGTTTTTCCTCCTTTACGATTGATAACATGCCACCTTTTGTGGTATAATCTTGCAATTAGGTAATAAGTCTTTACACACTGAATGTACGCTAGCTCCCTCCGGGGGTGCGACCTTGTCGTGGTCGGAGGGCTTGCGCGTCCAGTGATCCCTTAGGCTTTGCTGGCGGGGCATCAATACTTGGAGATAGGCTGGTTTTTTCAAACTGCTTCTAGGTCCGAGAAGCCAAGATGCTGTCTGGCCTAAGCGTAACGTGGTAAGGAGTTGATGCCCCTGGTAGGCTTCCCATGTCAGATAGGCTAAGAGTGAGGATCCTGACTAAGAGTAACCCGCCTTTCTCCTTTTCTTGTTTTCTGCCTTCCTTTTTTGCCCTTTTCTCATCTTCGTCTCCCTTCAAATTTTTTTTTTTTTTTTTTTTTTTTTTTTAAATGACTGGTGAGTTGATTTTAACGTGGTGACAGCCCTGATGTGGCCCTTTGCGGTCGGCTGGGCTATAAGCAACATTATCTTATCTTATCTTGTACGCTAGCTTGTGTACATTTTGCAGTGCTAAAGATGCCTCTGGGTTTTTTTTTTTTTTTTCTTAATCCAATTTTTTGGTTGTGTGTAAATGTTTTTGATTATTTTTTATCCTCATACACACATGGCTTTTAACCTGGGTGTGACAAATGAAAGGTAATGGCAGGAGCCCTACACACAGATTTGTGTGTGTGTGTGTGTGTGTGTGTGTGTGTGTTGTGTGTGTGTGTGTGTGTGTGTTTTGTGTATGTGTGTTTTGTTGTTGTTGTTGTTTTGTGCGTGCATGTGGTGGTTTGTGTATGCATGTATGTGTGAGTGTGTGCGCATGTGTGTGTGTGTGTGTGTGTGTGTGTGTGTGTGTGTGTGTGTGTGTGTGTGTGTGTGTGTGTGTATGGTGTGCGTGCGCGCGCACGCGTGCACATGCACACATGAACCTCTTCCACACTGACTGGGGCCTGTTGGCGTAGGGCAACAGATGGCAGCTGACAACAGATGTGCTGCCTTCAATCAATAGTGGGTGTTGGCCTGCCTTCAATCAATAGTGGGTGTTGGCCTGCCTTCAATCAATAGTGGTGTTGACCTGCCTTCAATCAATAGTGGGTGTTGACCTGCCTTCAATCAATAGTGGGTGTTGGCCTGCCTTCAATCAATAGTGGGTGTTGGCCTGCCTTCAATCAATAGTGGGTGTTGGCCTGCCTTCAATCAATACTGGTGTGTGGCCTGCCTTCAATCAATAGTGGGTGTTGGCCTGCCTTCAATCAATAGTGGGTGTTGACCTGCCTTCAATCAATAGTGGGTGTTGGCCTGCCTTCAATCAATAGTGGGTGTTGGCCTGCCTTCAATCAATAGTGGGTGTTGGCCTGCCTTCAATCCGTAGTGGGTGTTCACCTGCCTTCAATCAATAGTGGGTGTTGACCTGCCTTCAATCAATAGTGGGTGTTGGCCTGCCTCAATCAATAGTGGGTGTTGACCTGCCTTCAATCAATAGTGGATGTTGACCTGCCTTCAATCAATAGTGGGTGTTGGCCTGCCTTCAATCAATAGTGGGTGTTGGCCTGCCTTCAATCAATAGTGGGTGTTGGCCTGCCTTCAATCAGTAGTGGTGTTGACCTGCCTTCAATCAATAGTGGGTGTTGACCTGCCTTCAATCAATAGTGGGTGTTGTCCTGCCTTCAATCAATAGTGGATGTTGACCTGCCTTCAATCAATAGTGGGTGTTGGCCTGCCTTCAATCTATAGTGGGTGTTGACCTGCCTTCAATCAATAGTGGGTGTTGACCTGCCTTCAATCAATAGTGGGTGTTGACCTGCCTTCAATCAATAGTGGGTGTTGACCTGCCTTCAATCAATAGTGGGTGTTGACCTGCCTTCAATCAATAGTGGGTGTTGACCTGCCTTCAATCAATAGTGGGTGTTGACCTGCCTTCAATCAATAGTGGGTGTTGGCCTGCCTTCAATCAATAGTGGGTGTTGACCTGCCTTCAATCAATAGTGGGTGTTGACCTGCCTTCAATCAATAGTGGGTGTTGGCCTGCCTTCATCAATAGTGGGTGTTGGCCTGCCTTCAAACAATAGTGGATGTTGGCCTGCCTTCAATCAATAGTGGGTGTTGGCCTGCCTTCAATCAATAGTGGGTGTTGGCCTGCCTTCAATCAATAGTGGGTGTTGACCTGCCTTCAATCAATAGTGGGTGTTGGCCTGCCTTCAATCAATAGTGGGTGTTGGCCTGCCTTCAATCAATAGTGGGTGTTGGCCTGCCTTCAATCAGTAGTGGGTGTTGACCTGCCTTCAATCAATAGTGGTGTTGACCTGCCTTCAATCAATAGTGGGTGTTGTCCCTGCCTTCAATCAATAGTGGATGTTGACCTGCCTTCAATCAATAGTGGGGGTTGGCCTGCCTTCAATCTATAGTGGGTGTTGACCTGCCTTCAATCAATAGTGGTGTTGACCTGCCTTCAATCAATAGTGGGTGTTGACCTGCCTTCAATCAATAGTGGGTGTTGACCTGCCTTCAATCAATAGTGGTGTTGACCTGCCTTCAATCAATAGTGGGTGTTGACCTGCCTTCAATCAATAGTGGGTGTTGGCCTGCCTTCAATCAATAGTGGGTGTTGGCCTGCCTTCAATCAATAGTGGGTGTTGGCCTGCCTTCAATCAATAGTGGGTGTTGACCTGCCTTCAATCAATAGTGGGTGTTGGCCTGCCTTCAATCAATAGTGGGTGTTGGCCTGCCTTCAATCAATAGTGGGTGTTGGCCTGCCTTCAATCAATAGTGGGTGTTGACCTGCCTTCAATCAATAGTGGGTGTTGGCCTGCCTTCAATCAATAGTGGTGTTGGCCTGCCTTCAATCAATAGTGGGTGTTGGCCTGCCTTCAATCCGTAGTGGGTGTTCACCTGCCTTCAATCAATAGTGGGTGTTGACCTGCCTTCAATCAATAGTGGGTGTTGACCTGCCTTCAATCAATAGTGGGTGTTGGCCTGCCTTCAATCAATAGTGGGTGTTGGCCTGCCTTCAATCAATAGTGGGTGTTGCCTGCCTTCAATCAATAGTGGGTGTTGACCTGCCTTCAATCAATAGTGGGTGTTGGCCTGCCTTCAATCAGTAGTGGGTGTTGGCCTGCCTTCAATCAGTAGTGGGTGTTGGCCTGCCTTCAATCAATAGTGGATGTTGGCCTGCCTTCAATCAATAGTGGATATTGACCTGCCTTCAATCAATAGTGGGTGTTGGCCTGCCTTCAATCAATAGTGGATGTTGACCTGCCTTCAATCAATAGTGGGTGTTGACCTGCCTTCAATCAATAGTGGGTGTTGGCCTGCCTTCAATCAATAGTGGGTGTTGACCTGCCTTCAATCTATAGTGGGTGTTGACCTGCCTTCAATCAATAGTAGGTGTTAAGGACCTGCCTTCAATCAATAGTGGATGTTGACCTGCCTTCAATCAATAGTGGATGTTGACCTGCCTTCAATCAATAGTAGGTGTTAAGGACCTGCCTTCAATCAATAGTGGATATTGACCTGCCTTCATCAATAGAGGTGTTAAGGCCTGCCTCAATCACTAGTGATGTGGACCTGCCTTCAGTCAATACTGATGTTTTGACTTGCCATCCAATTCAATATGATGTTGACCTCCCTATTGTCTCACACCTCCTATCTGCAGACACCTCTGTTGTCTCACCCCTCCTGATCTGCCCCAAAAAACACCTCTGTTGTCTCACCCTCCAGATCTGCAAGACACCTCTGTTGGCTCACCCGTCCTGATCTGCAGACACCACAGTTGTCTCACCCTCCTTATCTGCCAGACACCTAATGATGTCTCAACCCTCCTGATCTGCAGACAACTATGTTGTCTCACACCCTCCTGAACCTGCAGACACCTCTGTTTGTCTCACCCTCCTGATCTGCAGACACCTATGTTGTCTCACCCTCCTGATCTGCAGACACCTATGTGTCTCACCTCCTTGATCTGCAGACCACCCTCTGAATGTCTTCCCCTCCTTCACATAGCACAGGACAAGCAAGCTCAGTGAAGGGACGACACGCGTTAAAATTGACCTAAAGTTGGGCAGAGCCTTTTTACTGATTACTTGTATAACCACTGTGTGTGTTGGTTGTGTGTGTGTGGTGTTTGTGTGTGTGTGTGTGTGTTGTGTGTGTGTGTGTGTGAGTGTATTTGTGTGTCTCTCTTTGTGTGTGGTGTGTGTTTGTGGGTGTGTGTGGTGTGTGTGTTGTGTGTGTGTGTGTGTGTCTCATTGTGTGTGTGTGTGTGCGTGGGTGTGGTCTCTTTGTGTGTGTTGTTGGTGTGTGTGTGTTGTCTCGTTGTGTGTGTGTGGGTGTGTGTGTGTTGTGTCTCTTTGTGTGTGTGTTGTGTCTCTCTCCTTTGTGTGATTGTGGTGTGTCTCTCCTCTCTCTTTGTGTGTGTGTGTGAGTGAGTGTGTGTGTGTGTGTAGTGTGTGTGTGTGTGTGTGTTGATTGATTTGTATCTGAACCATTAGCAACTCTACTTCATTCCAAAACTTCAGGAATTGATCAGGAAAGGAAGCCGGCTGTATTCACTTGTACCGCACACACTGCCCCCCTCTGAAGTTTGTAGGAATTTCACACAAAGCTGTGCACGTTCATTGCTGTATTGATCTGTATTATAATGTATGTGAAGGGTTAAGTGCATGGGTTGCTGAATTTGTCCATTGATTGGGTGAATGGACAGTCTCTGTCAATCATTGACACCTGTGTGTTCTCCTGGGTTTGCTGTTATTATGCTGATGGTTGCTAAAATTCCAGGAAATATAATAAAAACAAAAATCTCGGAGTTTGGTAGAAGCCCATGTTTTATTTATGTTGGTATTAAAAGAAGTGAGATCTGCCCCGAAGCTGTTCAAATTCTGAAACGATTTTTTGATTGGTGGGTTATTCCGCATCTCTAACAATGACCAGCATTTTCTGTGTTGACACAGATTGTGCTATGTGCAAGATGTCTGCAGCGAAGTGTGTGTGGTTGTTGTGTGTGTGTGTGTGTGTGTGTTGTGTGTGTGTTGTGTGCGTGCGTGTGTGAAGCGTGTGCATGTTGTGTTGTGGTGTGTGTGTTTGTGTGTGTGTTTGTGTGGTGTGTGAGTGTGTGTGTGTGAGTTGTGCATGCGCAGTTTGTGTTGTGTGTGTGTGTGTGTGTGTTGTGGTGTGTGTGTTTGTGTGTGTGTGGTGAGTTGTGTGTGTTGTGTGTGTGTGTGTGCGCGTGTGCGCGTGTTGTGGTGTTGTGGTGTTGTGTTGTGTGGTGTGAGTGTGGTGTGGTGTGTGGTGTGGTGTGTGCATGCATGATCTAGTGCTCACAAATCACATCTTTCATATTGTATTTATCACAAGTTTTTTTAAGACAGGTTTTTCAGTTCTTTCATCATAAGGTAAAGAGCGTCTGTTATTGTCACATTCATATGAATGAAAAAGAAAATGTTTTTAACTTTTCTGATTCTAGCTCAAACATTTTCCACTGGGCCGCAGGGTTGTGATGCTGAAAGCTTCCACAGCCATGTGTGAAAAAAAAAAAATACAGGGTCTCCATTGAAAGCGATAGGAGCAGATGTTATCATTAAGTGGTGATGGCGGAGGTGCAAGATTGGTGGCTTAAAGGTTCACCATTGGAACAAATGTAATGGTAAACCAGTAGTGTAAAAGGTAATACCAGTTGGGAAACAAATGTAAAAGGTTCACCAATGGGAACAAATGTAAATGGTAACCATTTTGGACCACAAATGTAAAAGGTTTACCAATGGGAACAAATGTAAAAAGGTTCATCAATTGGGGAACAAATGTAAAATGGTAAACCAGTGGGAACAAATGTAAAAGGTTAACCAATTGGGGAACAAATGTAAAAGAGTTCATTAAATGGGAAAAACAAATGTAAATCGTAATCCAATTGGGAAACAAAATGTCAAAGGTTCACTAATTTGAAACAAATAATGTAAATAGGTTCACTAAATGAACAAATGTAAAAAGTTCAACCACATTGGGAACAAATGTAAAAAGTTCACTAATTGTGAACAAATGTAAAAGGTTCACCAATTGAACAAATGTAAAAGGTCATCTAATTGGAACAAATGTAAAAGGTTCACCAATTGGGGAATAAATGAAAAAGTTCACTAATTGGAACAAATGTAAAAGGTTTCACCATTTGGGAACAAAAGTAAAAAGTTTCACTAATTGGTAACAATGTAAAAGGTTCACCAATTGGAACAAATGTAAAAGGTTCACCAATTTGGAACAAATGAAAAAGTTCACTAATGGGAACAAATGTCAAAGGTTTAACCTGAACAAATGTGGAAGTTCATCCATTGGAACAAAATGTCTGATACACATGCTTTTTCACTTTTCTTGCAGACTTCTCGTTCTGCTGTGATTTGGCAGTGTGGGTGGGGTCTTCGCGTGGCAGCCTGCTGGCAGCATCGCTATTTGAAAACGCATGCAGCGCAGCCCGTGTGATCTCCATGGAGGGCGGCGGAGTCAAGTATTCCTTGCCCCCCGCCAAACGGTGGTGCCAAAGTCCCTCTGCTTTCCGACACCAGCGATGACGAGACATTCCATTGATGATCTTGGTGTAGGGGGTGGAGTGGGGTAGGATTTGTACATGGAGCAATGTCGGAGTCTTATTCTGAGAGAGAGAGAGAGGGCGCATGGGTAATATGGAGATGTTAGTCTTACTTTTGCAGGGTTTATCTCTGGGTAGGTACATTAGGGTTGCTTTGTCTTTCCCCCTTTTTGAGGGATGTGGTGTGTGTTTGTATCTCAAAGGCGGCCTTTGGAAGCCTGCACCTATCATGATTATTTCATTCATTAATGCTTTTCTAAACTGGGTTGGTGGGATGGAAAGCGATGAGGAAAGCGATCAAATTTGGTGATTGCTGAATCTATGCTGGAGGGATGTGTGGCATGAATCAGCATGAAGTGCCAGCGATAAAAGGTCATGGCCGTCATGGTGGCCGGGCCGAGGAGAACGTCTACTTATAATTCAGGTGGCAACGCAAGAGGAGACAGTGACATGTGGAAGTTTTATCATCTGTGAAGTATGCAAACAAACACATCTCACTGGACCCTCAACTACACATGTTGTTGGTCAGAGCAGACCCATTCAGAGCATTAGAAAACAAGAAAAAAATACTGTGTGTCATGGCTTTTTCTTTTTACGAAAAATGAGAGGTGTGTGGTGTGTGTGTGTTCAATACAACATTGTGTATGCTTCTCCTTTCATAAAGGGCTGGATGTACTGTAACATGCATGTAAAAAACGCCGCTTGGTTTTTACCTATACCATTCCAGTATTCATTTACGGCCAAAGCAAACAAGATTTTCTGCTTTTATCCCCCATTCTTTTGTTCTCCCATGGTTATTGTTTTGGCATCACACATCTTGACTGAAACACATGCTGTGTTTTAGGATACAGGGCGTGGCATGGATTTCAGAGTGAACTGCGACAATGTCATTGAATATCAAGTTTTCTGAGTATAGACATAGACATTAAGAGACTATCTTATCCCGGTGAGTGACGAATTAGAAGAAAATTTGTTAGTTCTGTAAGAATTGTTATAATGCATAGTTTATTACCAACATCATGAAGCTTTACATGAACGACTACCACCGAATTAAACATGTCCACTCAGCTAGGAATAAGCACTTACTGTGAGTTTTTCGACAGACCTCTGTCCCGTCTTCTTCAGCGGTGGGTTGCTACTGGGGGAACTGGAGTTGAGTTGCACACGACCATGGGTCGAACCTGGTAATGTGACTGAAGCTTTATATGTTTTCCTTATCACAAAGCTGAACCACCCATTGCATAATAATGTGAAGCCACATCAGTCAGGACACTGGGAATCACACATGGGGGGAATGGCATAATGTCATGCTGGCAAACACTTCCCCTGTCATCAGTCAGGGTCCTGGGAATCTCATTGGGGTGTAATGGCATATTTGTCCCATTGGCAAACACTTTCACCTGTTGATTTATACAGACTGGGGCGACTTTATTATGTCTACGCTGCATATTTTTGGATTGCAGTTGTCTTTGTCTACTTGCAAGACACTTGATGTTATGGCTGTGTGGTCAGAAATCACACAACGAGATACCAGATACCAAAACGCTGTATCCTTAACCACTTTTCGTCGAGTTCTGTGCATTATTCTTTTTGAAAAAATTTTTACACAAATTTGAAAAAACCGTGTTTCTGTCTTGCATAGAAAAACAAACAAAACATGGAGCTGGCCTTGGATCTGAATTCTCAGCAAACTGAAATTACATGTCAACATTGGTCCTAAATGAGCCTCACTCTGCTTCTCCATTGAGGCTCCCAGTGTTCGTTACACGGACTCAGTGATGCGCTGGCTCCAGACACACTATCAAACAACAGTGATGAACTGCTGCCAGACACACTATCAACAGACAGTGGATGAACTGGCGTGCCAGAAACACACTATCAACGGACAGTGATATCTTTCTGCCAGACACACTATCACACAGACAGCGATGATCTGGCAGCCCGACACACTATCAAACATACAGTGATGATCTGGCTGCCAGACACACTATCAAACAGACAGTGATGAACTGGCTGCCGACACACTATCCAAAACAGACAGTGATATCTGATGCCAGACACACTATCAAACAGACCAGCCATTGCTCTCAGTGTCGGTACACGTAGCTCAGTGATGATCTGGCTGCCAGATACACTATCTAACAGACAGTATGAACTGGCTGCCAGACAACACTATCAAACAACAGTGATGAAACTGGCTGCCATACACACAATCAAACAGACGTGATGAACTGGCTGCCCGAACACACTATCAAACAGACAGTGATGAACTGGCTGCCAGACCACACTATCAAACAGCCAGTGATACTCTGGCTGCCATAACACACAATCAAACAGACAGTGATGAACTGGCTGCCAGACACACTAATCAAACAGACAGTGGAAAATCTGCTGCCATACACACTATCAAACAGACCAGCAACACATTCAGATAGAAAGCAAGAATATTCTTGACGGAGATACACAGAATTTCAGAGGAATAATCTTCCTTTGTGTTTGACCAGTCGAGGATTGTCTGCTCGCACAATAACAAATGGTCCCAACTGAATCTCCTTTGGGAGAGTAACTAATGGATATCGTGCTTCTGGAACTGAAAGTAAAAAAAAAAAATGCCAAATTAGATGCCAGCAATTCCTGTCATTTCGTGTGTAATCAATACTTTTTTCAACAAATAATATGCATTGTTTTACTGTCAAAGAAACTAGTTTCAATTTATTTTTTTTTTTTAAGAAAAAAAAAAAAAGAAGCCAGGCCACAACCTGGCAATTTTCTCTCAAGTTTTTCAGGACCCGAGACATTCCATGAGAATTTCATTCATGGAATAAGACCAATCATGGGAAACAAAATATGCTGAGTGTGTTTCTCCTGTATCTGTATGGGTGAATTTCTGTCGGAGATATGACAGCGCAGAATGTTTGTCACTAAGAACATTTGCCACAAGCTGTGCTAATCGTTCATGCCTCCTCCTAGGTAGCCTGGCCAGATACATGTATGCAGGATTGACATCTCAAGACATGGGATGAAATGTGGGCGGGTCGCTCAGGTATCAATACATGAATGCTTTTCTGGTCAAGTGTTTTCAATCAGTTTGAGTAACTATTAACATTGTTGTTTAGTTGTTGATCCCTCCTTCCCCCCCTCCCCCCCCCCCCCCCCCCTGGGGCCCCCGTCCCTTGATAATCGCAGAGTAAACTTAACAGCACATTAGCTAAAAGATTTATTCATAGCTGAAGCTTTGTTCTGTGGGTCTCAGTTCTTGGATTTTTCTCCACACCCTCTTTGTTTCTCTTTGTCCTCCTCACCTTTGCTTGCTTTGGCAGCCAGGTGACTTGGGTTGGCCCAACGTTTAATGTTTTGTATTTCTTCTTGTCTCAGGTCCTAGGTTCACTTCTTTATAAGACACTCAGGTTAGAAGTGATTTAATTTATTTTTTGTCAGTTGAAGAGTTTATTAATTCATTTATGAGATTCCACAACCCCTTTCCCTCTAAGTTTTTAAAGCCTTGTGTATTAAAGAAAAGAACAAAAAAAAAGCCCAAATTGCTTGTGCATAAAGTAAATTCCACGTTCATACAGGAATAGAGCAGGGGCGAGTAGAATGGATGCTGCTAACAGAATGAAGAAATACATTATAGCACTGTGGTCATAGTTTGACACCCTGAAGACAGAATGTACACATGTGGGCCAGGTTTTGACATCCCGAAACAGAATTATCACTGTGGTCATGTTTGACATCCCTGAATGACATAATGTACAACTGTCATGTTTGACATCCCTTTGAAGACAGAATGTAGCACTGTCAAGTTTTGACATCCTGAAGACAGAATTAGCTCTGACATTATGTTTTGACATCCCTGAAACAGAATGAAAGCACTGGCATGTTTTGACATCCCTGAAGACAGAAATGAAGCACTGTCCATGTTTTTGACATCCCTGAAGACAGAAATAGCACGGTCATGTTTTTGAATCCCTGAAGACAGAATGTACCTGTCATGTTTTGACATCCCTGAAGACAGAAGTAGCACTGTCATATTTGACATCCCAGAGACAGAATGTAGCACTTCATGTTTTGACATCCCCTGAAGACAGAATGTAGCACTGTCATGTTTTTGACCTCCCAAAGACCAGAATGTAGCACTGTCATATTATTTGACATCCCAGGAGACAAATGTAGCACTGTAATCGTATATTTTTGATATCCCAGGAGAAAGAATGTTGGTTCCTTGTGGCTGGGGGAAACAAGGTCACATACAAAAACTATCAACTCGCACTGAACCGGGAAGCTAAAGACATTCACTCCAGCACTGAACCGGGGAGAGCTAAGATATTCACCAGCACGTCCCTGTGAGAGCTAGAGACAAGGTCACAGACACAACATTCACCGCAACAGACCTGGGAGAGCTAGAGACAAGGTCACAGACACAACAATTCACCGGCACAGACACCTGGGAGAGTATTGAGTGAAGAAAGAGAAAGCATCAGTGTATAACCCTAAACATGGAGCTGGTGGAACTTAACCCCTAACATACTATTGGTGCAGATGGAAGTTTAACCCTAAACATGCATGGGAGATGATGGAAGTAACCTTAAACATGCTATGGAGCTATGAAAGTAACAAACCCAAACCATGCTATGGGAGATGATGTATTAACCCTAAACATGCAATGGAGATGATGGAAGTTAAACCTTAAACATGCTATGGAGATGATGAATTAACCCTAACATGCTATTGGAGCTGATGGAAGTTAACCCCTACCATGCTTATGGGAGATGATGAAGTTAAACCCTAACCAGCGATGGGAGCTGATGGAAGTTAACCCTAAACATGCTATGGGAGATGATGGAATTACCCTAAAACATGCTTTGGGAGATGAGGAAGATTACCTTAAACATCATGGGAGCTGATGGAATAAAAAACCCTAAACAAGCTATGGGAATGATGGAAGTTTTAACCTCTAAAACCTATGCAATGCGCTGATGGGTGAAGTATAACCCTAAACATGCTATGGAGATAATGGAAGTTAACCTAAACCTGACTTATGAGATGATGGAAGATAACCCTAAAACATGCTATGGGAGCTGATGAAAGTTAAGCCTGAAACAAGCTATGGAGATGAGGAAGTTAACCTAAACCATGCTAAGAGATAATGGAGAGTACCCAAAACATGCCCATGGAGATGAAGAGTTAAACCCCTAAACATCCATGGGAGATGATGGAAGTTAACCCTACATAGCTAATGGGAGATAAATGGAATATAAAAACCTAAACATGCCATGGGAGAATGATGGAAAGTTAACCCTAAACAGCATGCTACCGTCCCGCTTAGCCGTATTTGTCCCCTGAAAATAAAAGAACATGAGCAGGGCGTCACGGAAATACGGGTTTTGCGTTTCGCGTCCCGGAAAATTAAAAGTTCCGAAAATGACCGTTTATTTCGCTAGGATCCGGTTTCAAAGTCTCAGGCTGGTCGCCAAGACGGAACGAATGTCCATCGCCGCATAGCGCTGCGCGGTCATTTCTACTACCCCCCCCCTGCTCAACAATGGCGTCGAACAAGCGAAAAACAAAGTTTTCCATTCACCGATTCTGATTCATCTCCAAAAATTTAAACGCAGTCAAACCAGCCAGAACGTTCGACAGAGTATACAGAGTTCCCCTGGCCTTGTATCAAGCCAGGATGAAAAGAGAACGTTCGCTTTCTGCAAAGTTTGTGCATGTGATTATCATCCATCAAATCCGGTATGGAAAACGACTGTCGGCGGCACACACACAAACGACAAGCATAACGCGAACATAAAAATATTCTGAAGGCACAGCAACAGTAAAAAAAAAATCACTGGATTATTTAACCTAGAGGAGTGTCAACTATCGCCACAAAGAAGGAATCTACGCGTCATTCGTGCTGAAGTGATGATGGTGGACATTGTTTTGGAACAAAATTTGCCGGTTCCGCAACGTTGGACAAACACAGTCAAAGCAGAGAAAGTCATTATCCCCGAATCGGAAATAGCCAAGCAGTTTCGCAAAGTCCAGGTCCGAGGGTGCACTAGAGAGACCGTTACCAAGAGGCTGACATGGCTGATCTGAAGATGCCAACTACAGGTCTCTTCAGCCCTCTCAGCTCATTAGTACAAAAAGGACTGTAAATTTACTAAGTGTAAATAAAGGTAAGCTGTTTTATTTCATGCTTTTTATTTTAGTTTGCTGTTTTTGTGTTTCTTCCAGTCTGATGACCAATACTTTGCCGAATAGTTAGGTGTCCCTGAAAATTGTGTCCTGTCCCTGATTTTGAACATGTGTGTCCCCTGAAAAGAGCAATTTAGGGGTAGGCAGGCCTGAGCCATGGAGATGATGGAAGTTAACCTCCTAAACATGGCCATGGGAGATTATGGGGAAGTTAACCCTAAACATGCTATTGAGGATACTAAAGTTAACCCCAAACATGCCATGGGAGATCTGGACCTTCAAGGGTACCGAACCTATGCAAACAGAGTGAGGCAAGTTTCTGGAGCTGTTTGAATTTTCTTTTTTTGTGGTGCAGTCGTTGGTGCAGAGGTTTATTCCGAGATTGATTTTATGAACAAATTTCCATCAAGTGTGAAACAAATCCGAGATGTGGGAGGAAAGCGGTATGACCACAAGATATACAACACCCTGAAAACAGGACTCCCCACATACACATGCATGTGCCCACTGTACCAAGGTGGGTGTGAAAGAGTCGCAGCTCAAATTTCACCCACCAGTAAAGTCATAAAAAGTAATAAGTAAAGGGAGCGTACTCCAAAATTATAGCCATTCTATGATGCCTGTGAGCAAGAGTCAAATCAGATGATATTGCCCATCCCCACCCTCAAACCCGTACACCCCATCTGTGTTTTGCATGTTGAGGTTCTTGGGAGTGGTTCAAATGGGGCGCTGTGTTTTTGCTTGTTGAGTTCTTGGGAGTGGTTCACATGGGGGGGCGCTGTGTTTTTGCTTGATGAGGTTCTGGGAGTGGTTCAAATGGGGCGCCTGTGTTTAGCTTGATGAGGTTCTTGGGAGTTGGATCAAATGGGGCGCTGTTTTTGCTTGATGAGTTCTGGGATGGTTCACAAAGGGGCGCTGTGTTTTGCTGCTTGATGATTTCTTGGAGTGGTTCAAATGGGGCTCTGTGTTTTGCTTGATGAGGTTCTTGGGAGTGGTTCAAATGAGGCTTGTGGTGAGTAAGAGGACTTTCCTTTCGCTTTAATTAAGGGATTACCTCTTCATTCCTTGTGTGTGTTAGCGAGAATTCAAATACAGAAATTAATGAAAGTGGGATATCTTTTGCGCACATGATTAAGCAATACAGGCATGGAAAACTGAATAATAGTGAAGGTGATAGAGTGAGAGAGGTGTGGGTTGTGGTGTGTCCTTGTGTCTGTGTGTGTTGAGTACATGCATGCATGCAATAAAGCTTGTTCACGATGTTAACTTGGCTTGCTAAATATAATTGTAATGCCATAAAATTGTTTTTTTATGTTGAATGTCAGGATTTAAGAGGGCTGTTGTTTCCTCCCATTAGTTGTTTAGTAGAACAGAGAACTTGTGTTCTGGCTCCCCTCGCGCCCCGGTTCTCAACCAGTTTCGAACCGGGTGACTCCAGAACACACCTTTTCTCTGTTCTCTGACAATGTAGGTTTTAACAATGAAATAATCCCATCACACATTCTCTTTCAAAAACCAAAAAATACGATACGTGTAGTAGGGTTATCCGTTTTCAATACTAAATTACTAAACTTAATGCAAAACTCTTCGCATATACCAAATTACTGATCACCCATGGGGTCTTAACTTGAGACCCTATTGCGCCCTAGGCCCCAATTGCTAGATGCGAAGAGTTTTGGGAATAGCCTCTAATAGTGGGTATTCTCTACACTTGGTTGCCTACTTTCAGTTGTCTAGTTAGGGGCAATTCCACTTACCCCCCCCTTTTCAGTGGCGCATCCTAGGACACACACATTGTGGTTTGCGGGGCGTTTATAGCCACGCCATTGGACCCAAACAACACATTGTGGTTTGCGGGCGTTAAAGGCCCGCTCCAAGTGACCTAGACGAAACACAAAATTGAAGGGACACATAGAGTGCAGAGAAGAGGGCCAAATTTTAGGACTTTTCAAACCCCCACAAACAAGCACAAAACCACCCGCAGGCAGATTCCCACTTTACCACTTTTTTTAGGATTAATAAATATACTGTAAACAAACTGAAAGCTTTCATCATTTTATTATGGTGTTTATGCAATAATTGGGGTGTTAATAAAAATTGTTTTTTATTCAGCAGAATAGTTTTAAAAGGTTTAAACAACAACTTGCTTTAAAGTACTTTTTAGTGCTACTTTGTTTACAATATTTAAATAAAACTTTAGCAAATTAACACAAAAACACAACTTTAAATAATCAATTCTTCTCTCACTCACTGATCTATAAATAGATAATTTATTTCAAGGGTGAGGTAATTATATTTTTTTGCATAATTAAAGGGGAGATAAATCACTTCAGTCACCTTAAGTAAAAAAAAAAAAAAAAATATAAACAACAAAAAAAAAATTATAAAACATTAAAAAACAAAAACTAAATAAATAAAAAAATTTTTAAAAAAACAAATTAATTATTTTTTTAAATTAAAAAAAATTAAAATAAAAAATTAAAAGTTACCTTAAGCCACCTTAAGTTTTCTTAGTTAAGTTTTTAATCAATCACTTCTAAGTTCTTCTTGCTCAAGTTGTTCACAAGTCATCCACCAGTCACTTCTAAGCACTTACTTAATCATCCCTCAAGTTGTCCTCATCATCCTCAGTCATACCCTTAAGACACCCCCCAATTCACTTCTAAGTTTCTACTTAAGTCACTTCTAATTCTTACTCAAGTCATTCCCTCAGTCATCCTCAATCATCCTTGAGTCATCCTCTAAGTACAAACCACGTTCATATTAAGTTATCTTATAATTATCAAAAAAAAAATACAATCTACTGTTTTTATCATAAATATAGATGTTCTAATTATAGTACACACAACAGGACGAAACGTGGGGTGGGCAGGGGCCTCAAAAAACGCGTCATCCGTTGAGGGTAGTCTTGGCTTACACCACGCCCTTGGCATGAATTGGTTAGATAGAGACTTAAATGAAGTTTTCTTACATCCTAACAAACCGCTTGAATTACAATTCTGTCTATGGAAATGTCTTTTATAACTCCATGTCTTATTTATTGACACCATCATTTTATAATACGCCATGTTTCTATTTTACAAAATAAATTTAAATTTAAGTTTCTTAAAATAGTATTGCCTTTAAATGGATCAAAAAGATTTTTAGTATTGGCGGTGCTGGCGTGCTGTTGTCTTCTTCTGTATTTAGTGGTTCATTATTTTTTTTGGCTGCTTTTGTTTTGTTGCCATTGGTTAATATGTTATAACCGTAATAACTGCACCCAGCAGCAGCACTGAGCCGCCAAAAAGGCAACAGTTATTAGTTCAATATCCATGAAGATGTTGTGCCCTGGAATTTAAACTTGGGCTCTTGTTTTTTTGGAGCTGGCATTGGAATCAACTGTTTTGGCGTTGCGGTGTTAAGGTTTCAATGAGGAGTTATATTTTGTGAATGTAAACTGTAACTTTATTTTGTTTGTTCCACTCTGCAATTTTTTTTTCCTCTGCCATGCGTCCAGATTGAGAGTTTTACGGTCACTTACTCGACTTGATTCAATTTTGTTCTCTGATTCAGGGTGTTTCTGATTCTGCTGATTTTCCACGCGTTCATTTTGAAGGGAAATAAAATCTATATGATTAAAATTAATTAATTCCCAGTTTAATGGCGTTAACAATGTATCCCAAATCTGTAATATAAATCACAGCTAGAGACTCTAAAGACTATGTTAACACTGATCCTGCGTTAAATCATACGTAAAATCTTGTTCAGAATCAATTGGAGCAATCTACTTACTAGTTTAGTGTACAAACTAAGAACCGTTTTGTCCTACACTTTTTTACCATTCTTCTCGACCCCAGCTGCGCTTCATACCTGTAATGATACTTTATAATGGTCTTGCGGCGACATCTGTTGAATCCTGTTCTATGCTGGGGGGGGGAATTCAGTTCCGAGGAACTGTTTATGTTTTTCCCACCATGCTGCCAATGAATACAACCTTTCCTTTTTGGGCCTAATAAGCTTGATCATCAACTTCTTCTTTTGTAAGTTCAGGAAGGTTTAGGCCACCCTGTACTGTAGTAGATCCTCGCTGTTCATGTTTTATTAATTAATTATCATTATTTATTTTTTAAAAAAAATGAGCTCCGAAAAAACTAATGCCAACCTTGTATACCAATCTGCGTTATTGGAGATCTAAGTGTAGGATACTCATGCTTGGTAAAAGCCTGTTAAAAATAAACCGGCAACTTGGCAAACTAGGCTTTGAGGATTCAGCAAAGCTAATCGCTATTCTATAACAGCTTCAATTTTGCTAACGAAAGATTGTCTAGTTAAGCAGGAATAATTCAGAGAATATAAATATTACAAAAATACATTTATAAAAAATGGCTTCACTCGTAATGATGAAAGGTGGGGGTGGCGCTGTGGTGGAATGCGCTTGCTTTTAGCGGAAGTAATTACGCATTTAATTAAACTACGGGAATGACGGGTGAGAGAAACAAACATAACAAAGCTATGAGCAACTAGCTGGCAGCACACGAACACTATGAAAAGCAAATTGATGCAGTTAGATTTTATTAATAACACCCTGAAAAAACAGGACATGCAGCTTAACACCATTATATAAAGAAGTTGATCAAGCAATAAAAGAGTATTATCTTGTTAAAGGGCAAACCAAACCAGGGACATTGCCCCCTACCAAAATTCAGCAACTTTTATCAACCATCAGAAAAACAAAGAGCAAGAAATCGCGTTTATGTCGTAGTATGACTGTTGTCCTATTTTTTGCGCGCAAAATATTCACTGAATAAAAAATGAACACAATCTATTATTCACCAAAAGGATATTGGAAGGTAATCACAGCAATTAAAAAAGCTAACGAAGCACTGTGTCGAGTGAACAAACAGCAAAGAAATGGTTATCTAGACAAGCGATTTGGCAAATTTATTTACCTGCCGCCTAGACGAATACAGAGCCCACACTTTTGGTCAATACAACTCCAAACCGACACCCATCAAATGGACCTTCAGATCTACCCTCTGATACGATTAGACAAAAAGATTAAGTACGCCACCTTACAGTCATTGACAAGCTTAGCATCAAGAAACAAAGATTGCGGAACCGGTTAACAACAAAAGAGTTGCTAGCTTCATCTGCCGTTGCTGTTGCTAAACAGCTAATATACCAACGAGGTCCTTTAACTTATCCTCGCGTGATTCAAAGTCCGATGGACGGAAAAGAAATTAAAAGGGCAAAGTGAATCAATATTTAGTTGAAACATAGAGTTACCATTAAAAAGGCATTCCAGGAGTTCACCAGAATCCAGGCTTTAGGGTTGGAAAAACTTTAACAAACAGTTAGCCAAAGACTTTTTTTCTTACCCAGTATCACAGAGAGCTGATATGAACAATCTTCTCGCCACACCAAGAATGGGTTTAGAAGACTGCCCTCAGTTTTGCGTGGCAATGAATAATCGAAGAATATAAAGGGCTAAAACCTAGTACAAGCAACAAGCACTCTGAAAAACAATAAAAATTGCTGAAGACTCCAGTACAACCAGCAAACTTATTACGCTTTGGTTTGAAAGTAAGGAGTACCAATATTAAACCCGGGGGAAAGCAGAAGGGGACAACTTCGCATCATGGCAACAGATCCCGTTTTGGAGTGTTGACCCGTCGAAATAAAAAGAATTGTAAAAATGAATCCGCCCGTGTATTATTTACCAAAACTGACAACAACAAAACTACCCAGCCCTCAAAGATCTTTTTGAAAGAAGAACTGCAGAAATCCCGCCAATTACAGTTCCCGCTTTAATTAATTTTAAATTTACATAAATATAATTAAGTCTAAAATGGGTAAGCGCAGAACGAGACGCAGAACTTTGATACAGGAATCATTTGAAATAAATTCTGCTATTGGAGGAAATTTACGACGATTTAATCAATCCAAGATAGACCCTACTAGATCACAAAAAAATCCCAAATCCCACAAAAATTTGGGAAAAAAAGAATATCCTTGAAAAATAGAAAAAATTCAAGCACAACAAGCATACATGAGAAAAGATTTTAATGAATTGGATATGCTATAAATAGTCCTTGCGTTTTAAAGATGATTGAAAAATATAAACCCCCCCCTGTATATGGCGTTCTAATAATGTCCAGATGCTATGAAAACTCTGGATTACAAACCAACTATTGAGTTTGTTCTATCTAATGACTTTTGATACAACCTTTGTGTTGAGCTCATGTAGATTAGATCGCAGATTTAACGTTGTACATGATGACAAGACCTTATTGCCAAACAATGCTTCTTTGTAGTTGACATGCGATATGTTTGACTGCCCACACACTGCGAGATTATTCCCTTTTTTGCCTTTTTTGATAGTTTTCTCTGGCTCGAAATAAACTGTACATTTTTGACTCTTAACCCCCCACATACTCCCTTTGATCACCTTTCCAGATAATTCCTCCTTCATCTTTCCTAAAAACCTTCTTGCTTAGTAATTGAATGTGCAAAGGGGCGAATCTTTAGATTAATCCGATGTTTCGTACCATCTCCGCATGCCCTATAGCTACTATCTAATACCATGTCTATAATAGATGTCTTTCAGTAGGGATATCTTAAAACAAAACTGCTGTATCTGTGTAAAGTACTCTGGACTCCGGTCTGGATAAGAGGATATAAAAGTAGTCCATAGAAGAAATTCTAACATCAAAAGCATTGAGAAATTCGTAAAAACAGTAAACCCAATAAATAACAGGTTTGTCCAATTTTGACTTTCATTTTTTTTCATCATTCTGCCAAAAACCCATCATTAAATCTTCTGAAGTCCTGAAAATTAGGTTTTGAAGTCGCTTTAATTGGCTTCGTATCTCTCTGTGACCAATCAGACATCTTTGCGCTTGTGCGGATTCTCCATAGTCTTTTTCCGAAACAACTGTTTGTTCATCAGCTTGAAAAAAGTCTTTTTCTGAAGCATCTGTGGATTTAAGTCTGAGATTCAGTGTTCTTCATGATGTATGGAGTTTCATGAACTGTTCTGATCAAAAGCAATTACAAAAAGCGATGAACAGCTGTCAACTTCAAACCGTGTCTTGTAAATAACATGTAGAAGTCTGTAATGACAGACATAATTCTTTTTTGCCGCGACAGATTATCACAAGTTTAGGGGGCGGCTCATTTTTGCCATCTTTAGGCTTTCTGCTGCTAATGGATATCATTATGCGAGTCATGGAGTTCATGAGATATTCTAAGTCAACTTACTAGAATGTAACCGACGCTGTTGGCCCGGCGTCAAAATCGGCCCAACCACTTTAATGCCTTTGAATTTTTTTCGGATCACCGCCTGTGTACATTTTAAAGTGTTTACGTAATGGAAGTGATTGCCCCATAGCCCACCCATACAGATTGTTTGCGTCTAATACCATGTGATATGTAGACCTTTTAGTTGGATCATAATCGTCCAAGTATTTGTTTGTATGCTTTACAGTAATGATGTTACGCCATACTAATTCCCCCACGCAATCCCGTTTTTCAATCATCTAATCATTGGTATGTCAGACAATAAATCAATCATGTACTCCAGTAAACGTTTAAGAAAGCGTCCCAACTCATCCCGGGCGCAGAAATGTAATGCGCAGATTCCAAACTGAACTGTTCATGCAGGTCTTTCTGTAATTTTCAAGACGTCCGCCAACAACCATAAATCGACCATTAAGTATGAATCAATGAAGATTCCGCCAATGTTTTACACTCTAGACTTCTGCCACGCATCTGAACCTGCCTGGTAATCGGAATCACTGATGACCTTTCCTCTAAAGACTATAAAAGAACGACGCCTTTAGGAGAAGTTAATCTTCATCAAAACATTTGTCCCAACGTTCATGGTACTCCATCAATGGTAACCACCTTATTCGAACAAGAAGTTGATCAAAATATTCCTCTGTATTGGGCAGGATTTTAAGGACATAGCTAGGGACTGCTACAGGATCCCATCATGTGCTGCATCGAGTCATAAAAAAGACATGTAATTTTAAATGAAACACATGTACTACTGATAAAGTGTGCAATGCATGAACACCCCTAAAGGCACGCCCACTGCTTTCATTAAAAGTGGGAGTCCCAAAGGCTCGCAAGTTGTGAAAGAAGAATGGGCAGCTTCCATGTCATTGGTTCAAACTTTAGTTTAATAATGCATTTACTGTGTGCTGCACCTCTAAACTTTCCACAATGAGGAACCTGGTCACTAACTTTGCGAATTTGTATGCTACTTAAAAATACATAATGAATATTGCGATAAGCGCAAATCCTAAATTATCTCTAAGAAGCGCTTTACACTACAACGGACTAACGAAAACACACACGCCGCATACTGCACGCCACACACACACTCACACACGCACACGCACACACACACCACCCACACACACAACACTCACAACACACACACACACACACGCATCACAAACCGCATACTCAGCAAAGGGAAAGCAGATACGCACAGCACACACGGGAACACAGACACGCACAAACCACTCACAGCACAACCTCGCACACACACACTCACACAAACTGACAATCTGTGTATGACCGGGACTTTATGAATTATCAGTCCCGAAATAGACATGTAAAAAGATAGTATTATAGTTTCGATTTAAAGACTAGGAAAGAGTCACAGTGCCTGATGTCGTGTGGAAGGTACTGAAGTTTTAAAGCCACGAAATCCAGCAATGTGTGGCTATAGATCATACTGCTGTATGGTCTTTCATGCGTCATATATGATTGCATAGATAAATTTTTCAGATAATAACCACTTCGTTACGCACTTGCTGCATGCGCTCTGTAAAAATCATCTAGCTGCATCTGGTCCTTCGAGATATAATCTGGCGTTAAATGAGCGCCAGTCCGACTAACATAGATTAAGGCAAATGAACAAAGCTGATGATTACTGCATAACGACTGTTTTCGAAGTTTTTGTGGCGCAGGACCTACATAAGGAACACAGAGAATTTCACAGTCAGCCGTAAACTAGCGTGTGAGAATTTGCAACCGAATTCCTTTTCCAGTTCCTAAAACTAACTTACATACCTTCTGGGTCGTAATTAGTTCTTATTACAGTCAACTGGCCCGATACAATGTTTCTTAAGTTCCTCGCCGCTTTAACAGATGGAATCATGCTAAACATTTTCTATCAAGAATTCTGAGAGTTATCCATAATATTTTGTATATGCGCCAATATATCCTACTCATGTGCGTATCAGATGTGTAATGCTGGTAGCGGGTGAAAATCATCAGCAGTAAGTCACCTGATTTTTGTCTGGTTCGATCGCCGAATAGTTGGGCTGTTCTTGTACACCTGATGGGCTGTAGATTTGTTTTTCTCATCCCATATGTAGACATTAACAGTTTATTGGTTTGTTACGTATCTTCAAAACTGAACAATGGAATCCCACCACGCTGACAGGAAAGGAAATTCCACTAAAGTTAAGATCATTAATGTAAACCCAATAGATAGACACTCTCTCTGCGTTTTTGGTGCGGACCGTAATGCAGCCTTGCGAGAACACACCACATGAAACATTGTTGTCGTCTGTAATTTTTTATGTTTAAACTGCTTTTTTTGCAACTAAAGCTGGAGTAGTGGAATGTAAGACCTGCCTACAATCGGTGCATACGTAGACTGTTTTAATCTATCACTAGGACTTCGCGCCCGCTGACCAACCAGAGCCTCCTCATTTTAGCTTCTACAGTGGCCACATCAAACTGTGTAACAGCTGGTTTCTGCCCAACCAGGCGTTAATTCTATCATGAGAAGAATATCTGTTGTTTAGGTCGAGACCCAGACTTCTAGAGATTTTCCTTTCATTTATTGTTCCATATTCGATTAAAACAGCTAACATTACTTTAACTGGTGGGTCTATTGTTTAGTTTACCTTGAACTTGAGAAATAGCATGATCAAACACTTGCCGCGTACGCTTGCTGATTAAATGACTTCTAAATCAATATCATTCGTGCTCTTGATAAATCTTCCTGCATTGCTTCACACAATTCGTCTGACCTCTTCATAATATCTTATCCATGCAGAGTTTTCTTTTCTAACTCAAAATATTTATTTAAATCAAAAAAAATAATCAATATCGATTGTCCATTTAGTGTTTAGACTCATATACTAAAGTATAAACACCCATTGGCGTTGTTAATGTGAGCTGTTTAAACAGATTTAATGTTTCGTTTACTTTTTTTTAAACCATCCTTTTTATCACTCAGTGTCTGGCTGTTGAGAAAAACTTGCTCTTTGCCTTTCTATGAAAGATCAAGACTTTGTCTTTATAGTCATCAAATCTATCCAGTAAACGACTAAATTCTTCATCCGTGATGTTTGAGTCCAGCTCGTGGCTTTATTATTATCATTTGAACGAACTAGAGTTAAGCGTTATAAGTTTTGAACCATAGCTGTGGTGCTGTTGGAGTTTAGTTTTTATTTTTTTTGCTAGCAGCACCTACAGCTAATGAGCACAGGCCGAGAGCTAAAGACAAACCACCTAGAGGTAAAGCTGCGGGTGCCTATGCCCGTTGCTAAAGAACCAACACTCGTATTCCTGCTGATGCGGGCGCTTAAAGTCGAGCTCCAGTATTAACATAGGTAACAGCATTAATGACACCAATACGCTATCGATTGGCTTTGTGCTGTATTTTTGAAAGGTCCTGCTCTAGGTACATGCTGCATTTGCGTAAAGTTGGTTAATTCGAAGGTTTTTACATCAGGGTGTTCTACAGCAGCAGAGTTGCCTTCAATAGCAGCATAGTCGCCTACAATCTCTTCCTTTGGTACTTTTTTGGATAATACTGATAGGCATGCTTATTTATAAAAATGAAAAAATAAATTTAGTATTCTATAAGTCTAATCTGTTATCTTTGCAATATTCAGCTGTGTATCAATTAATAAAAACAAATGTACATTAAGTTGGATTTATTTTCGGCCTTCTTTTTCTTTCTCCAATTGAATGTTACTGTCTTTAACCGTTCTCCACATCTCTCTCTCACCCACTTCCATGCAACTGATTAATCCTACTGTTGACCTTAGGTCAATCCATAAACCGTATTTTTGATGTTAACTAATCATCAAGCCTCACACTGTGAAGGTGTAGATCTTTAAGACGCAAGGTCTGCTGTTGGACTCCAACCCCTTCCCACCACTCCCAAACAATTTTTCTTATTCGACAAAATGCAATGAATAAGGGGTCTAAGCCCCTAGCATAGAATTTGGTTTAGGACTAACCATCACTGATACATTGCACTTTCGTTATTTTTGGATTAAAAAACTTTTCAACTTGCCTCTTGCGAATGGTTCTTCATCTTCACACAGCAATAAAAGACCTTTAAGCGATTTTGCGTGAACACTAAAGATTAAAATTCCATATAGCGTCTGCCCGCTTTTAGGAATATGTTTGAATGATGACCACGTTTTCGTAATATATTATCAAATTGTGACCATATTGTTGCCCAAATCAGCCTGCTAAATTAGGATGCTAACAACATCAAACTCTAACGGAGATGACAGAATATCTGTACTTTGCCTTCGGTGTCTGTTGATCTGATAACACGATTTGTAGTCATTAAAAGTTAGTTACGTATGAACCATCTGTCTTTTAATGCCCCTTGTAAGTAGGGGCATTGCGCTTTAACAACACAAAATCTAGAGGGTATGGTAAAAGCGATTATCCAACGCATAACTTACATCTAAAGCCTTTTTGGCTGCTTTTAGCACCGAAGCGAGTTCGGCGCCTAATTCTATAGTTTCTAGTGCTTCTTCATGCCAGATTCCTTTGAAACGCATGATCTTCCCTTCATGTCGGCGGTTTAGCCATAGATCAGAATAGGTTTAAAAATATGTCTGCATTGTGTTAGAAAATACTTCTTTTCCCCTCAAGTTTTATTGAAATTTTTCTTAACGATTGTCCCGCCCAGAATTCTGGACAACTGTTCTGGTTGGGTCTGTAGATGAAGTCGAGTTCTATTTTGAAAAGTAAGCCGTGCAGGAGCCTGGCACAATACAAATCATTCGCTCCAAGGTCCTGGCAATTTGACAAAAGAATTTGATCCGCATCAATAGTAGATTGATTTATTTGGAACAGTATATTCCGTTTATTTCCCTTCATCACGCCATTGGGGTTCTTTCAGCTTTCTTTATGCGGGTCAAGAATCGGCCATATACCATGATGACATTTTTATAAAACAAAATAAAAAGTAAATTATTTACAAACATTGCAGGAATAGACTTTGGAGATTATGATAATTGATCCTGTAAGACGCCGCCATGGATGAAAAGAACTCCTTTGACACGCAACACTCGAGATCTCTTGGAGGATGAAATAGCTGAAGGGGAGCAAAAGGCGTGAATTAAGCAGAAAGTAAAGTCAATACATTATTACCAATGTTTAGAACTAGAACCTCCTAAAACTATATACCCTGATAGATTTTAAACAAAAGATAACCATTTGTATGTTAAAATGGACAACGGAGAACTTGTTCCGCTTACTGTGAAACTAAACTCACATAAGATTAGTTAAGGCATGGGAAAAATTAGACACAAGCATCAGTGCAATACAGCGAGCGGAAACGCCTTGGCTTTCACTGAACCAAAATTAAGGTCCGGATGCAGTTGCTAAAGCAAAAATAGATGTGGAAGCCGTTTGCTGCACTTCAAAACGCACAACAAAAACTCCCAACATAAGCCCCAAAATATAGAACTCCAAATTTCGGTCAAACATAGACGAAACACTAATACAATAGAAGAAATCACTGAAGAAGAAGAATCACATTAAAAACTAATAGATGAATCCGCCGCTACAAGAAATAACACCATAAATACAGATTATACAAATATCCAGAGGATAAATGAAAAAAATATTAGCAGACTGCGGATAAAACTAAATGAGCATCAAGAAAAAGAGAAAAAAAAACTTCGCTGAGACTGACGACCGCATCGTAGGGCGTGATATTAAAGAAAGAAAGCCCAAAGACTAAAAGAGCTTAGTAACAAAGATCAGCAAATAATACAAGAGTTGTCTACTACCCAAAACAATTCCGAACCCAAGTGAGCAGAATACGAGAAACTAAACCGAATAATTTTATATGAAAACACACAACGCTAGCAGAACCTAATACGAACAGCTGTTTAGAGAGCAAGCGTCCCATCTAAGCAAGCGTTATACCGGCCTTAGGATTTGCAATCAGAACACTGTGATGCTAATTACAGTGGTGGTGGAGGCACAGTTCAAGTGCCCTCCATCGCCACTCCTGAAAATCCTGGGTAAAAAAACAGCTTGATCATCTTGCAAGTTTTATTAAAAAAATTATGCTGGTAAAGCTATTAGACTCATTGCCAGGTATCTTAGGAGTATTTTAAGCTGTCTTTTGTCTACTGCAGCAAAGCAGTTGCTTTATTGCTGAGCACTTATGGGCATTAGTTCTCTTAATAGTTGGGTTAACTATTTAAGTAGATAAATACCAGTAATCCTAGGCCCAGATATTAATCCAATAACAATGCTGTCTATTTTCAAATTCGTGTCATCGCGAACAAAGTCCACGTCTTCAACGGTCTTCGGACTTAGGACCTCGGGGATGGATGACATATTCTTGGGTGTTTTTTTATTGTTTGTAATATTACTGGCTCAGAACTTTATGTCGTTTTTTTCCGACCTTCTGTTCATTGCCGTGCTACAAGGATTTCATTGTTGTAGTTAATATTGTTCCTCCCTGGTGTCTGAGGTTAGAAGGTGCACTCCCCAATGGGTATAACACCAGTGCCAACCGCAAAGTCCTACTTTCGAGATCTTGCGTATTGTAAAACATGTTGGTACCTATTTATAACTAGAAGGTTAAATCAACTGTAGAAAATCATGGCGTCCGCTAACTTTGCTAAGTAATGTTTTTTGGTGCACCAAGCTAGTAGAAGAATTTAGTTATGCTCGACATGTCCTTGCTTGCGAACCTAGCAAACACCAAACGTAAGTACAGAATAAGTTCGTTTATTCGTTCTATTCCCCGCTTTAGTTAGGCCCTACAGATATGTCAAAGATAAATGTTGTCCAGGCTGTTTTATGCTCTTGGCTCTATGGACCCGAGTGAACACCCTGTGCCTGAAGAGAAAGATGTGTCGGAGGATTCACAGTCATAGGATTACTTTCGTGCACGCACCCACAAATAAGGGAGTGCCTTAGCCATGCGATTAAGATCCGACTATTGTCTAAAGTCTGTCTTAACATTAATATTGAAATCGTTACAGACCTTTCAAAAGCCTTCATGTCTATTCTGTTGCTGAATGGATTAAACGTTTTGTCATTTGGCAATGGGCTTGCAGTTCAGTCAAAATAACGTCAGAAGGTGTAATAGAACTAAATCTGTACACTGACCTCACCAAAGGATCGGGATGATTTAAATGATTAGCATACGAAACCTCCACACTCCAGTTGTTGCACAAAACACAGCCAAAGTTTAACTGAGGTCTGAAAAACTGCATCGATGAACTGAACCACACTTTTTTTCGCGAGATGTAGTATCTATTATAATAGGAGGGTGTAAGATATCTGTTTAAAGGAGTACTCCCCTATTTGATGAAAATTGACAGTCTGTGGGGTCACTAGCAATGCAAGAGTAATCAGTTGACTATATTTTTAAGATTGTCGTGGCGGCCCAACAAGAATAATTTGCAAAAATCATTTTATAGATATTTGAAAACGCACTCATTTTTATTTGTTTAAAAAATGTTTGTAACAAAACAAACTCAAGACAGTTCTCCGTCGTTTAGAACCATGCTAATGATAACGATTGCGGAACCAAAATGGTCGCACATCGCAATGAAATATTCTACAAAGTCGTATGGTTTTAATATAAGTAAAGCCAGGGGAGAATAATTAAGATTCAAAAATTTGACTAATTGAGGAAACAAAGTTGACCAGTTAATCATACCTGATGGTTATTACCGGGTTTTGCTCAATAAAAGAAGCAATGAGTAACTTCGTCAGTTACTCTCAAACTTAACAATGCGAATCTAAAAAACAAAGTTGACATTCAAACCTGAAAAAGAAGAAGTCGTTTACATTGTTTGATTAGTGCTAGCTAAAATGTAAGGTTTTACAACAGACAATCATAGATTTAATAGGTTACAACAAAACAAAACTACTTATGAGGGATAAAATCCCCCGCTCGATCTTGCATACATTCCTTACTCTATGTTCATTAGGATGAGGCCTAAGCACTGATGAAAACTTATAATGATGGAAGGCCGCATCAACTGTTTTCAAAGCTTTTCCGTCTGGAAAAGCTGCATATTGCGATTATGGAAATTATACATTCCCTAATTTAACATTTAAAAAGATTAGTTTAGTGGGAAGGGGTCGGATCATTTAATATAAAAATCCAAAGACAAAACGGGGAAAGTCGTAAAATGGTGATAACCTGCACATTGTTTTGAAAATAAAATAATACAGTTGTACACTAAATAATGTCGCGTGGTCCAGTATGAATCCGGAGTTACATTACACCTGTAGAGTATCACGTTAGAATTAACAGACCCAATGGCAGACGTAATCAACAGACTTGAACAGAATGGTGAAATAGGGCACTTTGTATGGGGTTTGAGTACACTAAAGATGGTATTATAAACGCAAAGAGCTGCGACAGCAAAAAGTTATCCTAAACTAGAACAGCTGCGCATCTAGTGAAA
The DNA here is from genome assembly GCA_018398815.1 of Conus ventricosus. Lineage (NCBI taxonomy): Eukaryota > Metazoa > Mollusca > Gastropoda > Neogastropoda > Conidae > Conus > Conus ventricosus. Next base: position 92,367,493 of record CM031610.1, read on the forward strand.
GCAAATCATGTTTGGCCAGTATGAATCTAAAATAGTTCGAAAACCTGACCTCAAATGGCACTTAGAACCATATTTAGTAATGGGAAAATAAAATTTGGAATTCAAAAGCCATTTACATTTTTTAGCCGTCAAAAAAAGTTTCAGAAAAGCATTCAACTACTGGCCCTTTACATGTAAGTCTTATGCCGGACGACCCAATAGTCGAAAGAGATTGAAATCACGCCGTATGGAAAAAACAGTACATACACCACAGAAAAGACGTTTTGCCAAAGGAAGCTTCTAACAACATTACATTCTTCTTTCCCGCAAACAACATAAGGAGACACGTTAACAATAGATATTTGAAATTACTGTCCTTAAAAAGATAAGGCAAGAAATGGAGCTGTGGGCGTCCGTGACAATCCTTTATGAAAGGAATTCTTATTAGCTGTCATAACTTAGACGTTGAAAAACTTTAAGTTACCATCGTCGTTCTTCTTGCACAAGCGTGAGGATATTAAGGTCAGTAACAACCAGGCGCCAAAATTATTATTAGTCTAAATGAAACGATCTTACAGGACTAAATTGGATTAATCTACACATTTAAGACCTATATAGGATTTATTATACAGCACATGTTATAACAGAGAGCATGATAACAACAATAACTGGATTAGATTAAATACTATTATAAAACAATGGAGCAGTTAAACTTTATGACAAAAACCCCTCATTTGTTCATTAATAATTTAGGTGGACAAACCTGGTTGTGGAAAAAAACAATATTTTCCATCAACCCTTATTACAAACGTTTATCGTTATATATTTTGAACATATTGTGAATTTTTGCCCAACACTTAAATGGAACAAGCATATCATGATAGAAGGTTTTATATGGTCATATGAGTAACCTATTTTAAGTTAATTTCCCTAGCAATAAACGAGTGAGTGTCTAGAACGCTTTATTTATAATTGTTTAGGAACGCAGAACACTAATTAATATAGATACTGTTAGCAGAAAGAGACATAGTTAAAAAGAGAAACACTTGTCGAAACTCTAGCTCCGTGGAAGAACATGCCAGGAAAAGTGTGTGGAATTTAATGTCAAAAATTATAACACAATTTTAAAAGACTTTAGAGAACAGTTAAAGACTGTAGTTTTATTTCACATGAAAGACAAGAATGCCATTTGATGAATGTTTGCGTGAAAATGATGTTAATGAAAATGACCAGGAAAAACACAGGAATTTAAACAAAAACTAAAATCTGAAAAGTTTAGTAAATAGTATTGAAAACGGATAAATCCAACACAGATAAATGTTTGTTTTGTAGATGAAACGTTATTATTTGGTTAATTGGAAAGAGAAATGTGTGATGGATTATTGCCATTGTTAAAGCCTTACTTGTCAGAGAACAGAGAAATGATGTGTTCTACTGGGCAGATCGCCACGGGTCGAAACTGGTTTGAGACCGGGGGTAGCCAGCACCCACGCATTTCTCTGTCACCTTGTTTTTCAATCCTGCCTTGCCATTATGTTAAACCTTTTGAATTCCATCATTTGCATGCGTGCAGTATGGTATCAGGTTTCAAATGGCTCTTCTTCGTGTGTTTACATTCCTCTGGTGGGTGAGAAAGGATTATCTGAATTTCACTGTACACAGGTGCTTTGATTATTAATGCATTGTCTGTTTTGGTTTCCTATGAGCTTTTCTTCGTAATGTATAGAAGCTTTTCCTTGTTTATTCATGGGTAAATGGGTATAGAGCTTTATCCTTGTTTCATGGGTAATGTATAGAGCGTTTTCCTTGTTTGTTCATGGTGTGGGGTTTTTATGCATATGTGTGAGTTTTTATGGCTTTGGGAAGGGGTGGAGACGTGGGAAATTGTCCCTTTGGTGCTCTGATACACAGTGAACAAGCCAATCCTGTTTCACAATTGGTGGGGCGTTTAAAACAAAATACAAAACTTATTGAACAAACGTGACAGCTTATCCTGTTCACTTTGTGGGGCATTTAACAAAAACAAAACTTATTGATATCAAAGCAAATTTTAAAAATAAGCTAAAAACTTCATGGATTGCTTACATTTGTATAACCTGTCAAACTTATGATTTAAACCCTTTCAGAGCTGAAAGGTGATGTAATCAACATCAAAGCACACAGCAGAGTTGTTTGCACTGAAGGGTCATGTTAACCAAGATCCGTTTTTGCATTGATACCTTGCAGACAGCCGCTGGTTCCAATGAAAACATGCAGCACAGCCCGCTGGTTCCAATGAAAACATGGCAGTACAGCCGCTGGGTTCCTATTGAAACTGGCAGTACAGCCGCTGGTTTCCATTGAAACATGGCATACACCGCTGGTTCCATTGAAACATGGCAGTACAGCCGCTGATCCATTGAAACATGGCAGAGTACAGCCGCTGCAATTTTGCTGATAAACCCTTCATCTCTGAGCCGTTTTGCCGTGGAAGATCTCCAGTCTTGTTCTTATATGAGTTATGACACACACACACACACACAGCACACACACACACACACACAACACCCCACACACACACAACTTTTATTTATCATCACACACACCACACACACACACGTAACACACACTCACACAGTTTATAAGATAAATATCTGAATGAGATATGACCGGTGTGAAATCAGCACAAATACTGAGGAATTTGTGCTGATAAACACCTTTAAAACAGAAGCTTGTGATGACAGAATTTATAGACCATTAAAACCTTGTGGGAGGAGAGAGGGTGAATGATGCATACACTAAGACATGACTCAGTATGTAATGGCAAGGCTGCAATCTGCCACTGCACGATGGGTGCGTTTCGTCCTTCAAAAGGTCCCGTCCTCCTGTAATAAAATCTTCCCATCGAGCTGTTTCCCACTCCACAGTAAAATGACTTTATACATGAGATTGAGCTTGAGGCTGTGTTGAATTGTGGCGCGCCTCCTTACTCGTTTGCATTTTGTTTCATTGATTGGGTAAAAAAAAAAAAAAAATTCTGTGGAGGAAATTGGTCATCCATTTTTAATTTTATCATTAAATGAGATCTAAATAGGGATTTTTAATTTTCATTAAATAGAGATCTAAATGTGGGTTGTTTTGATCAAATTTAATATTTGAATGTATGGGGTAAATATCTAAATGGTTCGAATGTCGACCCATGATTTTGGAAAACACCACGTGGTAGTGATACTGTAAATACTGTTCCAAATGTATACGAATTGTCCATAGTGCAGCGCTTATTTGCCCCTATGATATTTATAGCCATCGTGTGTCTGTCATGGCATCATTATGTTTTTTTGTGAATTGTTTTCTTTATTTTTTTCTTTTTAATCTGAGGGTGAAAATCAAGTTTATAATGTATGTGCTCACAGCGTGGACTAAGTTGATCATTGGCTGGAGATATTTTTATTGTTGCTTTTTTTTTCATGACAAGATTTTCTTATCCTTTTGATTTTTGTGATGAGATTTTTCTTTTTTCCTTTTTTTTCATAACGAGATTTCCTTTCTTTTCTATTTTCTCATGACGAGATGTTCATTTCTATGTGGCCACAGGACGAGATGTTCATTTCTATGTGGCCACAGGAGGAGATGTTCATTTCTATGTGGCAACAGTCGGGACGAGATGTTCATTTCTATGTGGCCACAGGATGAGATGTTCATTTCTATGTGGCCACAGGACGAGATGTTCATTTCTATGGGGCCACAGGACAGATGTTCATTTTTATGTGGCAACAGGATGAGATGTTCATTTCTATGTGGCCACAGAGGGTAACAATGTTGACATCTCTTGCTAGATGTTCATTTCTATGTGGCCACATTACGAGATGTTCATTTCTATTGGCCACAGGACGAGATGTTCATTTTTATGTGGCAACGGGACGAGATGTTCATTTCTATGTGGCAACAGGACAAGATGTTCATTTCCATGTGGCCACAGGAGGTAACAATGTTGACATCTCTTCCTAGATGTTCATTTCTATGTGGCCACAAGAGGGTAACAATGTTGACATCTCTTCCTAGATGTTCATTTCTATGTGGCAACAGGACGAGATGTTCATTTCTATGTGGCCACAGGACGAGATGTTCATTTCTATGTGGCAACAGGACGAGATGTTCATTTCTGTGTGGCAACAGGACGAGATGTTCATTTCTGTGTGGCCACAGGACGAGATGTTCATTTCTATGTGGCCACTGCCACAGATGAGATGTTCATTTCTATGTGGCCACAGGACGAGATGTTCATTTCTATGAGGCAACGGGACGAAAATGTTCATTTCTATGTGGCAACAGGAGGGTAACAATGTTGACATCTCTTGCTAGATATTCATTTCTATGTGGCAACAGGACGAGATGTTCATTTCTATGTGGCAACAGACAGATGTTCATTTCTATGTGGCCACAGGACGAGATGTTCATTTCTATGTGGCCACAGGATGAGATGTTCATTTCTATTGGCCACAGGACGAGATTTTTCTTTTCTATGTGGCAACAGGACGAGATGTTCATGTTCATTTCTATGTGGCCACAGGACGAGATGTTCTTTCTATGTGGCCACAGGACGAGATGTTCATTTCTATGTGGCCACAGGAGGGTAACAATGTTGACATCTCTTCCTACCAGTCAGAGAATGCTACTATTCTTGGTGCTGGGGGAGGGGGGGGGGGGGGGTCAATGACTGAACATAGTTGGGGGACATGAGTATTTTCAGATTTTGACCAGAATTCAAGGTCTCCAGAGCAATAAACCCGAAGAGAAGTTTAGCAAGCTCTGTATGATTGAGGCTGTCAAGTCTTCAAGTTGAAAATCCAGTCCAGTATTTTACTCCAGTTGGATTTATCAAGGCTTCTGCAGCAACATACAATCTTGTTAGGTGAAAACCCCAAATGCTTCAAAGGCTGAGATAAGAAGACCTGCAAGAAACATTGACACATCAAGCATTTCTGTAAGGTAGGATGGCGTTAGCATAGCATTAAACTCACAATAGTTTGCAAGTCTGGCCTGAAGGGTTCAGTGTCAGGGGACATCCACTCCCCAGCTCCTTTGAGGCCATGGCCCATGGGTCTGCCTGGGAATCCAGTGAGGAGTCTGGGCTCCCTGACATTTTCAGGCTTTTTTACACCAGCTCAGCTCACATGTCTGGACTCCCTGGCGTTTTTCAGGCTTTTTTACACCAGCTCAGCTCTCATGTCTGGTGGGAAAAGATTTGTTGTTCGATCACTACCACTAGAAGACAACAGTTACCATGGTTCTGTATGAGGCAGTAGAGGACAACAGTTACCATGTTTCTGTTGAGGCAGTAGAGGACAACAGTTACCATGTTTCTGTTGACGCTGTAGAAGACAACAGTTACCATGTTTCTGTTGAGGCAGCAGAAGACAACAGTTACCATAGTTACCATGTTTCTGTTGACGCTGTAAAGACAACAGTTACGATGTTTCTGTTGAGGAAGAAATGGATCCTTAAACAGAGAGGAGCTTAATCATAAACTACATTGTTACAACTTTGTTTTTGTTTTTCATCTGCCTTTTTTGTGTAACAAACATTGATATTTAAGTCAGGTTATGTGATTTGCCAAGTTCTGTAAACGTCCTAGTGATTTGTAGGAACAACAGTCGGGATTCATGTGTTGACTGACCTGACAGAGCCTTTTATGTATCGTTGGCTGGGGTGTAATGAGACTGAAACATAACAGCTGTACCAGAGCCAGAACTAGAGCCATACTCTTGGGGTGTCTGGAGTCGTGTTTTGCTGCTGTGTGTCAGGTGATTCTATGGCATGATGACTCAAATTACTTTGTTTGAAGTCTGTATCTGAAGAATTGTAAATTATGAATGCTAATCATATGATAATGAACTGTAACCGAGGTGTGTCAAATTATGATAATAATTAATCTTATCATACTTGGATTTACAATCTCCATGGGAAAAATGATGATCAGCCGTATACGATATCTTCATTCTACAAAATTCAAGAAGCATAATCCTTTGCTGCTTCTGGGGTGTGTGACATACAACAACCACCCCTAGTTAGACAAACAACCACCCCTAACCAAACAAACAACCACCCCTAACCAGACAAAACAACCACCCCTAACCAGACAATACAACCACCCCTAACCAACAACCACCCCTAACCAGACAAACAGCCACCCTAAACAAACAACCACCCCTAACCAACAAAACAACCACCCCTAACCAACAAAACAACCACCCCTAACCAGACAAACCAACCACCCCTAACCAGACAACCATCCCTAACCTGACAAACAACCACCCCTAACCAGACAAAACAACCACCCCTAACCAGCCAAACCACCACCCCTAACCAGACAAAACAACCACCCCTAACCAGACAACCATCCCTAACCTGACAAACAACCACCCCTAACCAACAAAACAACCACCCCTAACTAGACAAAACAACCACCCCTGACCAGACAAAACAACCACCCCTAACCAGACTGATTCAGACTTGACAAGTTCAGCTGACCATGAAGTAGAAAGTCAACAATCTGAAGGAAGGGAAGAACAGAATTAAAACACATGTTCAGATAGGAAATTGTCTTGCCTAACAAGTTGAAGAGGAGAATAACGTTGAATGGTTGATAAAAGAAAAAGAGAAAGATATTCTCTGAATACTTGCAAGTAAAAGAGCAGTTGGTGCACCTAGGCAAAGTCTGATAAAGTGGCTGAAGATGCATTGTGTCCCCACTGTGAAATTACACATATGGCAATGGCAAGTGGCATTTTCTGGATGAGACTGGAAGCAAGTCACATTCAGACTCAAAGACAAAACATAGGGAAGAGAGCAGAGAACCTTTGCCAAGTTGACTGTGGGGTGAGGTATTCTGTAGGAGCAAAGGTAAGTTGAACTGATTTGTACAGCTATAATAAAAGTGAACAAAAAACGGAAAGACTGCTCATAAACATCTCCACTCACAAACATGGACATGCTTGAACTGTTTTGAACGAAACATTACACACCATTTCAGTGAGCATTTTTGTGCCATCGGATTAAAAGAGGGAAAAAACCCTTAGAAATCCTTTCTCAAGCCCCTGAAGTACATTGCGAAAAAACAACAAAACAACCTATTCTCATGCTAAGTAGTGGTCATTATGATTGTTTGAATTCCATGGTTGAAGGGGAAAAAAATGCGGAAGCAGAAAGGTTTGTATGAAGATGTCACTGTTGAACTGCTGTTATTGACAACGATCTTTGAATTAATGGTGTCTTGGAACATAATCTTTGCTTGTTTGGTTTTGTTTTGCAGTTGATTATAGGAGAGACAGACAGAGAGAGAAGAGAATGTTGTGATGGCTATCTGTTTTGATGTGTGTAGTTTGTGTGTGTGGTATTTGCTGATTAAAGTTCACACACTGTGTGTGTGTGTGTGTGTAAGGGGGGGGGGGGGGGGGGGGGGGGGGGGGGGGGGGGGGGGGGGGACTTACGGAAACAAATCGCCCCTGGTTTCATGAGAGTGAAGCAACTGACAACGGGCGACGTGTGAAAGAAATGAATGAGGCGCCCCTACATGGATGGTTAAACCAGCAGTGAAGCACTGCATATGCATGCACACGTGGTGAAGGTGAGATATATCATTCACCCAAAGCACTGCTGTGACAAGGAGAAAATCCAGCCCCCCCCCACACCCCATTCCTTCCCTCCCCTGCCCTCTCACCCTCCAACCCCTCCCCCCATTCCTTCCCTCCCCTGCTCTCACCGTCCAACCCCTCCCCACCACCCCCCATTCCTTCCCTCCCCTGCCCTCTCACCGTCCAACCCCCCCCCCTCCCCCCACCCCTCATTCCTTCCCTCCCCTGCCCTCTCACCGTCCAGCCCCCCCTCCCCCCACCCCCCATTCCTTCCCTCCCCTGCCCTCTCACCGTCCAACCCCCCCTCCCCCCACCCCCCATTCCTTCCCTCCCCTGCCCTCTCACCGTCCAACACCCCCCCCCCCACCCCCCATTCCTTCTCTCCCCTGCCCTCTCACCGTCCAACCCCCCCCCCCTCCCCCACATCCCCCATTCCTTCCCTCCCCTGCCCTCTCACCGTCCAACCCCCCCCCCCCCCCATTCCTTCCCTCCCCTGCCCTCTCACCGTCCAACCCCCCCTCCCCCCCATTCCTTCCCTCCCCTGCCCTCTCACCGTCCAACCCCCCCTCCCCCCCATTCCTTCCCTCCCCTGCCCTCTCACCGTCCAACCCCCCCCCCCCCCATTTCCTTCCCTCCCCTGCCCTCTCACCGTCCAATCCCCCTCCCCCTACCCCCCATTCCTTCCCTCCCCTGCCCTCTCACCGTCCAACCCCTCCCCCCACCCCCCATTCCTTCCCTCCCCTGCCCTCTCACCGTCCAACCCCCCCCCCCCCCATTCCTTCCCTCCCCTGCCCTCTCACCGTCCAATCCCCCCTCCCCCCTACCCCCCATTCCTTCCCTCCCCTGCCCTCTCACCGTCCAACCCCTCCCCCCACCCCCCATTCCTTCCCTCCCCTGCCCTCTCACCGTCCAACCCCCCCCCCCCCCACCCATTCCTTCCCTCCCCTTCCCTCTCACCGTCCAATCCCCCCTCCCCCCTACCCCCCATTCCTTCCCTCCCCTGCCCTCTCACCGTCCAACCCACCCCACCCTCCCCCCTCCCCCCATTCCTTCCCTCCCCTTCCCTCTCACCGTCCAACCCCCCCCCCCCCCATTCCTTCCCTCCCCTGCCCTCTCACCGTCCACCCCCCCCCCATTCCTTCCCTCCCCTGCCCTCTCACCGTCCACCCCCCCCCCATTCCTTCCCTCCCCTGCCCTCTCAACGTCCACCCCCCCCCCATTCCTTCCCTCCCCTGCCCTCTCACCGTCCACCCCCCCCCCCCCCATTCCTTCCCTCCCCTGCCCTCTCACCGTCCAACCCCCCCCCCCCCCCCAATTCCTTCCCTCCCCTGCCCTCACCGTCCACCCCCCCCCATTCCTTCCCTCCCCTGCCCTCTCACCGACCAACCCCCCCTCCCCCACCCCCCATTCCTTCCCTCCCCTGCCCTCTCACCGTCCACCCCCCCCCCCCCCATTCCTTCCCTCCCCTGCCCTCTCACCGACCAACCCCCCACCCCCCATTCCTTCCCTCCCCTGCCCTCTCACCGTCCAACCCACCCCCACCCCCCATTCCTTCCCTCCCCTGCCCTCTCACCGTCCACCCCCCCCCCCCATTCCTTCCCTCCCCTGCCCTCTCACCGTCCACCTCCCCCCCCCCATTCCTTCCCTCCCCTGCCCTCTCACCGTCCAACCCACCCCCCACCCCCCATTCCTTCCCTCCCCTGCCATCTCACCGTCCAACCCCCCCCCCCCCCCCATTCCTTCCCTCCCCTGCCCTCTCACCGTCCAACCCCCCCCCCCCCCCCATTCCTTCCCTCCCCTGCCCTCTCACCGTCCACCCCCCACCCCCCACCCCCCACTCCTTCCCTCCCCTGCCCTCTCACCGTCCCCCACTACCACTGGGGCAGTCAGGGCCTACCTCCTAAGGACATAGGTGACTCCTGTTTCTGTGTGCACCATGCGTGGAAAAGGACAGTTGACAGCAAAAGACCATCCCATTGTGTTATTCAACAAGACATCCCTTTCATACATAGAGTTAACACTGCTCCCACGCAAAATATATCACATCGACCTCACTTCATTCGCCCATTTCTCAAACTTCTTTTTCAAAAAAGGTCTAAAATGATGTAGCCTTTCTTGCCCTGCTCTCATGGTGTTGTGTCGGGGTCGCCTGTGCCAGCGTTGTCATGGGACTGTGGATCCTGCTCTCATGGTGTTGTGTCGGGTCGCCTGTGCCAGCGTTGTCATGGGCATTGTGGATGGACAGACCTTAAGAAAGGGTACCCTATATTCACCTCACTCTGCCATTAAGCCATTAACGTTATCAATCAGGGGCTTAGCAGGTGGCGTCCACGAAGCCATCGATGTCATCAATCAGGGGCCTAGCAGGTGGCGTCCACTAGGCCATGAATGTCATCAATCAGGGGCCTAGCAGGTGGCGTCCACTAAGCCATTGATGTCATCAATCAGGCGCCTAGCAGGTGGCGTCCACTAAGCCATGAATGTCATCAATCAGAGGCCTAGCAGGTGGCGTCCACTTAGCCATTGATGTCATCAATCAGGGCTTAGCAGGTGGCGTCCACTAAGCCATTGATGTCATCAATCAGGGCTTAGCAGGTGGCGTCCACTAAGCCATGAATGTCATCAATCGGGGGCTTGGCAGGTGGCGTCCACTAAGCCATTGATGTCATCAATCAGGGGCCTGGCGGGTGGCGTCCACTAAGCCATGAATGTCATCAATCAGGGGCCTAGCAGGTGGCGTCCACTAAGCCATGAATGTTATCAATCAGGGGCCTGGCAGGTGGCGTCCACTAAGCCATTGATGTCATCTGTAGTATCAGATTAGGCATCACTCAACACCACGGAAGTGGCTCAGTTCAGTGCAGCGTCTCCTCCAGTGGGTTGCCTTCTAACGGTTCTGTATTGACTCTCCCTGTAGATGTCCTGTAATGACTCTCCCTGTAGATGTCCTGTATTGACTCTCCATGTAGATGTCCTGAAATTGACCCCGTCTCCCTGTAGAGATGTAGTCCCTGGTTCAATGACTCTCCCATGTGTAGATGTCCTGTATGACTCTCCTGTAGATGTCCTGAATGTCTCTCCCTGTAGATGCCTGTATTGACTCTCCCTGTAGATGTCCTGTATTGACTCTCCCTGTAGATGTCCGTAATGTCTCTCCCTGTAATGTCCTGTATTGACTCTCCTGTAGATGTCCTGTAATGACTCTCCCTGTAGAGTCCTGTATGCTCTCCCTAGATGTCCGATTGACTCTCCCTGTGTATGTCCTGTAATGTCCATCTCCCGATGTCCTGTATTGACTCTCCCTGTAGATGTCCTGTATGTCTCTCCTG
>CM031610.1:92379413-92384413 GCA_018398815.1 Conus ventricosus
TGAAGTTTGTAACTTTGTAGAAATCTCCGCTTGCAGCATTCTCTCGGTGGATAAATAAACTGAGGAGAACTACACGCCTGTTTGGAAAGTACAAGCAACTTTCAAAACTATCAATAACAGTTTCAGAAGCCATCTCTTTAACCGCCAAAATAAATCTGCACTTCGAGAGAATCCTGCCTTGAAGCCGACTTGGAAGTGAATAACCCTGCTCGCGCTGAAGAATGGAAATAACAGGTAAGATTATCTTTTCTCTCGAATATTTATTTACCATTTTAACTCACGTTTGTTTACCAGTATAGTTAACGCACCCAAACGTACACACACCAACAGAGAAATAACAAGGCACATACTGTCAGCATAGGCGTGAAGAAAGTATGTAGCATTGTTTGGGTGTTGTCGTCATTGACAACTAATTGACTGTGTGCTGTGCTCTGTGTAAACGAAGCCCTCTTGTCTGCGCCGGTCGTAAGGCCCTAGCATAAATTAAGTGATCAGGTTTCAACCTAATGGCGGGTCTCTGCAGTATTCTGATAGTGCGGATTCCTTAGGCAGGTCAACAATTAGCAATTAAAGGCTTCGTGTTCCGTGTCGTCTGCTTTGCCGTTGTTTCACAAACACCACAAGGTGGAGAAGTTTTCTGAACTACTAGGTAGTACACCTGTCACTGAACATTTGGAGCTTTTTGAATGAAATCATTTCTTCAAAAGTTAAAAGCTTTTCAAAGTTAACAACATCTGTCACGAGTTTGTCACGAGGCCTACGACGTTCGACCCACCTAGGGTGGCGGAATTACTTATTTGTTTATTGTCGTTGCTGTTGTCGTGTATCCGTCCCTTAGGGTGGCTTGTGGTGCAGTTGCACCTTGGTGTGGTTCAGCTCAACTTCGGTTTGCTTTCTCTCTCTCTCTCTCTAATTCCACCGCCCGTGCTACTCATCCTGCAAGTTCACGGGTGGCCGGTACCTTTCTCTCGAACTTTCTGTCTATCGGCCTCTCGCCTGTCTTTTTTACCTGTCGCACGTGCTTCGTTTCTTTTAGTTTGAAGTATGCTCACTCTGTGACGCAGCATGGCATGTTGGCCGCCATTGCTGAGGGAGGTTAGCTCTTGACTCGAGCGGAAGATGTCTCTGGGGGCGCCTGCTCCAGTCCGGGTTCTTTACCTTATCATCGAGAGTACAGTCAGTACTTTCAATTCCTGCAGTCGGCCTGTAGGAGAGGGACATCATTTCTTCTGTTTCCGCATCTTCGCCTCTGTCCTCTCGACTGGACAGAGGGTAGAGAGAGTCCTTTGACCCGCCTCTTCGGGGTCACCCACGGGTAGCTGGTAAGCATCAGTTTCGTGGTCTGTTTGTTTTGATTTGTTGTTGTTAGCCGGCTTAGTCTTCTCTTTTGCGCAATTTTCTTTTGTTTTCGAAATTGTAAGAGAAATATTGTGTGAGACCTTTTCTGGTTAATTCAATCTTTAACCTGGCCATTCTAAATTATTTCCAAAATTCTTTCTCCTGTTTATGTATCTGGTGATGCGGTGGTCGGTGGGGAAGGGAGAGAACCTGGCGATTCAGGGTTGGAACTTGCTTGGTCTCGCTCGTCCGCCCCTGTCACATTCGCCGGACTTTTATCCTTCGGCCACCGTCTGTTTGTGTGTGCAAGGAGAACGAGTTTTATGTTCACGAGCGTGCGTACGCATGATTTGTCGTTCGGATGCGTGGTTGGAGATTTGTGTTATTTTGAAATGTGTTTATAAAATGTGACAGTTATGCCATTGAATTACTATTTGCAAATGTGGTGGCAGTTATTAAGCGATGGTCGCTGTGTTGATTTATTTCCTAAGGAAGGGAAATGTTAAGCGTGAGTGAGAGAAGGGTGAAGATAATTCATATTTGTTTTATAACCTGTTGATTTAATGCAGTCTTTTACCTGCATCGTGTGAGAAGACTTGATTCAATGGGTTTACTGTGTGCGTTTAATACACTTCCCCTCGCCCATCATGCGAGTGGCTGTTAAGACTTGACAGCAATGGTCAGACGGTACTGACGGCAGGGTTCCAGTACCCTTCTTCCTTCCTCCTTCCTTCTTCTTTCCCTCCTCTTCGACTCTCCTCCCAGCTACGTCCTCCCCCCTCTCGGGGGCTTCACCTGGAGCACGAACTGGATGGTGCCACGTGCTGGTCGAGGCCACGTTCTGGCTGAGACCACGGACGGGATGGTGCCACGCGCTGGTCGAGGCCACGCCTTGGTCGGGACCGTGGACTGCTAGAGGAGCCCGCCGTCTTGACTGGCCGGCCTGGACCCCCGTCCAGGACCTCCAGTAACAGCTACGTCCCCCCCACCCCACCCCGGGACAACGCTCTTCACTGCCCGCTTGGGAGTCGAGGGTGTCGGCTTTGGGCGACTCCCTGCGAGAACCAACCCGGCTCAGAGCACCTAGTGCGACAGGGTGCTCCCAGCAGACTTGACAGGGGCAGGGATGTGGACGCACTCCATGGTGTGAGAAAGGATCGATACTGGAAATATTTCTTTATAATTGTGTATATGTCATATGTGCTGGAATGCTGTAATTGTGATCGTGTACGTCGTATGGCGAAATATTTATTTATAATCGTGCATGTTGTGGTGTGGGAGTGCTTGATCGTGATTGTGCATGTTGTGTGCGTTGGAGTGCTTGATCGTGATTGTGCATGTTGTGTGCGTTGGAGTGCTTGATCGTGATTGTGCATGTTGTGTGCGTTGGAGTGCTTTATTGTGATCGTGCATGGTGCGTGTGTTGGAATGTTTATTTTGCTGGTGTGAATAAATGGGTGTTGTATCGTAATCTTTATTGTGTGGTCTCTTGCGGAGCGTGTGAGGTCAGTCACTCCCTTCACTCCCACCTAGACCGATCCTGTCAGGGCAGACCTCCAGGGGTCGGGCGTGACAACATCCCTTTCAAATATATCAGCTAAATCTCTGTCTTAAATTAACAAGCTTTCAAGGCGCTTGTGTAGTTCGTCATTAGTAGGTTCTCGTTTTTTCTTTTCCTCACCTTCCGAAAAGCAATACTTCTCTTTGGTTTAGAAGTTAAAGCAATAGGTCCGCCTGATTTTCTTTTGTTTAGATACTCCGCCATACAGTTGTAATAAAACACAATCACCTATAGCAAGAATTCCTCTGTGAACAAACACAGCCATCTGTATTGAAAGCCGTGAATAAACTGAGTGGCGTTGGGGGGCGCTGCTTCTAAATCGTCATATCCGGTCACATGGTAAGCACCTTGCTGGCCATAAGGCCCAACATCGCAAATTAAGTTATCAAGTGTCAACCTAATGACGGACCTCGGCAGTATTCTGATAGTGCGGATTCCTGGCAGGTCGACAATTAGCAATTAAAGGTTTAACTGCTCTACCGTTTGTGTATGAGGCGCGTTCAGAGACTGCTGCTTTTCCCCTACGTTGCTCTATGGGGATGTGTTTCAGCCACTGTTGATTTCCCCTACGTTACTCTCTGAAAAGTTTGTAGATAATCGTTATTTTTTGGTTATTGAAGTCTTACTTGTTAGAGAACAGGAAAAGGGGCATTCTAGGTCGCCCTAGCCCGAACCTAGGTGAGGGCTAGGGTGAGTTAGAATGCCCCTTTTCCTGTTCTCTCACACACACAAACTCGTGCAAAATCTCCCTCTCTCTCTCTCTCTCTCTCTCTCTCTCTCTCTCTCTCTCTCTCTCTCTCTCTCTCTTCTCTCTCTCTCTCTTTTCCCCTCACCTAGCCCCCAAAATCTACCCCCCCTCCCCCACCCCATGTCATTCTTACCCTGTCTCTGATGTCAGGAACTCTTTCAGAGCTATTGTCTCCGCCCTCTGGATAATTCAGAACTAATGTCTCCGCCCTCTGGATAATTCAGAACTAATGTCTCCGCCCTCTGGATAATTCAGAACTAATGTCTCCGCCCTCTGGATAATTTTGAGCTAGTAATGTCCACTTTTCTATCACTCGTTTTCCTTTGTATACATACTATTTTGGTGTTTTTGTATACATTTTTGTTTTTTGTATACATTCTGTTTTTGGTGGGTTTTTTTTGGTATACATTCTATTTTTTTTTCCAATACATTCTATTTTTGTTGTACTCCCAGTTCTTATAGAACAGGGAGTACTTTAGAATGGAACGAAGAAATGCTGTCTGTATGTGTGTGTGTCTGTCTGTGTGTCTGTCTGTGTGTCCGTTGTCAAAATGTGTTCCACTCGCTCCAGACAAAAGTACTGGGCCGATCTTTCTGAAAATTTGTACGAATGTTCATTATGGGTCAAGGATGATGCCCAACGTTTTAGTTTACCATTACAGCTGTTACTAACGGCTGTAACGGCCTGTAACGGGTTTTTTTCTTTATGGAATATCTCCGAAAGTACTTGGCCAATCTTTGTGAAAATTAGCAGGTATGTTCATTATGGGTCACGGATGATGCCCGATGTCTTAGTTTGCCCCGTTATAGCCGTTACTAACGGTTGTAACGGCTTGTGACGGTTTTTCTTCTTTATGAATATCTCAGAAAGTACTTGGCCAATTTATAAGCAGTTTGGATGATCTTGTGACAAATCGGATCCTCTGTCCATATGTAAGTGATGTAATGCTGAAAATGGATTAAACAACCGTTAAAAACCGTTATTCTGCCGTTATTTCTTATATAAGGTTGATTTTAATGAAATGTAGTATATAGAAAGGTTTTCACACACAAATGGCACTTCTATAGTGTTCCAAAATTTGACCGTTAAAAACCGTTATTCTTGACATATTGTCCAATTTGGATGAAATTTGATATGTACACAGGCTTTAGCCCAGTGAGGACTAAAATACCAGTTTTAAAAGTGCATATCGGTTATATAACTGTTAAACCATATTTTGCCGTTATTTCTTATATAAATATTGGTGGGTTTTAATGAAATTTTGTATATAGAAAGGTCATCACACACAATGGCACTTCCATGCAGTGTTTCAAAATCTGACCGTTAAAAACCGTTATTCTTGACATATTGTC
>CM031610.1:92389413-92407537 GCA_018398815.1 Conus ventricosus
ATTCATTTAAGGCCAGAAGCTAACAATATTTTCTGCTTTTTATCCCCCCATTTCTTTTTTTCCCATGGTTATTGTTGTTGGCATCATCAGCATCTTGACTGAAACACATGCTTGTGTTTTAGGATACAGTGCGTGGTCATGGATTTCAGAGTGAACTGACAATGTCATTGATATCAGTTCTGAGTATAACAGTTGACATAATAGACTATCCCGGTGTGTGACGAATTGATGAAAATTTGTTAGTTCAGTAAGATTTGTTATAATGCATATTTTACAACTCATGAAGCTTTACATAACGACTACCGGATTTAAACAGGTCACTCAGCTAGGAATAGCACTTACTTGGAGTTTTCGACAGACCTCTGTCCGTCTTCTTCAGCGGTGGTGTTGCTACTGGGGGAACTGGAGTTGAGTGCACACGACCATGGGTCGAACCCTGGTCATGTGACTGAAGCTTTATATGTTTTCCTTTTCACAAGCTGAACCATCCATTGCATAATATGTGAAGCCAGCATCAGTCAGGGACACTGGGAATCACACATGGGGGGAATGGCATGAATTGTCCATTGGCAAACACTTCCCCTGTCATCAGTCAGGGACACTGGGAATCACACATGGGGGGAATGGCATGAATTGTCCATTGGCAAACACTTCCCCTGTCATCAGTCAGGGACACTGGGAATCACACATGGGGGGAATGGCATGAATTGTCCATTGGCAAACACTTCCCCTGTCATCAGTCAGGGACACTGGGAATCACATTGGGGGGAATGGCATGAATTGTCCATTGGCAAACACTTCCCCTGTCATCAGTCAGGGTCACTGGGAATCACACATGGGGGGAATGGCATGAATTGTCCATTGGCAAACACTTCACCTGTTGATTATACAGACTGTGTCGACTTATTATGTCTACTCCTGCATATTTTGGATTGCAGTTGTCTTTGTCTACTTGCAGAGACACTTGATGTTATGCTGTTGTGCAGAAATCACACAACGAGATACCAGATACCAAACGCTGTACCTTAACCACTTTTCGTCGAGTTCTGTGCATTATTTCTTTGAAAATATTTTTACACAAATGTTGAACCGTGTTCTGTCTTGCATAGAAAAACAAACAAACATGGATCTGGCCTTGGATCTGAATTCTCAGCAAACTGAAATGACATGTCAACATTGGTCCTTGAGCCATACTCTGGTTCTCCAGTGTTGCTCCCAGTGTCGTTACACGTAGCTCAGTGATGATCTGGCTGCCAGACACACTATCAAACAGACAGTGATGAACTGGCTGCCAGACACACTATCAAACAGACAGTGATGAACTGGCTGCCAGACACACTATCAAACAGACAGTGATGATCTGGCTGCCAGACACACTATCAAACAGACAGCGATGATCTGGCTGCCAGACACACTATCAAACAGACAGTGATGATCTGGCTGCCAGACACACTATCAAACAGACAGTGATGAACTGGCTGCCAGACACACTATCAAACAGACAGTGATGATCTGGATGCCAGACACACTATCAAACAGACCAGGCAATTGCTCTCAGTGTCGTTACACGTAGCTCAGTGATGATCTGGCTGCCAGATACACTATCAAACAGACAGTGATGAACTGGCTGCCAGACACACTATCAAACAGACAGTGATGAACTGGCTGCCAGACACACTATCAAACAGACAGTGATGAACTGGCTGCCAGACACACTATCAAACAGACAGTAATGAACTGGCTGCCAGACACACTATCAAACAGACAGTGATGAACTGGCTGCCAGACACACTATCAAACAGACAGTGATAATCTGACTGCCAGACACACTATCAAACAGACCAGGCAACACATTCAGATGAAAGCAGAATATTCTTGACGGAGATACACAGAAGGTTCAGAGGAATAATCTTCCTTTGTGTTTGACCAGTCGGAGGATTGCAGCTCTCACAAAAAGCAATGTCCAGACTGAATCTCCTTTGGGAGAGTAACTAATGGATAGTCAGTGCTTGCTGAAGCTGAAAGTAAAAAAAAATGCCAAATTAGATGCCAGCAATTCTGGGCATTCGGTGGTGTAATCAATACTGTTTTCAACAAATAATATGCATTGTTTACTTCAAAGAAAACTATGTTCAATTTTTTTTTTTAAGAAAAAAAAAAAAAAAGAAGCCGGGCCCAACCTGGCAATTTTCTCTCATGTTTTTCAGGACCGAGACATCCTGAGAATTTCATTCATGGAATAAGACTCAATGCATGGGAAACAAAATACATCCTGAGAATTTCATTCATGGAATAAGACTCAATGCATGGGAAACAAAATACATCCTGAGAATTTCATTCATGGAATAAGACTCAATGCATGGGAAACAGAATACATCCTGAGAATTTCATTCATGGAATAAGACTCAATGCATGGGAAACAGAATACATCCTGAGAATTTCATTCATGGAATAAGACTCAATGCATGGGAAACAGAATACATCCTGAGAATTTCATTCATGGAATAAGACTCAATGCATGGGAAACAGAATACATCCTGAGAATTTCATTCATGGAATAAGATTCAATGCATGGGAAACAGAATACATCCTGAGAATTTCATTCATGGAATAAGACTCAATGCATGGGAAACAGAATACATCCTGAGAATTTCATTCATGGAATAAGACTCAATGCATGGGAAACAGAATACATCCTGAGAATTTCATTCATGGAATAAGACTCAATGCATGGGAAACAGAATACATCCTGAGAATTTCATTCATGGAATAAGACTCAATGCATGGGAAACGGAATACATCCTGAGAATTTCATTCATGGAATAAGACTCAATGCATGGGAAACAGAATATGCTGAGTGTGTCTCCTGTATCTGTATGGGGATTCATTCATGGAATAAGACTCAATGCATGGGAAACAGAATATGCTGAGAATTTCATTCATGGAATAAGACTCAATGCATGGGAAACAGAATATGCTGAGAATTTCATTCATGGAATAAGACTCAATGCATGGGAAACAGAATATGCTGAGAATTTCATTCATGGAATAAGACTCAATGCATGGGAAACAGAATATGCTGAGTGTGTCTCCTGTATCTGTATGGGGGATATTTCTGTTCAGTATATGCTCCCTGAATGTTTGTCACTAAACGTTTTGCCAGCAAGCTGTGCTAATCGTTCATGCCTCCTCCTAGGTAGCCTGGCCAGATACATGTGTGCAGGGATTGACATCTCTATGACATGGGATGAAATGTGGGGCGGGGTCGCTCAGGTTATCATACATGATTGCTTTTCTGGTCAGTGTTTCAATCAGTTTGAGAACTTTTTAATATTGTTGTTTAGTTGTTGATCCCTCCTTCCCCCCCTCCCCCCCCCCCCCCCTTGCCCCCTCCCTTGTAATCGCAGAGTAAACTTAAAACACATTAGCTAAAAGATTTATTCATTGCTGAAGCTTTGTTCTGTGGGTCTCAGTTCATGGATTTTCTCCCACCCTCTTTGTTTCTCTTTGTCCTCCTCCCTTTGCTTGCTTTGCAGCCAGGTGAGCTTGGTTGGCCCAGCGGTTAATGTTTTGTTTTCTTGGTCTCAGGGTCCTAGGTTCACTTCTGTTATAAGACACTCAGGTTAGAAGTGATTTATTTTTGTCAGTGAAGAGTTATTAATTCATTTATGGAGATTCCACAACCCCTTTCCCTCTAAGTTTTTAAAGCCTTGTGTATAAAAGAAAAGAACAAAAAAAAAGCCCAAATTGCTTGTGCATAAAGTAAATTCCATGTGTCATACAGGAATAGAGCATGTGCGAGTAGAATGGATGCTGCTAACAGATGAAGAAATACATTATGAGCACTGTGGTCATAGTTTGACATCCCTGAAGACAGAATGTAGCACTGTGGTCATGTTTTGACATCCCTGAAGACAGAATGTAGCACTGTGGTCATGTTTTGACATCCCTGAAGACAGAATGTAGCACTGTGGTCATAGTTTGACATCCCTGAAGACAGAATGTAGCACTGTGGTCATGTTTTGACATCCCTGAAGACAGAATGTAGCACTGTGGTCATAGTTTGACATCCCTGAAGACAGAATGTAGCACTGTGGTCATGTTTTGACATCCTGAAGACAGAATGTAGCACTGTGGTCATAGTTTGACATCCCTGAAGACAGAATGTAGCACTGTGGTCATGTTTTGACATCCCTGAAGACAGAATGTAGCACTGTGGTCATGTTTTGACATCCCTGAAGACAGAATGTAGCACTGTGGTCATAGTTTGACATCCTGAAGACAGAATGTAGCACTGTGGTCATGTTTTGACATCCCTGAAGACAGAATGTAGCACTGTGGTCATGTTTTGACATCCCTGAAGACAGAATGTAGCACTGTGGTCATGTTTGACATCCCTGAAGACAGAATGTAGCACTGTGGTCATAGTTTGACATCCCTGAAGACAGAATGTAGCACTGTGGTCATAGTTTGACATCCCTGAAGACAGAATGTAGCACTGTGGTCATGTTTTGACATCCCTGAAGACAGAATGTAGCACTGTGGTCATGTTTTGACATCCCTGAAGACAGAATGTAGCACTGTCATGTTTGACATCCTGAAGACAGAATGTAGCACTGTCATGTTTTGACATCCCTGAAGACAGAATGTAGCACTGTCATGTTTTGACATCCTGAAGACAGAATGTAGCACTGTCATGTTTTGACATCCCTGAAGACAGAATGTAGCACTGTCATGTTTTGACATCCCTGAGACAGAATGTAGCACTGTCATGTTTTGACATCCCTGAAGACAGAATGTACACGTCATTTTTTTGACACCCGAAGACAGAATGTAGCACTGTCATTTTTGACCCCGGAGACAGAATGTAGCACGTTTTTTGACACCCCCGGGAAAGACAAAGTAGCGCTGTCATGTTTTGACTCCCGAAGACAAAATGTAGCACTGTCATTTTTTGAACCCCGGAACAAAATGTAGACTGTAATATATTTGATATCCCAGGAGACAGAAGTTGGTTCTTGATGGCGGGGGTGAAACAAGGTCACATAACAACATTCACCGGCATGAACCGGGGAGCAAAAGACATTCACCGCACTGAACCGGGAGAGCTAGAGCATTACCACACGACCCGGGGAAAAGAGCTAGGAAAGGCACAGCACAACTTTATGGGCCTGACCCTGGAGAGCTAGAGAAAGGTCCAACACAACATTCCCCGGGAAACTGAACCGGGGGAGAGTTTTGGGGTAAGAAAGGAAAGCGCAGTGTTAACCCTAAACATGGAGTGGGG
Source organism: Conus ventricosus (assembly GCA_018398815.1). Classification (NCBI taxonomy): domain Eukaryota; kingdom Metazoa; phylum Mollusca; class Gastropoda; order Neogastropoda; family Conidae; genus Conus; species Conus ventricosus. The sequence continues at coordinate 92,394,701 of CM031610.1, forward strand.
GAAAATTTAAACCCCTAAACTATTTGGTCTGAGGGAATTAAACCCTAAACATGCTAGGGAGATGATGAATTAAACCTTAAACTGCTGGGGAGCTGATGGATTTAAACCCCCAAAAACATGCATGGGAGATGAGGGAAGTTAACCCTAAACTCTATGGGGATGAGGGAAAATTAACCTTAAACATGCTTAGTGAGGAATTTAAAACCAAAAATGCTTTGGAGGAGGAAAGTTAAACCCTAAACATGTATGGGAGATGAGGGAATTTAAAACCCCTAAACATGTATGGGAGATGTGGAAATTTTACCCTAAACATGCATGGGAGTGATGGAATTAAACCTTAAACATGTAGGGAGTGATGGAATTAACCCTAAACTGCATGGGAGATGAGGGAAAGTTAATAAACATGTATGGGGCTGATGGAAGTTAACCCAAAATGTTTGGGGAGAAAATGGAATTTTTTTTAACCAAAAACTGTATGGGGATGAGGGAATTTAAACCCCAAAACATGCTATGGAGCTATAAAAGTTAAGCCTGAAATGCTTGGGGATGATGGAATTTAAACCCCTAAACATGCTAGGGGATAAGGGGAAGTTAACCCAAAACATCGGGGAGAGATGGAAGTTAACCTAACACTATGGGAGAAATGGGAATTTAAACCTAAACATCCCAGGGGAGATGATGGAAGTTAACCCTAAAATGCCATGGAGTGATGGAAGTTAACCCTAAACTGCCAGGGGAGATGATGGAAGTTAAACCTAAACATGCAGGGGAGTTTAAGGGAAAGTTAACCCTAAACGCCAGGGGAGATGAGGAATTTAACCTAAACTTGCTATGGGAGATAATGGAAGTTAACCCTAAACTTTCCCAGGGAGATGATGGACGTTCAAGGGGTACAAAACCCTAAGCGAACAGAGGGGAGGAAGTTTCTGGGAGCTTTTTTGAATTTTTCTTTTTTTGGGTGCATGGTTGGGCAGATTATTCCCCGAGATTGATTTTAAACAAAATTTTCCATCATGTGAACAAACCGAGAGTGGGGGAAAGCGGTATGACCAAAGATAAAAACCCTAAAAACGACCCCACAACCATGATGTCCCCTCTGTACCAGGGGGTTGGGGTTGAAAGTCGCAGTCAAATTACCCCCCGTTGTATGAAAAGAAATGGTAAGGGACGTACCCCAAAATTATCCCTTCTATGATGCTGTTGTGAAAGAGAAAAATTTCAATGTTTTGCCCATCCCCCCCCTCACCCCGTCACCCCATCTGTTTTTTGCTTGTTGAGGTTTTGGGATGGTTCAAAGGGGGCGCTGTGTTTTGCTTGTTGGGGTTTTCTTGGGAGTGGTTCAAAGGGGGCGCCGTTTTTTGCTGATGAGGTTCTTGGGGTGGTTCAAAGGGGGCCCCGTGTTTTGTTTGTGGGGGTTCTTGGGGGGGGTTCAAATGGGGCGCTTTTTTTTTGCTTGGAGGTTTTTGGGGAAAAAAAGGGACAGCCCTGTTTTTGGCCCTTTGGGGTCGGCGGGGCTAAAGCAAAATTTCTTTTTTATCTGGGATGGTTCAAATGGGCGCGGGTTTTTGCTTAATGGGTTCTTGGGATGGTTAAAATGGGGCCTGTGTTTTGCTTGATGAGGTTTTGGGGTGGTTCAAATGGGGCGCTTGTTTTGCTTGATGGGGTTTCTGGGAGTGGTTCAAAGGGGGCGGTGGAGAGTAAGAGGACTTTCCTTTCGATTTTAATTTGGGATTAACTCTTAATTTTGTTTTGTGTTAGCGAGATTCATATATGAAAGAAATAAAAGGGGGATATGTTTTTTGCGCACAGTTTATGTTTATCGGGGCAGGGAAAAAAACTGTTTAGTAAAGGGTGTAGAAGAAAAGGGTGTGGTGTGTGGTGTGGGTGTGTGTGTGTGTGTGTTGTGTGGTTGTGTTGACATCATGCAGGCAAAAATTTTTAAATTTTAAACTTGCTTCTAATATAATTGAATGACATAATATTGTTTTTTTAGTTGAATGTCAGGTTAAGAGGGCTGTTTTTTTCCCCATTTTGTTTTATTCATTGCCTTGCATTATTTTACTTTTTGATTCCTCATTGATGCGTGCTGTAGGGTCAGGTTTCTTGGTCTTCTTCGGTTTTTTACATTCCTCTGGGGGTTGAGAAAGGTTTTTCTGAATTTCACTGAAACGGGGCTTTGATTATTAAGCTTGTATCGTTTTTTTTCCCTTTGGAGCTTTCTTGCGTAATGATAGAGCCTTTCCTTGTTTTCATGGGAAATGTATTGTCACCGGGGTGATGCAGGGGGAAGGACTAGCGCACACCCCAAACCCACTCAAGTTGTTTTCAATCTCATTCATTTTATCGTGCTTTGTCACATCAACCATAGTAAAGCTTAACTTTATTCACATGTTCATAAAACGAAACATAAATGCTTTGGGGAATCAAACAAAAAAAAACCTTTCTCTCTTTCCTAACTTCACAAATCATTTATAAAAAAAACCCAATTAACAAACCCGGGTAAAAATAGATTTCTATTTTTACCTGGCCGGTGATTTTTTCTTTCACGAATCACTGTCCTTTTTTTTTCCTTTTTTTTTCTTTTCACTGTCCTTTCACAAACGGCACAACGGGCTGGCTCGGTAGGCTGGAAGTTGGCACGGGCTTTGGCTGTCGATAAAAGTGGCGCGGCCCAAAGTATGAGGTGAACCCAGTAAAGTAGAACATGCTATAACTCGATCTGTTTCCCTTTCTTTTCCTGCATTAACGCATTGCATCTCTTTCTCTCCTTCTATTGCTTTACAAATGGACTGGTTGCTTTTTTTTCTCTTTTTTTTTTTTTTCTTTCTTTTCCTTTTCATTATTAGCACTCTCTCCACACTCCCCAAAGCCTTTCCTCTGCAACTATTCGTGCTAATGCCCAAACTTCCTCCTCTCATCTCTCCCCTTTTTCCCGCAAGACTACACTCGGCCTCTCTCTCCTGTCTCCTGTTCGTTCTCCCCCCTCGTTCTCCCCGTTCTCTCACTTCACATTTTTATTGTGTTCCGATCTTCCAAAAGGGCGAGCCCATTGGTCATATTTTTAAAACCCCTGCACCCGAAGTTGCTCCCTCTAATTCCTTGGATATTCAAATCATGACAGTCACCCCGACACGCCTTATTCGTGGTGGTCAATTGGTCTTTTAATTGATTAGTAGATTTCACCCCACACCATACCTTCCCCCTTCCCTACTTAACGGCCCCGTGGGGCTTAAGTCGTGGGCACTGGCACTCTAAATTGGCTGCTGAGTTGGGTAGGGCCCACGGTCTAAAACAGCGCTGGTTCCCCCCAAATTTGGCCAGATGAGCCTGAGCAGGCGCTACGACTGCTCGCTAGCTGAGGCGTCGGCCCCAAAATTTAGTCTGTCTGGGGGATGTCCCGCTCCGGGGCCCCCTCCACTAAGTTTAAATTGGGGCGGGGGCCCGACCCAGGGGCCCGTCTATGTGGCGCCTAGAAGTTTGGTTAAAGCTTATGTCCAAACAAATTGGGGGCGACTCACAATTTGGGGTTTTTTTCTTTTTTTGTCCGTGCAATTTCCCCCCCTTGCAAAAGACCATGCTGCATGTCTCAAAACAACGGTACAAAAAAAACAACAACCGAATTGCGGGGACACAAGTACACGTCAAAGTTTTTAAAAAAATACTTTAAAACCCAAAACGGTTTATAAATTAAAAATATATCATTAGTAAATTTTCCCCAAAGGGTTTATCTTTTGACGTGCGTCTTGCGTTATTTAAATTCTTTTATAACGCCTCGGGTTGCATTATGAAATTTCCCCCTCCCTGGGGTTTTGCCACATTTTTTTTCACTTTTTTCTATGAAAAGCCAATAAATTTTGCTCACGATCCATGACACTTCAGGGGAAATCTCCCTCCTTATTGAAAATTTAATGCTTACACACAAGTCGTTGCCCCAAGGGATAACAAATTCACAGAAAAGTCTCACAAAGAAAATATGCAATTCACACAGAAAAATATGAACCATAGCAACGGGAAGAACCCTACCAATCAACATAACTGTAACCAACACATTTATCAAAAAGCACCCGGATTGGGGCTGACTTTTTGGTTGCACTTTTAGACTACCGCTTAAATAGTCACTCCGACTTCTGTCGACCTGGGGTGTACTGCACCATCCTTAGGGGTGCAGTGCCCTTTCCCAACGCAGAACCGCTGTTTTTCAGCTGCGCCCCCCTGCAGGGATTTGAGTGGTTGGTGATCTTCTCTATCACGAACTCTTTTCCCCTACAAGTATTTGTGGAACTTCTGCAGGCCCAACGACAGCTAAAAACTCCTTCTCCCCCTTGCGTTCCCCTTTTTCACACTTTGTCAACTTCTGCTGCTACCTCACGGAAAACTCACCCCTTCATGCTCCTGTAACAATATGCAATTTTCCCCCACCGATGCATCTGTCCCAAAAAAAAAAGGTTTGGACTATCGGTGCTTCAAGTGGGACGGGAACCTAGTCTTTTCCCAAAACCGTCTGCATGTCGCTCTGCAGGTCTGACCCCTCGCCACTGCGGTTTCCCTGTTGACCAAATCACTGAGGGACTCGTGTTGCGCAAAATTTGACAACTCCCTAAGAACCAATAAAACCTAGAGATCTGACTTTTGTTTTTGGCTTTTGGGCTCTCGAATTCATCACTTTCCACCTTTCCCTTTCCCCGGGTGTTTGTCGCCTCCCACAACAAAACCTAGGAACTCTATTCTGCCCTCATACATGCACATCCCGTATACCTTTTTGGAAACTTAGGCAAAAAAATCTCCCCCTTCTTTTGCTGGGTCTCTTTCACCTCATCAAAAGATTGCTGCTGCCCTATGTGCGAGCTCCGCTGAAATATTTGCGGAGGAAATTGCAGGAAAAGTTTTAGTTTCCCATTTACATCAATTCGGGGAATCCCGATGACCTTTTCATGATGGGGAATGGTCCTTTCCAATGCATCGCGCTTGTTGTGACCCGTGGGAAACATACCCGGACTTTATCTCCCGCCTTGAGGGATTCTTCCCCACCCTTCCCGTCTATTTCTTTTTGACCGACCCTAGCCTCCCGCAAAAACCTTCCTTGAATTCATGTTCTACCTTGCCCCCTTTGGAACAGGGCGAGATAGGGCCAATAGATCAATAGCAACCCCTGAAGGTGTGTCAATTAAAGGGGATTTTAAAGGCGCCCTTTCCCCCTTTACCCCCTTGTGCTACCTTTGCACACCACTGACATGCAGAAACGCTTGATGCTGCCATTGTCCCGGCCCAAAGAAAATCATCGAAGATTCGGTAGCGTTTTGCTGGTGCCGAGATGACCCGCCTGAGCGCTCTGACCCCGACATGCAGTGTCACTATAAAATCTGGACCCTCTAACGAGTGGCACCCTTACCTGTCTTCCCCCTTGGGGAACACTCGGTACAACAGCCCCCCTTTCCAAGAAATTCTGTCTCACCTCCTCTAACCCCCTGTTTTCCACCCCCTTTGCCAACCCCAAGACTTCAGAGCAAGGGTCTCGTTCCTGGCTGCCCCCAAAATCTAGGCGACACATTAAAAGCCTGATTCCTTGCTGGAAGACTAACGGTTTAACAGCCCTTTTTCCCCTTCTTTCTCCCGGGCTGAAAAGCTGCCCCTGTACAGTCAAAACTCGGATCCCCGATCCCCCTTTCCCTGGAAAATTTCCAATGATCAATGTGAAGGGGGGTTTTTCCCTCACCAAAAGCAGGGCAACTCGCCCAAAGTAAGGGGTACGTACTTCTATCTTTTCAACTGGGAAAATCCCCCACAGGCCCTCTTTTGAGTACAGGGTTTGGGTTTGCCCCGTCAAAATCCCCTTTCCGACCAGGTTGTTGTACCCCCGATGACAACCGTGTTCGTAAAAATTTTACCCTTGCGGGCCAAACCACCTTCTTCCCCTGGTAAAGAAAAATCGCCTAGTTTCCTCCATCCTGACCTGATGTGCCCCGTGTAGCCCCAAGTGACTACCCTCTTCAACTGAAAAACCCTTTTTGGCTACTGCAGGTCGGTTTCCTTTACGGCCCTTATCCCCTCTTTCAAGGCTGCTGTTCGGGAAACCCCTTTTTGGACAGTCCCTCGCCAACTTTTCCTTTTTTGAAAATGAAACACCTAATGTCCCTTTTCCTTCCTTCTGCCCCACCACTGGGTTTGCAGATTTGCAGAAAAAATCCTGGTCTCCTTGCATCTTTCACCGTGCTAGCACCCTGTTTTCTGCCCTTGGCCCAGACGTGCCTCTCTAACACCCCTGCGAAATTCAACAAACCCCTGCTGTCTCTGGCTTCCCTTCAAAAGTATGGGTTTAAATCAGGGGGCAACCTGACAAAAACGTTCTTTTATAACTGCCTTTTCAACTCACAACCCTTCTTCGTACCGCTCAACTCTAACCCCTTTAAAAAAAAATGATCTGCGTGCACCAAACTGATGTACGTCTCACTCTTGTAAATTTGCTGAACGAAATTTCTCCTGAAACCTTCCTTGTGAGGTCAAATCCCTTTATCATTTATTCCTTCAAGCACCAAATCAGTTGGGTTTTTGCGGGGAATGCAGTGAAAAATCGTAATGCCTTACCCCCAATAGCGCTGACAAAATGATGCCCACCTTCTGGAGGGCCAACCCCCCTGGTCGCAAACGTTTCGAAACGATGATTATGCATCAAACGAATCGGTCCTTCCAGAATTTTGGGAACTTGGGGCGGGGAGCGTAAATGCCACAGGTCACTGGGAAATGACTCCTCATTGGCCTCCCTCTGCTTTCCTTTTTTTATCTTAATTGAACCTTTAAACTTTTTTGTCTCCCCGCTTTCCAAACCTGATATCATTAGCCCGAAACCTTATTTTTTCTATTTCTTGCTCTTCTTTGCCTTTTTTCCCCCTCTGCTATTTCCAAGCGCGCGGGCTTTCCCGGCGTTCATCTCTTTTCCCTCTTTTGTTGGTTTTAAAAAAATGCTCGCAAAAATCATTCCTGGTAACCCGTCACGAGGACGTCACGAGTTTTTCAATGGGGTGTTCTTTTTTTCGCCATTGTATTCTTTTTTTTTTTTTTTCTTTTTTTTTTTTTTTTAACAAGATTTTATTACTACGCCCAAATGGGGTTTCCCAACGATGCGTAATAGCACAAAACCTATGATGATTTTAGCTTGGGGCAACTAATTGTTTTTATAAGACCCCAGCGCCTGACCAAATTGAGGCGAATTTTTAGGAAAACTGTGCGAAAAAGTACTCGGGGTGAAATGCCAAGCCTAGTATTAACTATCTTGGGAAACAAGCCAAGCCCCAGTATTTAAATTCTTGGGAAATACGTAAACAACCCCCTTTTCTTTGGATTACAATACTTTAATCCCAACCCCCTTTCCCCTCTGAGAAGTTGAAAAATTTAATAAAAAGGGCCAGAATATCCCGGCAGGCTCGCCAAAAAATTTTCACCCCGGGGGATGTCAGTGGAGGAAGGACTAGCGCACAGCCCAAAAAACACTCACACTTGCTTACATTCATTCAAATCGTGCATTTTTGTCACACAAACCCTAGTAAAGTCATAAAATTTTACACTGTTCATAAACGAAACTCAAAGATAGGAATCAAAAAAAATAAAAAATTCTCTCCTTTTTGAAAATTTACAAAAAATTTATTAAAACACATTAACTAACCCGGGATAAATAGATTCTACTTTTCCCCCAGGGGATCTTTAATTTTCCGAACACTGTCTCTTTTTCTTTTCCTTTTTTTTTTTTTTCACTGCACTTTTACACACGGCACAATGCGGCATCGGTTTTAGGGTGGACTGTTTGGGATGGCGTTGGTCTGTCGATGAAAGTGGGGCTGGCCAATTGAGGTCGAACCCCAGGAAGATGAACTGACTTCAACATCGATCTGTTCTCCTTTCTTTTTCCTGCATTAACGCTTGCACTCTTTCTTCTTCTTCTAGTTGCTTTTAAATTTGGCATGGGGTTTCTTTTTTTTTCTTTTTTTTTTTTTTCTTTTTTTTCCTTTCATAGTAGCAACTCTTCCAAATCTTCCCAAACCCCCCTTGCAGACTTCTCTGTAATTTTCCCAAAATTCACTCCTCCATCCTCTGCCCTTTTTCCTGCAGAACTAACTCGGCCCCCTCCCCTCCCTGTCTCTTGTTCGTTCTCCCCCCCGTTCTCCCTTCTCTCACTCTCCATCCTTCTTTTTGTGTTCCGATCTGTCCAAAAAGGGCGAGTACCATTGGTCAGTATTTTTACCCTGACACCCGAAGTTAGCTCCCTCTAATTCCATTGGATATTCAAATCATGACAGTCACGCCGACACGCCTTACTCTCTGTGGTGGTCAATTGGTCATTTAATTGATTAGCTAGATTTCACCCCCACCACACACTACCTTCCCCCCTTCCCTACTTAACTGGCGCCGTGTGGCTTAAGTCGTGGGCACTGGTCACTCTAAATTGGCTAGCTGAGTCTGGGTAGGCGCCACGACGTCTAACTAACAATGACGCTGGTTCCACAAATTGGCCAGATGAGCCTGAGCCAGGCGCTACGACTCGTCTCGCTAGACATCGAGGCGTCGGTCAAACTGCTTAGTCTGTCTGGGTGGATCGTACCGTCTCCGTGAAGCCCCTCCACTAAGCTTAATTGGCTGGGCCCGACCCATGGGCCCGTCTATGTGGCGCCTAGAATGTTTGAGTTGAAGCTTATGTCCGAACAAATTGGCTGGCGACTCCACAAGTTGGGTTGTTTCATTTTTTGTCCGTGACATGTATAGAGCTTTTCCTTGTTTTCATGGGTAATGTATAGAGCTTTTCCTTGTTTTCATGGGTTTGGGTTTTTATGCATATGTGTGAGTTTTATGGCTTTGAAGTGAGACGATGGAAATTGTCCCTGTTGGTGCTCCGATACACAGTGAACAAGCCAATCCTGTTCACATTTGGTGAGGCATTTAAAACAAAACAAAACTTATTGATACACAGTGAACAAGCTTATCCTGTTCACTGTTGGTGGGGCATTTAAAACAAAACAAAACTTATTGATATCAAAGCAATAAAGAGCTAAAAACTTCATGGATTGCTTACATTTGTATTACCTGTCAAACTTATGATTTTAACCCTTTCAGAGCTGTAAGGTGATGTAAGTCAACAGCAAAGCACACAGCTGAGTTTTGTTTGCACAGAGGGTCATGTAACACCAGATCCCTTTTTGCATTGAAACATGGCAGTACAGCCGCTGGTTCCATTGAAACATGGCAGCACAGCCGCTGGTCCATTGAACATGGCAGCACAGCCGCTGGTTCCATTGAAACATGGCAGCACAGCCGCTGGTTCCAGTGAAACATGGCATGCACAGCCGCTGGTTTCCAGTGAAACATGCAGCACAGCCGCTGGTTCCCAGTGAAACATGGCAGCACAGCCGCTGGCAATTTTTGCTGAGTAGAACTCTTCATCTGAGCGTTTGCCGTGGAAGATCTCCAGTCTGTTCTTTATATGAGTTATGACACCACACACACACAACCACACACACACACACACACACACACACCACAACAACACATTATTTATCATCAACACACACACACACACACAACACACACACCACACACACACACACACACACACACGTACACACACACTCACACATTTATAAGATAAAAATATCTTGAAGAGATATGACCGGTGAGAAATCAGCAAAAATACTGAGAGAATTTGGTGCTGATAAACACCTTTAAAACAGAAGCTTGGTGATGACAGAATTTATAGACCATCAAACCTTGGGGAGGAGAGAGGGGGAATGAGTGCATACACAAGACATGACCAGTATTGTAATGGCAAGGCTGCAATCTGCCTCTGCAAGATGTCGTTTGTCTCAAAGGTCCCGTCCTCTGTAATAGAAATCTTCCCATCTGTTTCTCCCACCCACAGTAAAATGACTTTAAACATGAGATTGAGCTTGAGGCTGTTGTGAATGTGGCGCCTTCCTTGTCTTGCATTTGTTTCATTGATTGGGTTAAAAAAAATACTGTGGAGGAAATGGTCATCCATTTTAAATTTTCATTAAATAGAGATCTAAATAGGGATTTTTTAATTTTCATTAAATAGAGATCTAAATGTGGGGTTTGTTTTGGATCAAATTTAATTTTTGAAGTATGGGGTAAATATCTAAATGGTTATCGATAGTCGATCCAGATTTTGGAAAACACCACGTGGTAGTGATACTGTAAATACTGTTCCAAATGTACACAAATTGTCCATAGTGCATGCGCTTATTTGCCCCTATGATTTTTTATAGCCATCGTGTATCTGTCATGGCATCAATTATGTTTTTTTGTGAATTGTTTTCTTTATTGTTTCTTTTTAATCTGAGGGTAAAAATCAAGTTTTATAATGGTATGTGCTCACAGCGTGGACTAAGTTGATCATTGGCTGGAGATATTTTTATTTGTTGCTTTTTTTTTTCATGACAAGATTTTTCTTATCTTTTGATGTTTGTGACGAGAGTTTCTTTTTTCCTTTTTTTTTCATAACGAGATTTCCTTTCTTTTCTTTTTTCTCATGACGAGATGTTCATTTCTATGTGGCCAAGGACGAGATGTTCATTTCTATGTGGCCAAAGGACGAGATGTTCATTTCTATGTGGCCACAGGACGAGATGTTCATTTCTATGTGGCCACAGGATGAGATGTTCATTTCTATGTGGCCACAGGACGAGATGTTCATTTTATGTGGCAACAGGACGAGATGTTCATTTCTTTGTGGCCACAGGAGGGTAGCAATGTTGACATCTCTTGCTAGATGTTCATTTCTATGTGGCCACATTACGAGATGTTCATTTCTATGTGGCCACAGGACGAGATGTTCATTTTATGTGGCAACAGGACGAGATGTTCATTTCTATGTGGCCACAGGACGAATGTTTATTTCTATGTGGCCACAGGAGGGTAACAATGTTGACATCTCTATCTAGATGATTCATTTCTATGTGGCCACAGGAGGGTAACAATGTTGACATCTCTTCCTAGATGTTCATTTCTATGTGGCCGTACTTGGATTTACAATCTCCATGGGAAGATGAATGATCAGCCGTGGTTCGATAATCTTCATTACTACAAAATTCAAAAGAAAGCTTAATCCTTTGCTGCTTCTGGCGTTGTGACATACCAACAACCAAAACCCCTAGTTAGGACAAACACCACCCCTCAACCAAACAATACACCCAACCCTAACCAAACAAACAACCACCCATAACCAACAAAACAACCACCTCCATTACCAGACAAAACAAACACCCCTAAACCCAGACAAAATAACCACTCCCCCTAACCAAAACAAACAAACACCCCTAACCAGAACCACCACCCCTAACCTGACAAACAACCACCATCCTAAGCCAGAACAAAACAACCACCCCTAAACAGACAATACAACCACCCCTAACCAGACAAAACAACCACCCCTAACCAGACAAAACCCCCCAAACCTGACACACAACCACCCCTACCAGACAACCATCCCTACCCTGACAAACAACCACCCCTAACCAGACAAACAACCACCCCTAACCAGACAATACAACCACCCCTATCCTGACCAAAACAAACCACCCCTAACCAACAACCATCCCTACCTACAAACACTCACCCCTAACCCACAACCACCCCTAAACCCAACAAAACAACCACCCCTAACCAGACAACCATCCCTACCTACACCAACCACCCCTAACCAGACAAACAACCATCCCCTAACCAGACAATACAACCACCCCTAACCAGACAAACAACCACCCCTAAAACCAACAAAACAACCACCCCTAATCCATACAACCATCCCTAACCGACAAACAACCACCCCTACCAGACAATCAACCACCCCTAACAGACAATACAACCACCCATAACCAGACAAACAACCACCCCTAACCAACAAAACAACCACCCCTAACCAGACATGGGAGACCACCCTAACCAGACAAACAACCACCCCAAACCAGACAAACAACCACCCCTAACCCGACTAAAACAACCACCCCTAACCAGACCACCATCCCTAACCTACCAACAACCACCCCTAACCAGACAAACACCACCCCTAACCAGACAAAAACAACCACACCTAAACCAGACAACCTCCCTAACCTACAAACAACCACCCCGAACCAGACAAACAACCACCCTAACCAAGACCAAATACAACCACCCCTAACCAGACAAACAACCACCCTAACCAGACAAAACAACCACCCCCTAACCAAACAACCATCCTAACCTGACAAACAACCACCCCTAAACAGACAAACAACCACCCCTAACCAGACAAATACAAACCACCCCCTAACCAGACAAACAATCAACCCTAACCAGACAAACAACCACCCCTAACCGGGGCCAGACAACCATCCCTAACCTGACAAACAACCACCCCTTACCAGACAAACAACCACCCCTAACCAGACAAAACTAACCACCCCTAACCAGACAACCATCTCCTAACCTGACAAACAACCACCCCTAACCAGACAAACAACCAATCCCCTAACAAGACAAAAACAACCACCCTAACCAACTGATTCAAGACTTGACAAGTCAGACGACCATGAAGTAGAAAGTCAACAAGCTGAAAGAAGGGAAGAAAGAATTTAACACATGTTCAGATAGGAAATTGTCCTTGCTAACAAGTTGGAAAGAGAATAACGTTGAATGGTTGATAAAAGAAAAAAGAGAAAATCTTCTCTGAAATACTTGGCAATAAAAGAGCAGTTGGTGCGCCTTAGGCTAGTCTGATAAAGTGGCTGAAGCATGCCATGGTGTCCCCTCTGTGAAATTAACAATGGCAATGCAAGTGGTATTTTCGGATGAGAC